>CM034154.1:732798193-733398193 GCA_019776745.2 Taxus chinensis | reverse complement strand
TATCTCAAGTTCCCTGAATACCTAAAATTTCAACAATAAAGAAAATTTAAAAGATAAAAAAGGGGAAAGGGGATTATATTGCAGACTGTAATGGAGTATCTAGTACTAATGTTCCTCCCAACCCTCAAATATCTTCACGGTTATATATTTTGACCAAGTGATCCATTTTTGAAAAATTTATATCAATGGATTCATATTTTTAAGCGCTGCATCATGGTATCTTCAATTTTTGGTTTTGATGGAAATAGATGAGAGAAAAATGCAAAACATCCCCAGCTCCAAAAAAGAGTAGTTCCAGTTTCCCCAGTTAAATTTATATGGTAGCTTCTTTCATGAAATTTATAGGTATGGTGTTTTCTTCTTTCAGAAGGCATAGATCATTAGAACCGGATTTGGAGGGCACTCAAACTCTTTTTCATACTAATTTTGTGTAGTTATATTTCATACCCTTAGACCAATATTCTAATCTCATGCGCGTCGAACGTATCACTCAGCGCGCGCACTAGGCACTCACCCGAGGCGCACACGAGGTGTCGAGTCTCTCCTTTATATGAGTATTATGAGAATGTATTATCTTATACCACATATTCAAATGGAAATGAGAAAAAAGAAACCATGCCACATTCTAGAATGAGTTGTTATCTTATTACATTCATAAAAGAGAAATAACAAGTAGCATAAGGAAATGGCTTATACAGAAAGGAAATACATAATTATTATACTTCTTGAACACATATATGATTTATAAAAAAGCCTTATATTCATCTTAACAGGATTCAATAATCCACATTACAATCCCTTTAGGTTCATAAAAAATCCTCTTATAACTAATGCAAAGTCCAAGTCATGCACTAGAGCTATATTATGTCTCATCATATTGCAAAAATAAAAAGATTGGAGATGCATCCCCCTAAAAGTGACATTTCTTACAGATTTATCCTATATCCCTAACCATATTCATCCTCCCATTATGTTTCTACAGGGCTTCACCTCTCTTTTCTATCCTCTGCACTCTCCATACTCTATCTATTATGCTCTTCTCCTCCTTTTCTTCTATCAAGCGCTTATATTTATAACCTTAGCTCCCACCGCCATGCCCTTCAGAAGTTATAGATCGGTTTCCAAGTGTCGAGGTGGTCCTCCATTAAAGCATGCCTTCACAAATCTGAGCTCTCCACTCCTTATAATGATTTCTTCTGGAACCTTCCATTGCAGTCCTGAAATATTCCATTTTTGATCCCAAAGTCACTAAGCTAGCATCTTATCCATAAGGGTCATGATTTTCTTGTGTGCTTCTTGGGATACCAAATACAACTAAGTACCAAAACCTATTTTTCCTTGTTTTTGCACATGCCGTGTGTTCTATAAAAAACTTCTAGAATATTTCCCTGTGCACTTTCAACCCCATGTGTTCCCTTCTTCAACTAGGTCCCACGTGCCCACACACTTTCTTGTACTTAGCTGATATTTTGGGGCCTAACATCACCCCACACTATGCCTATTCTCTATCCTCAAAAAAACTCTTCAATAAATAAATAAAGAATGGAGGATCCTTACAAATGGCTGGAATGGAATAATAAAGGAATGAAGGAATGGGGAAAATAATGAAAGAATGGGGAACTTGTTTACTTCTGGATTAGGAGAGGGAAATCCTTCCCGAATTTTGATTCTAACTTTCCCCAAGTGTCGACCTCATTTTGAGCTTGTTGATAGAGGTCACCCACCAGGGTGCTTACTTCTTCAAAACTCAAGCTCCTCTCCCTCAGCACTCATTATCTCTATGATCTCCTCTAGTTTTTTTCCTAAATCCTCAAGTGCGTCCATCCTCTGAGTGATTTGGGGGTATAATTCCTTCAGCCAGTTCTTGATTGAGCCCCGCAAGGTCTCAATGGCCTCTATTTTCTTTTCCACTTTAGATAGGAATGTTGTCTCTGTCAGCCATGTTCCCCTTGTTCTTTTCTTGGAAATCCTTGAGTTCTCACTTCATGGGTGGCAACCAATACACTTACCACTCTATCCCTATCCACACATTAATCATAGGAAACCTCAACAGTTGGTGTGGTGGCTTTTACATTGGTGAGGATTTTGTTGTACTAAGCAACAATTTCCACAACCTTCTTCTTATTCTTTTTTCTCTTGGCATGAAAACGCCTCTTTTGTGGATTCTAGAGGAAAGTGGATGCCTCTCCATAGTGAGTATGCGGGTCAATTCCTCTTGGCATTATAAGGTTGATCCATATTTTTGTGCAGGCGGTGTTAAGTCTGGATGCTTCAAGATAATGGCATTCGTGATCATCTCTATCTTCTTGTAGGCCTCGTGAACTCTTGCCTTCTTGTCCTTTAACTCACACCTCAAATAAGCACTAATTAGTTCCTCTTGCTTCAAGTCCTTGCTTTTCTCAAGGATCTCTTCCTTCTTTTTCTCCAGCTCTGCCTCTAAGAACTTCACCCTGACATTTCTTCCGAAGAGGTTGGCTTCAACCTCAACTGAAACTTTGTTGTGCACATTGCATATTTTCTCATCTGACTAATTGTTGAGCATTCACTCAAGGGGTTTATTCCTTATGTTTGTGGCACCTTCAATAATGCTTATTGTTTTATTTCAAATTTTGGCTCATAAATGTGGGAATCAAATGCCCATGATAAAATTTTCCTTTTCCGAGGGTATGAACCCTCCTCATGAAATGAAGCCATGGCTAAGATTTTTTCCATTAGCATAGTGCTCTAGAATCACACATGAAACACCTTGTTCGGGTCATCGATGTAGCCCATTCTTTGACCTTGTGCTACTTTTGTGCTTCTTCCTTCCTATGCTTGTGGCCATTTTGGAAAGCTTACAGCCAAACTAGAATCTCCTCCCATGTTGCCATATTATTTTCCTACGCTTTCCTCCTCAAATTCCTTCATCACCTCATCCACGATGCATTCTACCACTTGTTCTACCAGGTCCTTGATGATTTTCACCACTTCTCTCTTTCTGGCCTCATCTATCTTATTCCTTTGTAAGGCTTGGGTTCTTTTGATCTTTTGTATTTTCTTCCCCGCCTACCCCCTTGCCTTGGGCCTTAGTTTCTTCTTCATCCTCCTTCTCCTCATCCCCTTCATTATACTCCTCATCTCCTTCTTCCTTAGAATCATGTATCTCATAGACTGGATGGTCTTTAATTCCTTTTGGATCATCATCATCATCCTATGTTGCCAATGTAGGCATCTAGATCTTTCCATCTCTTCTGAATTTGCCTCATCATTCACTTTTTGCTTCTTCCTTACTAGGGATTCTAGTACATGAGATTCTTAATCTTTATTTTTCTTTGATAGGTGATGTATTTATTGGAGATTCCTCATGGGTGATGGGATCTTTGTGTTCTGACAGCTCTTCTCCTTGGCTATTCACCTTGATAGGAGACTTCTTTCTCCATGCGTAAGTATTAGGCTTAGCGTTTGTCCTTTGGCGTGCTTACTATTTGTGTGGTTTCAACACTTTGTGCCTTCTACACCTCTTCTCTTTCTCTCTTTCTAGGTGTGGCCTTCTTTCTTCCTGTAGGGTCTTCAGCGAATGGAGACATCATTCTTCAAGTAAGTTACTTTTTCAAATTTTGTCCTTATTCGTAGATAAACCCTTGCTGCTGGTCCTTCCTACAATCAACAACGTTAAAGGCTTTATCATTCATATCTTGTGGGATACATATCTCTCCACATATGTGTCACTTCTTTAGGTAGGACTATCTTCCAATGTACAGCTCACGGTGGTATATATTTACCTCACTAAGGTCGAACCTTAGTCTCTTAGCCTCTTTGAACTGATTAACTCTTGATTGGAAATATTGCACGGTGAAGGATAAGGGTAGTTTGTAACATGAACACATATTCCTATATGTCAATATAAATATTCCAATGCATAAGTGTTATTATACTTACATAAAAAATTCCTCTCCATCCACGAATTTGGGAAACTACTCTCGGCTCCTCCACTCAACCTCTAAATGTGTCACGTACGTTTGCTTATACCACTTCTTTGGGCACGCTTTGTGAGCGGTTGTCATGGTTTCACAAGTGTATTTCATAAACATTTTTGCGGGTGAGAGTATCCTTTTCTGGATACTCCCAAAAAAAAAAATTCTGGCCCATCAGGCACTCCAATATTTGAGAATACAATAGTGAGGAGGACATTACCGAAGAGTATCTTCTCTCCCTCCTGCATGCTGCTTATAATTTCATCCGCAATGAAAGAGGATAAGTTGTAGATGCTTCCTTCTAATATCTTCCGACATACATTCAGCCATGCCTTGTTCACTTGTGTTCATCGTTCCTAGTCATTGAGCTTGGTGACTAAGTGTGCAGCCATCCTCATCACTAGGTTTGGTATCTCAGCGATGTCAAGTATCACGACCCCTTCTTGTAGTCATATGTGGCTACAGTCTCCATGATAGCCTCCTTGTCGCTCAGATCATCATCAATGTTATCTCCTTCACAATTGAGGCATGTGAACTTCAATATCAGTTGTGGTGTGATGTGCATCTTGTGGCCCACAAAATAAAAGTGATCTTCATTAACTCACAAAATCAACCATTGATACAGTCGCTCAGGCTTGCTGAAGTAACGTAACTCATAAAGTTGCAGCAGCCCTACCTTCTCTAATTTGACCTTCACCTCATCGTTGTAAATGGGCATTCCGTCTTGCGCCCTATTTTTAGTTGGTTGAACCAACTCCAACACCATTTCCTTCTCCGTTGTGCTCATGTGATGATTATAATCACTTACGGCCATCTTCCGCAGGTGTGACTGTCATTATTTTCCTAGAAATAACCCATCTAGGTACTGCATTTCCACGTGCCATTCTTTGTTGGTGCTCGTGACAATGGTTGTTTTCTTTCCCTTGCCCTTGCCCTTGTTTTCTTCAATGAAACGGTTGGTTTCCTTGGTGCCATTTTTCTGGTCAGTGTTAACACTTAAAACTCCTTCCCCTTGCTCTGCTCTACCACTCTGTCCAAACCCAAAGCTCAACCTTACGAAGAAATCCTCCTAACTTCGTGCCCTAGCCACCAAATCCTAACTGGAAAAATCCTTCCACAAGACAACGCTTCCTCAAAAAAAATTCCCACACCCGTGTACTCCTTCCACACTGGTTTACATACCTACCCTATTCACTCACTTTAGATTTCTCATATTCTTCTTTGCACAATTATTTGGATGCCCTAGTTCACGAGAGCTTCTTTTAATTCGTAAACGCAAGGTAAAATAACGATATGCATGACTCCTTATTTATAGCTTTTCCTTCTTTCCAGCATTAAATGTTATGCCACCTACCACCATACTTAACACTAAATGTCACTTTTTCCACTAATCCGGCCTTAAGCGCCTTTACCCACATGCTATATCCTGCATGAAAAACCTTTTACAACCTTCTGGCACGTAAAAATCCAACCAAACCGAAGCACGTGCATCCACAGCATTGAAGGCACTTCTTTTGTCCTTTACCTAATTTTTTTCTTCGCCTACCTCATGTTGTTCTTGCGATCTTCATCCTTTCTATACGTGGTTTCTGCAAAGCCTTTTTTACACCAACTATTTCTTTCCACCTTTTTTTATACATACTTCTTAACCTTACACACTTTTTATCCTTCAACCAAGCCATCTAAAATAGATGCGCGGTCCTCTGCACATACACAAATTTGGGGCAAAAAATAATGTGGTTTACCACTGCACAAGGCACAAAACAAAACAAAAGAGAGGAACACGCAATGAGAAAGGGAAACACAAGAAAATAAAATGCATAAAGGGAAATTCTAGACTAATTGGCAACACTGACTTATTATAAACACCGAGAAGACTTATTATAGTAGGGCTTTAGCCTACTCCCATTGAAGTGACCTGGTAACCTCGTCCCATCCAACGCTTGTAACTGTCAAGCACCCAAATCCAGAATGTACGAGATGATGTAAGGTCCTAACCAATGGAATTTCAACTTCCTAGGATGGCGCAGATACTTGGAATCATACAACAACACCAACTGCCCAACCTCAAACTTCTTGTTCTTGATATGAAGATCATTCCATGCCTTTTGTCTTGTTTTTTTTGTCTTCTGACTCCATCTGGAAAGTGATCACCTTTCGTCTAACTGAATCAACTTATAAATTCTTTCATCCAACGCTTGTTTGTCAGCTAACCCTCCTATGCACGCTACATGTAGTGATGGTAACATGAATTCCACTGGTAAAACAACCTCCGTGCCAAATACCAATTGAAACATGGTGCCCTTTTTCAACCTTTTAAATTTTGTCCCGTATGCCCATATAACAACCGATACCTTATCATCCCAATCCTATCTTCAAATGTCACAGATCTTGGTTAACGTGTGAATTAGTATCTTTTGATATGCCTCAGTAGTTCCATTTTCTTGAGAGCAATATGTGGTAGTCTTATGATGGGCCACCATAAATTCTACTAACATAATCCTGACTATTTCATTGAGGAAGTGCATACCCCTATCACTTGTTAAATTTAAAGGGCAAACATATCTGTTGATTATGTTTTCCCATAAAAATCTAGCAGTTGTTGCAGTGTAATCCTTTGTAGGTGCTACCTCTACCCATCGTGTCAAGTAGTTAGTGCAAGTGATGATATACCATGAATCAGTCCTTCGTGTAGCTAGCCCAATTGGCCCTACAAAGTCGATTGCCCATTTTTCAAATGGTTCAGCACTGGCTATTGGTGGTAAGGTCATTTCATCTCTATTTCCAGGTTTACCAAGGCACTGGAAATGGTCACAGGCGTTGAAAAATTCAATACAATATTTGTAGATGGTTTCCCACCACATCCCAGCTAATAAAATCTTCCGCATGCTAGCATTTCCTACATAGTGTCCTTCTACAATCCCACCATGCGCTTCCTCCATAATTTCCACACGCTCATTCTCCAATTCACATTAGTGCAAAACCTCATCACGACCTAACTTATACAGGTCTCCACTAATCAACATGTAAGGTGCGGTGTGTATTGCTAATTGTTTTCTTTCTAGAGCCTTCATCCCTTTCGGTGCCACACCTATTTTTAAAAACACTGCGATATCTTCCAAGTCTAAGGGCACGCATCACAACATAAACAATTACGCGTCTGGCATAGTATCCTCAATGCTTTGCGAGTCCTCTCATGATTCAATCCTTGATAAATGGTCAGGCCCTGAATTACCCTTTCCTGGCTTTACCACCACTATGAAATCAAACTCCTGAAATAAAAGGACCCAATGACATATGCACCCTTGCAAAATGGGTTTGTTTGACTAAGTACTTCAATTTCATATGGTCCTGTGTATAATATAAATGGTGTCGCCAACAAATACTGCCTAAACTTATGCAGCGCGTAGATCATAGACAATGCTTCGCGCTCATTAGTTGTGTAATTTTGCTCTGCTGGTGTCAACTTTCTACTTGCAAAGCACAAGGGATGATCAACAATTCCCTCACCAGGTTGTGCTAGCACTACTCCCATAGTTGTTCTTGAGGCATCACTATACACATGGAAAGGCTTATCCGAAGAAGGAAAACATAATATGGGCATCGTGACAAGCTAATCCTTCAAAGTGTCAAATTCCTTTTGTTGCGCCTCTCCCCAATGAAAGGCACTTTTGTGTTTTAACAATTCTTCTAAGGGCATGAAAATCTTGGCATATCCCTTGATGAACTTCCTGTAATACCCCGTATGCCCAAGGAATCCGCACACTACGCTTTAACTAGTAGGATCCCATAATCCTACAATAACTGCAACTTTAGTGGGATCTACTAGAAAACCTTCTTTGCATATAATGTGTCCTAACAGGGTCCCAAAGGGAGTAGTAAAGACACATTTCTTAATATTGAGGGATAACACAAGAATACCATCGACTATGATAAGACAGAATGATGACAAATCTGAAATATCAAAATAAATTATAATATTAACATGAAACTGTTACAATCTCACCCATGAGGTACTTCAAGTGTTATTGACTTCACTTGCCTTTCACCAAGACTATGGGAGAAAATTTACAATTACACCTCTTAATGGCTTCTTCAACACACCTTTAAACTGATGGCTTCCTTCACACACTTCCTACAATATTTCTCACTACTTCCTTCTATGCTAAATGAGGGGGGTGGCCTCTCTATTTATAGAACTTCCAGGCTTATCCATCTTATCTCTAAGATAGGATAAGAAATCCACTCTGACGAATCATATTCCATACCTTAACTCTTATCTGTACATGTAAGCTTATCTGTTAAGATAAGATAAACCTTATCATTTTACATGGGTTCCACATTTTTAGACTTGTTACAAATAAAATATACAAAATATTTATGACCTCACTCCTTGTCTTTATTACCAATATAATATTTCTAATTCCTAATCATGTAGACCCTACTTCTCTAATTACCCAAACTTTGACATTTTAACATTACCGGACCACTTACGACAAATATTTACTTTTTACAACATTCCTATTGTACTTTGACTGTTACCGTACTCCACATTATTGGCAGCACCGTACTGATAGCGCCGTTATCTTCTATCAGACGCTACTACTAATTATACTTAACAACATCCTATTCCTAATACATACATTAATGAAATAGAAATTACGGAGGAAAATTTTAGTGTCGACAGGTCCCAAAGGGAGTAGTAAAGACACATTTATTAATGTTGAGGGATATCCTCATTTTCTGAGATCTCTCAAACATCAACCTTAAGTTGTCACAATGGTCTTTTACCAGTCCATACACAGTCCAGTCATCCAGGTAAACTTGAAGAAACTTATGGATGAAGTCCTGAAATGCTTATACCATAATGCGTGAGAACACAACAGGCACATTCTTTAATCCAAAAGGCATGACCATGTAGGTAAAACTTCCCCATTCAATGGAAAAAGTTCTCTTTCTCTAGTCTTCCTTTACAATTCTGACTTGGTGGTACCTTGAGAACCCATCCGTGAAAGAATAGACTTCGCGCCTGGCTACACCCTCCAAAATTTCTTCTGTAAAAGGGGTTGGGAAAGGATTGATGACACATACTACATTTAGAATGTTATCATTTTGTCTATTTCTTCCTTAACCTATATGCACAAATTTCGATTCATCTTATAAGTCCTCTTCTGAATCAGGCCCGCACCTTCCTTCAACTTGATCTTCATCTCTCCCAAGGAATGGTGTACACCTTTGATTTCATGGTACCCGTGTGGGAACAAATCCAATAATTCACATAACAAATCAATGATCTTTAAAAATTCCTTCTCCGACCAATAATCTCTTATGATAGTTCCTTAAGTTCTGCCTCTAAACCAATATTAACCTTCTTTGTTTTCAAGGGATCGTGGTAGGCGCACACTCATTCATCAGCATTATCTATGACTTTGCACGTACCTATAGAATGGTTAACATCTAGACTCTCCATCTCCTCACCATCGATCACATAAACCATCTTCCCCTTTTCCTTCTCCATGCACACACGTTTAAGCTACATCTCCTTTGATTCCTCTTCATTGAGGTGTGTCTCCAAATAAGGCTCACCTAGTATCTCTAATAGCCTATCTTCTGCCATAGCACTATCTCCCATTGTAAGGTGCTTGATTACTTGCAACGCCTTATCCATCGATGGTTTGGTACTCCTATGCTCGAAGGATTGAATGAGATAAGCCACTAATTATTTCCAAATACATGTCTAGTGGCGTGTTTCTAAGTGGATATACCATGCACGCGCACAACCTTGTAATGTGGAATATAGTTTATGCACCCATAATGATGGTGGTAAGGCTTCTACACCTCCAATCCAGGGCTTATCACAAGCTTGCACATGGGACAATGTGGGTTCCTTGTCATGATAATCTTGTATGGTGGTGGGCGCATTACTTCTGGAGAACCTAACTGAGAACATGATCCTCACCTCGCACCATTCCAAGAGATTCTCGTGGTGTGTAGCCTATCAACCTGTTGTATTTCTGAGAAAGATATAGTTTAGCATCCCCTGTATTTCACTCTCATTCCTCCACTGAGCCTCTATTTCCTACAAGAACATCTCAGGGTAGGCCCCTCTAGAGTATATGGGCAACTTCTTCCCTCCTAGGTGCTTAACTGAGCACACCTTTGTCACTCTTGTTACAGATCCTCTTAGTTGTCACCCAATTAACTCATAGGTCTTGTGCACCCAATTGTCATATGTTATGTTGGTTGTATCACTCACATACTGAGCATCTTCAAATTGGATAACTCCTTCTATAGGGTGAATCATCTCAGGGTCCCTGATGGAGCACACATAGATTATATCAATGGCTTCCTCTCCTAAGGGCTCAGTATAGCATGTTGACTTCCCATCTATCAAAGGGATGACCACCCTTTCTTCCTTTTTCTCAAAGATGATATACCCCTTGTTAAACTGTAGGTCGGCGTTCTTCTTATAACACCATGGGCTCCCAAGTAATGTTGGAAAATTGTCTGCTTCGGCGAGCGCCAAGACTTCAAAGTCTCAAGTAAACTTGGCCCCTTGAATGGTGATAACTGCATCCTTCAAGACTCTAATGGACATTTCCTTTGTCTTGTTTTCCATGTACAACACATTCAAAGATGGTTGTAATGTGGGCCTTCCATTTGATGTCATGCATCCAATGTGAGAAGATTGACCTCTGCTCCTGTGTCAATCAATATGTTACTCAACAGCCAACCATCCACAGCTACATTCAATGTGATCTCCTTGTCATAGTCGAGGCTATGGGGAGGAAGGTTTACATGCAACACCTGTCTCTCACACTCCGTTATAGCACATGGTACCTTCTCCCGTAACCATTATCCTAACAAGGGAATGATATTCTCTTGTCTTAACATTTTTCACACTTCTTTGACTTCATCCAGGTCCTTCTGCGGAGCCTCAACATTCCTTCTTTGCTCTTGCTTCCCGGACTACTCCTTTAGACAAAAGATCTCTCCTTGTAAACTCTGAATGACATCCATAGTCTCTTGATACACTTATTTCTAATGAGCAAGGTCCAAATACTTTCCATGTACTACTTACTCTCTTGAAACTAGTGTCCTTTGTTTTGGCATTTCCCTGGTGCACACGACCTCTTCTCATGTCATCACCAGTATAGGTTCTAGTCCTGACTCACACGCCACTCATGGCATCCACTATGAATCGGCCTTCTTGATGCTTACCATCCTAGCAACTTTGTCCTTCCGATGTTGCTGGTTTATATGCTCATAAAGTTCTGGACACTCTTTTTACTTGTGTTTCTTTCCACACCATGAGCATTGTAATGGGTCAGGGAACTCACTTTTGTAATGCTTTGTAGATCCAAAATTATAACAGGTTCCTCACGAGAACTCACTCCATCCTCTGCCACAATTACTGCGACCATGAAATCCTCCACGAAAACCTCTTCCGAGCATTCCTCCATTTGAGTTCCCTTCATAACGTTGTTCATCATCCTTTAAATTTCTTACAAGGCTAGTCTGGTGCACACCCAGATCAATAACATCATGGATTTGATCAATCAGTCTATAATCCTTGGTATCATGGGTCGTAGAGGTACATATATTGCAATAACAAGAAACATTCTTGTGGATTGCATGCTAGAGTAGAGGGCATCTACTTGCATCATGATCCTCATGGAAAATATCACAATCTACTAACATAGTGTGTACCAACTTCTGAGGGAAACTATCCTTTGCATGTCCCTCCACTTCACAGTTTGTACACCAAATCCCACTACAAACCTCGTGCGCTGAGTTTGCAGATAGCTTCTCCAACTGCTTGGCCATTGCAACAATTTGAGCCTCCAAACACCAATGTTAACACTCCCAACATCTTCGGTGCGTAGGGAAGCTTCCAATGCTTCGCGCAGGTTGGTGAAAGTCTTGTGCCACAGAGCCCTTCTAAATGGTGTTAATAATCCTCTGAAAAACCATTGAGCATGTTAAGAAAGATGAATGTCATAGGATAGTTTTGACAAGAGAGTCTTGAAACAAGGTACATACTCCCACACACTCTCTGTCATTCCCTGTTGGATCTCTTTCAAAGCGTTGATGCTTTTCTTCTCAAACTCTGGGATATGGAACTCTACTAAGAAGGTGTTCTTCAACACGGTGTATTCTACCACTATCTGATGGGGGTCATACTTCCTATACCAACTATGTGCATGCCATTGCAACGTTGTTACAAACTAGTTTTCCTTCCACTCCAGGGTAGTGATCCCCTTCGCATGCCATAGTAACTCACACTTTTGCACTTTCTCTATAGCATATTCAATACCCCTATAGTCTAGTAAGTGCAAAGGCATCTCTAAAAACACTTGGGGAGGTGGCTGGGGTCCTTGTCCTCCCGATCCAGAGCCTTGGTTCTCTCCAGTGTTTCCTCCTACACAGAATCCACTGGATCCACTAGGTCTTGTTCCACTTGACCCACCAAATCCACCTCCAGCAATCGGCAAAGAACCAGAAGTGGTCACACCTAGTGTTTCCAACATCCCACTGAACTGCGTGCTGATGTTTTGTGATATTTTCCCACTACCAGTTGTATGTCTCGTGCCATTCCCAGATGAGATACCCAATCCTTGCGTACTTACACCTTGTCTAAATATTTCCCCAAATACAGCAATGGCTTGGACAACCATGGATGTTCCAAACGAGAAATTATATCTCCTAGGCGCAAATCGGTCACTTCCACCGATACCAACTGGGTTAACAATACTTCTCCCTTGATCTAGAAAACCAAGCGATGGGGGTTGGTCACCATGTGGGTTCAGATGCACGCTGATGTATCTTCTCTCTCCATGCGACAAACTCTCATCAAAATCTGAAGGGGCTTCTCTCCTACGCTTTCCAAGATGGGGTAGCATAGACCGCTCAGGCTCCATGTCCTCTGCATGAACCTCAACTCCTTCCTGCAACGTCTACCTCCATAGATCCTCACACTTATAACCTCACGTTGTCTATTCATCTCCCTTTCACGAGCTTAGTTATACTTGAGTCGTCTCTCCTCCCTTTCTTTTTCAACCGCAATGTCCGTCATCTTCCTCCACCCTAGCTTCCTCTCCCAGTGCTCAAATAAGCTTTAGCCGGCCATGGGGAACACTTCTAAACTCAAAGTAATGACCAAGATCTTCATAGCCAAAGGAATAACATGCAAAAATGATCACGGGGGGTTCATTAGCTAGGCAATATCCTAGCGCGTGGGTTCATATTGAGGTAATTAAAATTAATAAAAGTAAAGTCGATATATCGGTAGTCATGAGGGGGTGAAAGGGTTTAATTTATTCATATTCTGAATCAGGTATTGGGGGTAGGTTAGATAAGTGGGACAAAGGAAAGTGACTTTTAATTTTAATATAAAACTAAAACATTTGAACCCTAGTTTTTACAACTAAATACCTTAACATTACAATTTAATGAGTGTGGTCATAAAGTTAAATTATAATCTCTTTTTGAATAAAGAAATCTCAATTAAGATATTCTTAACCAAGAAATAATAAGATGGTATAAAACTAGGATTGAGTATGCTTTTCAACACAAGTGATATTATTTCACCATCTTAATTATTCGAAGAACTATTAATAAATGATTAAATATTTACATTTATAAGGTAATTTGTAATATGTCTAGAATGGCTTCAAACTATATTTCGAGAGAAAATACATATTAAAAAAAATTGAGTGAGAAATATGATATATTTTATGTTTAATATATTATGGTAGAAATAAAAAGGGGTAAATAAAATTATCGTGGAAAATTGGGTAAGTAAGGTACATGGAAAAAAATAGGGGGTATTTTCATTCTAATAATATAATGGGAGGGGGTATTATCAATTGAATAACTAGAGGTAAAAACTATAATTAAGGGTATTCTTTAATACCCTTCGAACGCACGTGTTATACCATACTTTTACTAAGTAAACCCATCGTGAAAATGATCCTCTATGCTCCCTCAGAAACTCAAACTTAGCAACTTATGGGAAAGAATATGTCGAAATGGCATATTCTAAAGTATAATTGACCAGCACCATCTTCCACCAATGATCAATAGCACACGTCCAAGTTAGATTTGCATCCTGCATCCTCTGATAGTCATCTTGGTTCCACACGCGCGATCTATAGTACCAACTTTATCCGGATGCATATGTTGAAATCCATTCATATAGTTCTATTGGGAAGTAGCAAAAGAATGTCTCATACAACTCATGGTATAGGTTCTCTTCTACCCATCTACATACATCGAACTTAGGTCCAATGCTAAATCTTTGAGCAAACTCATCCTTCGTGCTCTTGAACCATGTTTCAACACTTTCTAAGGTCAGGCACTCTGACATCACGCATCACATGGAAAAATATGCATGTCATTTCTTACAAAAACTTTGAAAAGAGATCCTGACAATGGAACCAAGATGTAGTCATATTTTATACCGTTAAACCAATAGTCTAAACCCATGCGCATCATCCTATCACCCAGCGGGCATTGGGCGCTCACCTGAGGCACGCGTGGGTGCCGAGTCTCTCCTTTATGTGAGTCTTATGAGAATGCGCCATCTTATAATAGATATTTAAATGGAAATGAGTAGAAAGAACCATGCCATATCCTATAACGAGTTATCTTATTGTATCCAGAAAAGGGAAATAACAAGAAACATAAGGAAATAGATAATACAGAAAGGAAATACATTAGTATACTTCCAAACACAGATGATTTATAACAGAGCATTGTATTCATATTAAGAGATTCAATAACCACATTACAATCCCTTAGGTTCATAACAGACCCCCACATGATAATACAGAGCCAAGTCATGCATCAGAACTATACCATGTTAATCCCATTATAGAGAAAAATGCAGAACCATTCCCCTAAATGCACCATCATCCTTATATGTTCCTATTCCCCACACATAAAATCATCCATTCATTTTTGTAGAGCTTTTCCTCTCTTCAACTCCATATCTTTCTTCTATCGGGCGCTTATATTTATAGCCTTAGCAACCACCGCCATGCCTTTCAGAAGTTATAGATCGGTCGCCAAGTGTAGAAGTGGTACTCCATGGGAGCATGCCTTCCCAAATCTGAGCTCTCCACTTCTTGCAATGATTTCTTCTGGAACCTTCTATCATATTCCTGGAATATTCCCTTTTTGATCCACAGTCACCAAGTTGGCACCTTATCCACAAGGGTCATGCTTTTCTCATGTGCTGCCTGGGATGTCGAATGCAGCTAAGTACAAAACCTATTTTGCCTTGCGCATGCACCATGTCTTCTGCAAAAACCTTTCTATAAACCTTCCTTGTATGCCTTCAACTCATGTTCCCTTCTTCAACTAGGTCCCGCGCGCCCACGTGACTTCTTGTACTTAGCTAATATTTTGGGGCCCAACATAGATATTGGAATTGAAAGAGAGAAAATATTTGTAGTTTCTATCTAGCTATTAAGGAATATAAGATATTTCTATTACAAATTGTGTGTTGTGGTGTTATCTTATTCATTTAAGGTATTGTTCTTATGTTCAATGCATTACATGGTTCTTTAAATTCCACTACCTTGTTTATTTTATCTTCAGTGCATTATTATTGTGTAATCTTGTGTTAATATCTTTGGATCTACATTTTCCTAAGAGAAATCTTTGACCCATTCTTTTCTCACACTTATAATTTTCTATAGTCGTTTCCTTTCTTCCATTCTCATTCAATTTCCTTTCTATAAATAATAAATCTACTAAGATGAGATCTCAATCCATGATGGTTAGACCAATGTAGATGTTATAAATATTCTTTGGTGTGGTTAAATTAGTAATAAACAGGGCACCTCCCCTTTATCCGAGGAGGGAATGTATCCCATGTAGTGTGGTAAAACCTCATATTTTTCCTAGACAAAATATCCAACCAACACACTTTCAACTTATATGACCAAGATATGAGACTGATAAATGAAAATCAACCTCACATGTAGATTTCATCATTTTCAAATCTAACCACTGTGAATAACCATAAAATGAATTAAAAATAACCATACATGTAACTATCACATTTTTCTCATGGAAATAAGTTATACCTGATCTGAAAATTGACTAATTTTTTTTTTCTTGACCACGCACCCCTATAGGCTTTAAATTATTTTATGAACTTACCCCATTATAATCAACTTAAAGCAATGAAAAAATTAAAAGACACTACACACAGGTTGATAATGGAGTTTGGCAGAATGCCTACATCTCCGGGTTCGTTAATAGAACTGATTTATTATCCACTTTAATGACTGAAATTATAGTACAAAATTACAATCAAAGCATGATAATTACTGAATACAAAATAATCAAAACATTTATCACGACCACCGAGTATTTACCCCATCTTATGATGTTGGTTTGATCCCAGTACTCTCCTCCATGGTACAATTCCCTATGGCTCCCCGATTGGTCTTCCAGCCACTATTACGATGTCCTATGGCTCCCTAGGTTGATCTTCCAGAAATTACGTACTTTGAAGTTATGGCTCAATAAACCTGAAGAACAAAAACCTACACCGCGACAACCGAGTGATAATATCTCAACTTATGCAACAAATATGATCTCCTTTTCAAATACCCTCTTACTCCATTATCTAGGATTTGCAACATCTCCGGTGAGTTGATAATAAATCATAATCCATGAAGACCTCTATGCCTTCGTTGCATGATGTTAAGTCTTCTTTCAAAAACCTCCACGCTCCCGTTGTGTATTACTAAGTTTCTAGATGTCAGCAAACTACAATTGTTTCCAACGAGCTCAATACTAAATAACGACCCTTTCTCCAAAGCTAGCGATATGACGATACGTCCAACATACTTAGGCTCTGAGCTCTAGTGCTTCTCTTATTCTATTTCACATCCTTTGGCTACATGGTGTCTATGGGCTCCAACTTGAGAAGTCCCTTGATCGGTGAGTTAAAAAATAATAACTCCTAAATAATAATGTTGAAGATGCCTATATTAGTACGATATAGATCTTATATCTTCTTATGCCTATATTAATACGATATAGGTCATAGTCGTGCCCATACTATTACAATATAGGCGATCATGCTTATATTAATACGATATAATCATTTTTATCTCTCCATAACGTCTATAATAAAATAGGACTTACATCTCCATATCATTGCCACGAATATACCTTTGAACATCACTAATCGTTCTCCTCAGCTCAGGGTTGGAATACTTCTCAGAGAGAACTTGGAGCTTCAACGTCGCCTATAGGACTTATATTCAAATGCCTATAAATAAGCCTTCAATATTTTAGCTCCCAAAATTCCCATTATAATTTTTTTCCTTGGCCATATATTTTTTCCAACTCCTATGCTCCTCAGGTTTTCTTTTGAAAGAAGCTTCAAAGTGAGGAAGCTTGTTTTAAGCTCATAATGAGCTTGTTTATGAATGGAGGGAGGAAGGCCTTTGGGTGGCCCGCATATATGGCTTATATTCCTCATCGTCCAGCTAATAGCCCAACAAACGCGTTGGCTAAGTTGGTTGAACGGGTGCATATCCAAGAGGGAGGCCGTGGGGTCGACTCCCCCGCACTCCAGTTTGCTCGATCGGTTTAGACCAACCCTTATCTGTGGTGATGTGATGCTACTCAACCTCCACATGGTCTCCTCTGCACCCGTTGACCCCTTAATCAGTTTCCACTTGCCTGCTACATCGCCTGCGACACCTGTTTCCGTTGTGACATGTCCCCTCCGCGCCAGGTCCTCCTAGCCACGTCACCCCTGCCTGGTTTAGTGCCATCCACGTTGGCCTTTTGGATAATGTTGACCAGTCCAAGCGATTAGGTAGGTTTAATAGATGAGAGGATTATCCCACATGTGGTGGGAGTGGGGATAGGGTAAGGATTTATTAAACCTTTTTCTAATTCTACGAACCGTGACTTGGGCCACGTATGCTTACATTTTTCAGTCGCATGAATATAAGTAGCTCACCCCAATGGCTTGTCAAGATGAGTTTATAGCTTTCCCCTTTAAACTCGTCACTAACCCTGAATGCAATGTAATAGCTCGCCCCATAACGCAGGGAATAGCTCGGTCAAGTTGGTTGATGGAACGTAGTGTTGGTAGGCCCTAAGGACCCACCATGTGGCAATTTTTTTGAGTCGATCGTATACTAAAGATGATTTACCTCAAATTTCAAAGACCAGAGGATTCAAACATCGCCCCGTACCCATCACCTTCACACAATCTTATTTTTTCCACTTTTTTGTGACTCGTCTGTTATCCCGGTCCCATCCTAGCATTGACCAACTTTGACTAGCCACCATTTGCACGTACGGGCTCCATTTTCCGCGTTTAGATAGTCGACAGAAAGCACAAAGAGTTGAATTCCACACTATGATGATCATGGGAGATTTATGGAACATTATGTCCTCTAGATAATTACCATATGTTTTACTATAGACCAAATAATTAATCAACTATGAAGAAGATTAAATAAACCCAAAAATTGCAAGTAGATTTTCCAGCTAGTATTAGTTTATCATTAAATTATAAATAATGACAAGAAATATTCATTTTACTGAATCTCATATCAAACCAACTAAATTCTTTTTCAATGTCATTTTATTGTTTCCCACTTCTGGGTTGAAACTCATGTATATTTCCTTAGTTGTTAGAAGGAGTCATGAAGTGGAAAGGCCTCTCAATACTTTAAAGTAAAGAGAAACTTCTACATGTGAGTATGGGTAAAGAACCAACACTAAAAAAATTAAGCTTAAAATATTCTTTGCCACAAAAAATAAATCCCCCAAAAATCTTGTAAACCCATATTCTTAAACATAAAAAGGCAACACATTGAAAGTGTATGAAGTTTGACCAAAGATATATTCACATGTGTCAACACATCTCAACTAATAACTGAATTGAATATCTAGAAAGAGTTAAATGGCATGAATATGACAAAGAGCGTGTTCGGAATCAAAGAGAAATGTCTTTTCACATCTCAGTGGAATTTCATCAAATAAATAACAAGTAGAGATAGATCTTCACATTTCCATTATTATTTACAACACCATATTTCAAATAAACCATGTGAAAAAAACACACAAACTAAAACCCATAACACATGTATATAAGCTCAAAAGGGCTCTAATATTTTTCCCATTACAAGTTTCACCCACCATCTAATAGAGTTATCATTTTCAAATAAAATAGAACTAAATTTTTTTCTAGAAAACCATAAATATTTCATCATAAATCAAAAGCATGGTGACTAAATAGAAAAAATATGTCTTTCATATTTAAAATAGTAAACTTAGAAGAAACTGACTAACATAGTCTTTGTATGGATAGGGTTTCAAAAAATCCTAAAACAATTTAAGTTACCTAAATCTAATTCACATTTCACCCATAACCAAAGAAACAAAGTTATATGTTATCAAAATATGCCCATTACAAGCAGTAAAGTCATACATTTTAATGTTAAATGGCACTTCCACAAAAAAAATAGCTCATAAAATATTGGGTATGGAATAGTTGATATATACCAAAGCATTCAAAATAAAAGACCTATTCTTCCATACAGAACTTCCATTGACCAAGTTAAAAATTTTCTTGTTCATTCAAATGAAAATAAAACAACCCATGCAATATATGCACATACATATCAAATGATCACACAATGATACGCAACCACCAAAACTACGCTCTAAAGTGTTAATAAGCTAGCCAAGAAAAACCCAAAAAACTACAAGCACAATTTCTGAAAGTTTCAAGATTCTACACCAAGTTAGGAGCAATACCTTGCCTTCTAAAAATTAAATAATATCTAGAAACAATGAAACCATTTTCAAGGACACCCCCAAATTACCTTATAGTTCATGTTTTAAAAACATTAACCTCTTAATAAAATGTACAACCACTCACCACATTTACCACCTGTAATATTAGAAGTGCCCTATGAATTGGATATCACCAAAATGGGAAAAAGAGAAAGAAAATGCACTTATCTTGAATACTACAAATGGTGGTCATGATTTCAAATCTAATTTTCATCTTAGCATTCCACCAAATGTTATCAAAACCTCGATGCCACAAGTAGGTTATATAACTAAAGAATTAGTTAATCCCTTGCATCAAATTCAAAAACATAAGTTTTAAAATATACAAGGTGTTCTTATTAAATTAAAAATATGGTCCCCTTTATAAAATTTTAGTATTCTAATTAAAACACCAATCTTCTAAATCTAAACAATGTGAGAAGATGAAACTCCATGATAACTCCAAATACTCTTACCACAACCAAAAGTCGAAACGGTATTGAACCATCAAATTACATCATTCACATGTTCACAAATGAAAGCTTCACATCAAGAAGCAAATGCATGTGTTGAAAAAAAAAGTATTCCATTATAATATATTAAATAAGTGTAGTGATAAAATAATATAAGAAGTGGTTACTACCCAAGAACATGGTTAGGCTAAAAAACTTAGAGATCATTCAAATTGGCAACGAAACCATGTGAAGTAAAAATAAAGGGGGGTATTTTTCTGCAATAACATATCCATACTATGAGTTCCCACAAAACCATTTTGAGACTCAAAGGGATATCTTCACCACATGACATGATGTAATATTCCTATACTTGAACACCTTGATTGAATAAGAGGCAAGGTATGCTTTGATGAAGTTGGTCGTAAAGGTCATTACGAAAAAATTCATCAATAGGGATATGTATGAAGCTATACATATGCACCTAGAACATGTATAATCATGGTAGGTAGTTATAAAGAGAGTGGTTGTTACAAATTTTGTTATCATGCTAAATTTCTAACATGCAAAATTTAAAATTTTGGTCATGACAACCAAACCCACACTTGAAATTCCCTTTCCCGATCAATGTAAACCTTTCCTCCAACCATCATTTAAAATATGTCACCCTCATTATGGTTGAGAGTAACATGATAACATAACTTTCAAGTGTGTTTCATGTGCATAGAAGTGTACCTATCTTGACTCTCGAATTTACTAAAATCGATGAAAGAATAGTGCTCCTAGAGGCCTCAAAATGGCTATTTTTGGTCTTTTGTCATAGGAGGATATCCATTGGAAGCTAACGGCAAGGGCATTACCCATCAAGAGGTTATATGGGAGAGTATTTAGATGATCCAAGTAATTTTATAAAGTTTTTGTGGAGCTATGAGAGGTCAGAAATTTTTAAAGCAAAACCAAGTCTTTTAGGGCACGACACTAGTGAATGCATGTTTCAAAGGAGCTAGTCACCTTGTTTAACAAGTTTCAGAAGCCTCCAGAGGTCTTAAGAATCTAAATCACAGGAATTGTAAATTTGATATCATGAAATATTTTTGGTTTGAGGAGTTCAATATATCATTGTATTTTTTTTAACATCGCATTTTTGATTTTGACAATCTCTTCAAAACTAGTTATGAGCCTCCCAACACAATTAATTTTACCAAAGAATTATCCCAATTATTTTTTACTATTTAGTAAATTAATTTTGGAGATAAATTCTTCTTCTCTATTGGGATATACAGTGATACCTTCCTTAATGATGATGTGTCCCATCAATTTATCTTTTTTTATAATAAAGATGATATTTTTGGTAATAAGGGAGATACCATACTACCTACATCTATCCAAATTTTTCTCTAAGTGTTGAGGATATTAATACCTATTTTTAGATAAAACTATTAGTTCATCCATATATATGAAAATAAATTTACCAATTAAATCTTGAAAGGATTCACCCACAGCTCTTTGGAATGTAGTTCCTACATCAATTAAACCAAATGAAATTCTATTATATGAAAATTTTCCCCATTTTGTGGTGAAGGATGTTTTAACTCTATTTTGTTCATCTACTAACACTTTATAATAACATAATAATCCATCCAAAAAGGACATCATAAAAAAATCCACTAACTATTTAGGAGTACCTCATATATACATGGAAGAGGATAGTTGTTTATTGTTGATGCTTTGTTTTAGTTCCTAAAATCAATGCACATTCTAGTTGCACCATTATTTTTCCTAATAGGATCATAGTTTGTTACCCACATAGAATGTCTAATTTCACCATTATTTTGCTGAGGATGATTGGGTGTGGGTGTTAGTTCCAAGATAGATCTTACCTAACAAATTTGGTTCATCATTTCGGTAGGGTCCACTTAGACAGAAAGAAACAAATGAGAAGAGGGGAATAGACGAGGGTAGGGAGTAGATGGAGGTGGTGGGACTTGTATCCAACCATGCAGGCTTTTGTGTAATCGATATGGTGGTCAGATTTCCATATTTGATATTAATATTTTAATTCAATCCACCTCCATTCATGCATCTTCTTATTAAGTTAGTTTTATTAGATTTTTAGAATCTATATAATATAGGTTTAAATTGAGTCTATAGTCATTTTAAAAGTCTAGTATTGTATTTAGTTATAGTTTTAATTAAGTACATTAGAGATGTTTTAAACATATTATTTCATTAGTAAACATATTTTTGTGTTAGTATAGTCATGGTAAAATTCATTTTTTGGTGTGTGTGTGTGTGTTTAAAGGACACATTTTTAGTTGAAATTGACATCACGAGTCAGTTAAATTTGTGGGGGGAATTTTTTCCCATTGATTTAACCATTTGAGCCAGGATAGTTGTAGGTTGGAGGCAATAGTTGAAGCAGGTGAAACAACCTCAAGTTAACTATTAATGAAGGGATTGCACAATGCTATAGTGGAAAAGAATTGTATAAAGATGACTAAAATTAAGGGGTGATCTCTAGTGGCAGTGGTCATCAACTGTGTCATTCGTGATTAGGTGGTAATATATGCTTATATTTGGATCACATGTAAGATGTGTTAGTCAATATAAAAATCCACAAATCAATGTTACTTAACTAAATGGTCTTATACTACCATTGAAATGGGAAGGACAATCATGGGTTTTTTAAATGAATAAAGTCGGAAAACTTCTCGATATGAATCTAAAAACTACATGTAATCACTTGGGGAAAAAATTGTTATTTTTTATGGTTAGGGAAATGCCTTGGTTAAACCCCTAACCACATAAGGAGATAAAATACATTTTAATTGCATAAAAATGAATGATATATTTGACGTAGTTGCAAATGAGTCATGGTCGCAATTTACCAAACATCGCAAGAAGGTTGCGAAATAGTCATGGGAATGATTGACACCTAAATTGAAATATCACCAAAACAATGATTTAAAGGGTTACACTCTTGATAATGAATACTTGGAAATAATATTTGACACAGAAGCTTTGCACAGAAACAAGACGGTGCTTGTGTATTTTATTAATATCAAAATCAAGTATTACAAACAATTGAGAGAGCTGTAATATTTATAGATATTGGACATATTCTATCTCAGATATTGGACACAATATATGGAAGCAAATCACCTAATCTGAGAAAATATGCAGAAATAATATATTGCCCCTAAATGCCCCTATTGCCCCTCATGGAAATTATCCGAGAACAAAATATGTAAGATAGAACATGATCCCACAAACATTGGGATGAGAACACTATCACTTAGTTAACTAACAACTAAGGATAACTAATACCTATTGGCATAAGTTTAAATTATTTAAATTAAATAATTTAACTTATTACATTTATTTAAATATCAACTAATGATGAATTAAGCTAAGTTTTATTCCTAACATTTCCCCCCCTTAATTCAGCACGTTCTCAAGTGAAAAGGAGAGAAATTCTATAAAACCCTCAAATTTACCTCGAGCAAGTGACTTTGTGAAGAGATCTGCACATTGCATATTTGTTGGGCAATATTGGAGCTAGATGTTGTTTTTATGAACATGTTTGCTGTTTGCAAATGAAATGTACCTGCACCTCAATGTGTTTGGTGCGCTCATGAAAAACTGGATTTCAAACAAGTTTTACTACTCCTTCATTATCATCATGTAGGATAGTTGGACCTTTCTATGGTATTCCCAATCCTTCAAGTATACATTAGAGCCATATCGCTTCACAGATAGTTCCACTTGCTGCACAATATTCTGATTTTGTGGAGGATCTTCAAACACAACTCTGCTTTTTACTTTTTTTTGAAGATCCATTTGCATCCAATTGGATTTTTCCCTAGTGGAAGATTTGTAAGTTTCTATGTATTATTTTTCATAAGTGATTGATATTTTGCATCCATAACATCTTTCCAAGGTTTAGACTGTAGGGCTTCTGAAACTGTGGATGGCTCAATAGTTTCAACAACTTTACCCATTAAGGCCAGATTGACCTCATTTCAAGCCATATTGTGAGTCCTCATTCCAGTGGTAGATGTGTCGGGGACACTATCCAATTTTTCATCTCTAATCATACTTGTATACCATTTAGGGATACCTTTTTTGGTTCATGTGGGAGATCAAATTTCACCATCTTCCCCATCATCAATGTCCTCATCAAAGTGATTACCATCATATGTGTTGACTGTAGGGATGATTTTTTCATCATGTGAGTGTATGGAAGGAGCATATGCTTATTTATTCTCAAAGAACTCAACATCTCGACTAGTGTATACCCTTCTTGTTCTTGGATTCATAAGTCTATAGCCAAGTGCTTCATCACTGTATCCCAAGAAGATAAGTTTTTCTGATTTCATATCAAGCTTAGTTCTTTGTTTCTTAGGAATGTGCATACTTGCTTTACATCCAAAAACTCTAAGGTGTGAAATATATGGCTTATGCCCTAACCATGCTTCCTATGGT
Source organism: Taxus chinensis (assembly GCA_019776745.2). Classification (NCBI taxonomy): domain Eukaryota; kingdom Viridiplantae; phylum Streptophyta; class Pinopsida; order Cupressales; family Taxaceae; genus Taxus; species Taxus chinensis. The sequence goes on along the minus strand of CM034154.1, from coordinate 733,373,478 downwards.
GTTACTCCATCAAGAGTTGTAGTGGGAACTCTATTTAGTAAATAGACTACCATTTATTGATCTCCTTGTTGCCTACATTTCCTTGTTGAGTTGGTTTATTCTTCCACTTTTGATTTTTTTACCCTGTTTACTCTGTTGTTGGCCTAATTTTGTTTGTTGGTAATTAATATTTTTACCACTTGATGATCCTTGTTGGAATGTGTTGTACCAATAATCAGGGTTCATTTTAAGACCCCCCCTCTAAAAAATTAGTTTAGAATGGGTGGAAAATATCCAAAATTGACTTTCGAATCAATGGTGAATTTTTGAACAAAAGTTTCGTGGTAAAGAAAATTTGGCAGGGCGTAGCCAAAATTTTCTTGGATTTCATATAGTTGTAAGGGTGTTAGACATCCGTCCATTGTCTATTATACAACCCAGGTTGGACGACCATCCATTTCCTGCCATCTAACCCAGGTTGGACGACAGACAATAGATGGTCATCCTACCCAAGTTGGAAAGAAAAACACTCTTTATTGGTCGTCTGTATTAAATCCCCCCTTGCAACCCCTAGGCTATGTATTATTCCTCGGTGAATATTTGCACATTTTGATTAGAAACGTTGGCGAAATACATGCATAAGTTAATTTTTACATATAAATAGTAGGTGAATTGAAGCCCATACAAATGACTTATTGGTGGAAATTTTAGGTGAATTTGGGTGGGAGCTGACTACTGAAAATTAGCCATTTCCAATTTCCAAAATCCCTAATATTCACGAGTTTACGAAAATTTGCCACTAAAATTTTCCCTGCTAACAATTTTTTAACTCATGTCCTTTTCGACCACAAATAAGACATTTGTGTTGGTCCTTTTGGCCTTGTTGAGTATTACCTTGCTTTTGAGGATGTTTACTAGAATTAGTTTGTTTTTTTTTTCCTTTTTGATTAGTAGCAAGTGTTTTCTCTTCAGTTTCAGTAGTTGAGTGAATAGCTTCCTCTTGTTGTAGCATATTCACTAAATCTTCAAAAGTTGTTGTTTGACCACTTATGTTTAACGTGGTCACAAAAATACTATAAGAAGGAAGAGATCTCAATACTATAGGCATGAGTGATGTGTCAGTTACTTCTTCTTCCAAATCTTGAAGTGATGCACGCAAAGTTACTACTCTTCTCAAAAATATTTCAAATTTTTCAGTTGGTTGCATTTTAAAGTTCAATAGTTGACTCTGAAGATGAAGTATTGTGTTCTTATTTTTTGACTCACATACTATTTTCAACTTGTCCCAAGATTCTTTTGCTGTTGTGGTCTCACGAATATGAGGTTGTACCTCATCTGAAACACTAAACATGATTATTAAATTTGATTTTTGATTTGCATGATCAAATGTAGCTTGTTGTGTAACATCTGTTGTAGATCTTGTTAATGTACCAGGAACAATGGACCATAGATTTTCAAAATCAAGTTGTGTGCAAATTTTTGTTTTCCATACTGGATAATTATCAGAACACAAAAGTTGAGAATCTGGCAAAAATAATTTTGGTGCCGTAATTGCGGCCATTGTGAAAAGTGATAAATAGTAGAAGAAAAAATTGAACACTTTTCCCCCTTAAAGCATGCACACCCCCCCAAATATTATTTTATTTATTTTGGGCTCCTTTTTTAGTCATGTACAATGAAATTTTGGTACTATTGGCACTGTTACAAATTTGGATCTGTGTCCGATCTGCATAAAAAATGGCTCTCTTGGCTGATTTGAAAATAAAATTTTGGGCTCTTTGGCCTCTTTTCAAATACAAACAACCTCTCATTTTTACAATTTTTACAATACAAAGCTTATTAAAAACTAAACCAAGGCGTATAGCTTGAAAATCCATACACTTAAAAAAAAAACAACACCTCAATCTGAGGTACTAGTTGAAAGTTATGACTTATTTAAATTCCAATTTTAATATATTTCCGACCCCTTTCCAAAAATAGAGATTTTATTTCTATCCATCTAATTTTTTTCACAAAATCCAAAAATGGAATTTAAAGAAAAAATAGATTTAAAAAACACCAATGCGGATTAGGGCTTAGGTGTCTCAACTTGGTATGTTTTAGGGCACAATTGTAGTTTGAATCGCTTTGCCTAAGTGTTATAGTAAACATTGGCCGCCTTTTTTATTATTTATTTTCTCCTTGCTTTGGATGTTGAATCTTTTGCAGGAAATGTTGAATTTATTGCTTCCTCTACAGATAAGACTTTGGAATGGCTTTGTTTTCTTTGTCTTTGGAGGCACATCTTCTTCTTCTATTGAATGCTCTTGATCTGTGAATGCAATCTCTGGGTTGCTTGGAGGCTTCTGGAGGTCGCTTTGAACAGAGATCTTCTCACAGACATGTAGAATTATCTTGTTGGATATATGAAAAGACATAGCACATAGAAGAGGAAGGAGAAGTTATGTGGGGAGCTTGAAAAGCTTGGGTCCCCACAATACAAATATATATATATATATATATATATATATATATATATATATATATGCTTCCAATTTAAATTGTTTTTGCAAGTGCGGGTAAACATTAAAAAAAAGAGAGAATAAAACAATGTCACCTTTTGCAACATAGTTGCATCCAGGTCTGCAAGGGCCTATGATTGCACTCATGGTGTTCTTCAACTACAAATCAATCCGTGAACCGGGATGTGGATTCAGGTAGGGGCTTTGAAATGGCTAGGGGCATCTATGGCTCCTTCAAGCTCTGAAATTTATATAGGTCTCCCCAAACTACCCTATAACTTCCTACAGTCTCCCTGGATCAGAATACTGCTTTGATACCAAATCTTGACAATGAATACTTGAAAATAATATTTGACACATAAATAAGATGGTGCTTATGTATTTTATTAATATCAAAGTCAAGCATTACAATAAAAAGAGAGAGATGTAATATTTATAGATATTAGACTTCTATCTCTTCCACAATATTTGGAACAATATCAACTAAACTAAGCAAAAATGCAAGAATAGCTTATTGCCCCTAACTACCCCTATTTCCCCTCATGGAATCATCTGGGAACAAAATATGCAAGATAGAACATGATCCCACAAACCAAGGGATAAGACAACTCACTAATAATTGAATTTATCGAAGCTAACTTAAGTAATTAAAAAATTACTTTATTAAAATATCACTTTAACTCATATGATGAATTAAGTGTTATTTTATTTCCAACATTTATGTTGTAGTGTTGTTATGCTTCCAAAATTTCTTCAAACATCCTTCATGCTCAAAACTCTTTTTGCTCATATCTTCCAAATCCCATGCCCATTTTCCATGAAACTTGAATTGTAGATTCCTCTCCAAAACACCTTTCCAATGATCCCAACCTTGCACCCAATGGTGTTATGTATTATTTTTAATGTCTAGATGAATTTTCCTTAATAATATACTCATTTTTCATATCCACAAAGTTTTGGAGATTGAAATCCTCCAAAATTTGGAGCAAAACATCCTTATGAAATAACAAAACTTTTAAGACCACTTTTATTCCATTCTGACATCGGGAAGACCCAATTCTAAAAATAGTAAGCCTTTCTAAGAATCATTGTATATAAATAGTAAATGTTACAAATAGTTCATTATCAAATTTTTCATTGCCCCTTGTACATTAGGCAAACTCAAAAGTTACAAATTAAGTAACTAACGATTAAAATGGACTTCTCAAAATAAGGATTACTAAAAATAGTAAGTGTCGGGATATTGGTCAATAAACAAGGATGTTAAGCCTCTCAGGCTAAAGAAATGGGACCTGGATAAGTTTGAAACAATGTTGAACACCTGAGTGACCTGACAGATTCATGATTTCACACTATGCATTTTCAATTGAATGAAGGAACAATTCTTCTTTTGGAGTAGAGGACATTTTCCAATGAATAACATATGAGCGAGAAAGTTTTTGAGAATCTTGGGGTTGATACCATTAAAAAATGAAACATTTTTGGCATGGAGGTGAATTTGAAGCCAAGAAGAGAAAGGTGATGATCTCCATGTTCTAACTCCAACCTTGTGTTAAAAAAGGATCGTCATGTTTCCATATCAATGCAGTCTTGCAATAGTGTTTCTAAACACCCAGTCAATGCCTTAGAATGTGTCTACATCTCATAGGAGAAGGAATTTTCAATCATTTTTTTCCAGGAGGTCAAAGGAAAGGAACTTCATTCATGGAACATTCACTCAAGATCCATCAGAAGCAAGTTCTTCATTAAGAAGATGATTTCCCATCTCTGGATTTTCACTTCTCTCTCCTTCCTCCTCTATCTACATTATATTTCTTCATTAAGAATTTATTTTTTCACTCTTTCGTATTTAATTATTGACTAAATGTTGCATTGTAAAAATCCCCTTTTAGAAATGAGAAAAGGACTTAGTTCCATTCCTAGGGAATTTGAAAAGTCACATGGTGTTGAGATGAAAATTCATACGGGGTGAGGAAGATACATTTTGTAAGCTATAAATTGGAATGGCTTCACCATTCCAAAATTTTAGTTTTTCTTGGTTGATAGCTCCCACTGTCTTAATATAATAAATAAACTACAATTCTTCTATCTCTGTGTCTTATGTTTTCCTCTACATCTCAATTTTACTCCATGATCATGGTTAATTGTGCAATTTTATGAAAATTAACACTCTGATTTTGTATGTTAACTTGGTGAATGTTTTACATACTGTTATAGCTGCTGAAATGAAGGCAAACATGTTAAGATATGTATTTGATCTTAAGAGAATGTGTTGCTAATTTGGATTCTTGCATACTGTGATTTATTGCATGGGACAGCAAATATTGTACTTGTGTGTTTGCTGATGTGACGACAAATTGTCGTATACTTGCTAAACTCTCTTTGCTGATTGACAGCATACCTTGAATCAATTCCATTGATTCAAGTATGCTGAGGTCCTCTTGTGATTTCTGTGTCGATTCACACTTGAACCGAACCGAGATAGTTATGAGCGTACAGTGCCTGATTTGCAGGTGTGAACAGCTAGCACGTAGATGCCAACGACAGGGGTTCGATTCTTGAACCCTGTACTGTCGAACTAGGGACCTCGTGAGGCAAGAAATGCCTGGACACGGGTGGCCTTGGCACGTAATCTGAAGGACGGAACGTCCTGCTCTGCATTAACGTGAATGTTAGTAGGGAGGCTGGATGGAAGTTGTTAGTGTTAGTGGTTAGTATGAATTAAACCCTAAATTAATACTAAGTCCTAACATGCATCCTACCCTACTATCCTAAGTGGATTTTTAAATTCAAAAAAAAAAAGGGGGAAAATAAACCTAACCTAAGGCTAAACTAAGACCTAGGTTGAATACTATATGCAACCTAAACTAATCCTAATCTAAAAAGGGGTACGCAGACCCTTGGAAGGAAAGGGATAAGGATGAAAAGGGCATTCATTGGCATTTATTAAGCAGTCCATATGTGGACAGCGCCAGTTTTGGCGGGGCAGGTAGGAATTAGAGGCATCTATTTAGAAATAGAGCCAAATTCAGTTTTGCATGGGAAATTTGAAATTTACAAGCTCGCCAACTCAAGTGGCGGTGGCGTGAGAAGTAAGGAAAAAGGCAGAGCCTTAAATTGCATTAATTGTTCTTGGTCCTCGCGACCAGCTCACCTTGGAAACAGCATGAGGGAATTTGATTTTTCATTTTGTTGATTCAAGCCTTTTGGCCAAAGTTGCTCTGCATTTGGTTTTTTGACCTGGTTCGGTCGAACCAGCTCTTGGCATTTGACATTTTCTTGGAGATTTGGAGGCTGTTGTTAAGCCTGAAGAAGAAAGGAAGTGTTGGGAGTTTGTGCTGTCGCTGTGGAAGGAAAAACGCGGCAAACAAGGTTTTCTTCGAGCTCTGGAAAAGAGATTTCAGGCATGTTAAGCCCTTCTCTTTAAAAATCTTTGCTTTGATTAAGTGTTTCATTAAAACAACCCTGCTCTTGGGTTGGATTGCGTGATTGCTGTCGAGTCGATTTGACTTGGATTTTGTTGTTTTTTGCTTTCTTTTCTTTGGGAAAATGATATGATGAATCGTTCTGGTTGCTCGGTTTTGATTCGTATTTGCTCGAATCAAATTGGAAATGAATTATTGTGCTGAGTTATTGACTGCATGGAGGTTGGAAATAGATATTTCCTTCACTGTTCATGTTGTTGGAATTGGAACAGGTTGTTTAATTGTTTCTTTATAGTGTAATAATTTCTTTGCTGTTGTGCTTGGAACTGCTATTGCATGTAAAGAGAAAATGGAAATACAGTCGTGATTATATTGCTGTGATTTGGGAACCGATGACTCTTGCTGTTATTTTGGAAATAATATGAATCATCGTTATTGGTCGCTGAGTTCGACTGTCCTTGTATTTTTTGGAATGGAAATGCCTTCCTGTCGAGCTGAATGTTTAACAGTAATGGGAAAACGTCATATATATCGTAAGACTGTACATGTTATATGAGTTGTGTCACTATGATTTGGGTTTGTCGACCCTTGCTGTCTTTTCTTTTGGAAATGATAGGAAAATCGTTCCCTGTTGCTGTGTCTAACTGTCTTGAAATCTTCTTGAATGGAAATACCTCCATGTGGTACTGGTTATGGATATTATATGAAAATTTTATTTGGGTTATTCTTGTGGGATTGGAACTCGTAAAATTGAATGCAGGTAGTATGGGTTATTTCTATTGCTGTGCCTATTGTCTTGTTGTCATCTGAAATGAGCGAATACGTCTTGTATTGGTTAGGAAAAACGGCTAGACTGTCTTTCCTTCTGAAGTTTCTTGATGGATTAGTTTCTCTCCTTGCTGTGAGATTAGGTTGGTTTTATGGTGTTTTAATACATGTTGTTCGGTCTTCCTGTATGACTGTATACAAATTATGGAAATTGGTTTGTATTCATGTGCAAGTGAATGATTATATTTCTTTCTTGCTGTGAGGGAAAGTTGATTCCATGGCGTCTTGTGTTGAGGTTTGACCTTATGATTTGAATTGTCTTGTATTTTAATGCGAACTTGACATGGATTTCTATTTTAATAAATCGTGAAAGTGTGGAATTAGCTTGTTTTTTGAGTCTTCTGACTGTACCAAGCTTACGCGATTAACACCCTAAACGGGTTTGTCTTGCTAGAGGTATGATATATGAATGTTATAATTTGAGTTCTGTACCTCATTAAGAAAATCGAGAATGTTGTTTTGATTATGTTTAACGGATTGATCGAAGATAGAATGCATCGAATTGGATATTCATTGTTGGGCATGTTGGATTGAAACTGTACAGGCTATGTGAGTTGCGTTTCAATGACAATGTATGTTTTGTTATCTTCATAAGTTGAGCTGTCATGCTAAGATAAACACGATTTGAGTGTTTTTATTTACGATTCGGAAAATGATTGTTTCTTAGTGAAATTAAAGGGGAATGAATTCGTCTTCTGTTGCTGTTCTGACTTGGTGAAATTCATAGTCAATGTGAATATTGGATTTGCTGTAGGTAACAGCAATGAATAATATGTTAGTTTGAGCGGGATATGCTCACAGGATTAGGAAATCATGTGATTAATTGACTGCATGATGGAAGTACTGTTTGTCTGTTTAGTATGCAGTGAAAGAAATATGGTTTCTTTTATTATGGTAAATATATGGTATGCAGCCTTATATCGTTTAATCTTGGATGTACATAATGTTGTACTAACCTGTTTCGGATCTTTATATGAGTCTGATTCAAATGAAGTATGGATATGGATGATGAATTCTTCCCTGTTTTCATTTAAAGCTGATTATAAATGAAATTATCCTTGCTGCCGGAAAGTGAATTCCGAATGGATTTTGTAAGTTTCACTCTGAACTGTTATCTTGATCTGTCTTTCGTTTGGATTCCACTGTTAGGACAGTCATGTGGAAAGAAATAGAGATATGAATGAATGTCTTGGAAAAATGATCTTTTCTTCTTTCATTCAGTTGGAAATCTGGAATTCGTGAATAATGAATTTTATAGTGCTTAGATGGGAGCAACTATATGCATTGTTGTTCGCTTTCTTGTCTGTACTTGATTGCTTTGAATTTAATATGATTCATGAACTGAAAGGAAAGTAATGAATTTATATTTCAGTTAGTTTCATCCTTTGCATTTATTATTAATGAAAGGCGTGGAAAGGATAACTGTATGCTATATAGACAGTAAGCTACTTGTATTCCTAACTTTACAAATATTGTGAATTGATACTTGTAATGATTATGTGGAAACGGGACAGCAGTTCCTTGGCTGATTGTGATGATATTTTTGATAGTTCAGTTGTTATGATGATCTTTCTTTTGTGCCTATTTCGTGATTGATGTTTAACTGTCGTTTCATAAAAGCAGGGTTCTTTTATTGAGACAGTTAGTTGAAGCATCTTATTTTAAGGATAAGTGCTTAATATGCTCAGTTCATTGAACTGACCCGTGCAATTCATTTTGCAGATGAAATCTGATTAGAATGAAGACATGGCTGTTTTCTGATGCTTTCTTGATTGGCTTTAAAATGAATTGTAATTGTTGCTTTTATTCCTCTTCGAGGAATTGTGAAAAGAAGAAAATATATTCTTCTGTCCATGAGTTGTATGGATGTTTTGTATAAACTATGCCCAATCAGCTGGATTGGCAAATGTACAAATTATGACTTGAAATATTGAATACAATTACAAATGTGATATTTTCAATAGTTATATCAGTTTGATTTGTTGTCTAAATTGGAAATATAATGTTATTTCTTGATTTGGATTTGTTTATTTATCCTTGGATGGATGCTAAATGGAAACTGATATCTATTCTTACTTAAATGCAACTTTTAAGTTGAAAAATGCAATTAGTTCATACTTGGGTAAAGATGAATTTTTAATTGACATTAAAAAGGATTAGGAAGAATATGATTCCATAATCGGAAGGTATTCAGGATTAGCTTAGGAGCTAAGGAATATCAATTCAACTTCGGAGTAATCGAACTTCGCTTTCGAACTCCATTAATGATCCCGTTTGATAAATTCAGAATAAAGGATATAAGATATATATATCCATAACTAATGGACCTTAACTATATAACGTTAAGGAGAACAAATGAATACATTTCTCGAAATTTAGACCTCGTATGAATGACGTCTAATAAGTTAATATTCTGAATTTAGTTGCAGTTGAGAAAATCTTGGCTAAGTTTAATAGGTTAAACTTATCACGTCCGTCGGAACGGACTGCTTAATCCAATGATTAAGAAGTGAACCAAGTAGGGAAATGCAGCCCTTCGACACGAAGGAAAAGATGCATTGCAAGACAATGGATGGATTTAGTCCCTCTTAGCCCTATACAACTGTAATGGAAACGAGGATCAAGAGATCAGCGTGGATGCTGAAAGTTGACTTTAATTATTAAAATCATATCCGAAGCACTTGAGCAGGATGTGTATTCTCGATGGGAGAATTCTGTAGGACATTGGCATACGCCAGCTACAGCAAGGTGTCTCCATGAAGACGGGGTCTTCATGACGACACACTGTTGCAGCTGACATATCGCAATGCCCTCCTGAATTAAAACATCAAGAATACATAGGCTGAATGTGTAACTCTTAGCAGGGGATAGGAGTATGATCAGGTATACGGAGTGACTCCGGAATACTAAAGATAACTAGACACACGGGGTCGTGGGGAAACGACACTGTATGTCTGCGTATCTTTAGTTACCGGGAGTGCCTTCCTATACTCGTTCATATTACTAACTGTAATTGAGAAGTCTTAAACTGACCTTAAACGAAGAGGACTGGTAGGAACCAGGAAAGACCATTCTAGATAACAGGTGAAGTGAAGTGAAGGACGTATTCCGTAGATGTGTATCACATCCAGGAATATGATCATGCAAAGCATGTGAAAATCTTTGGCCAAAGTATCGCAATTGCTGGTTGCGTTGTCCTTATCACTTAATTTAAGATGCAGGATGTCAGATGAATATCAGTAACAGATATTCAGATAGGCTTCTTAAATGGATCACTTCGATAACCGGGGAAGGTTATGAGAACAGGTATATATAATATACTATGCATAAACAAACATGAAGGATCGGTTGTTGCCGAGTCATGAACATGAAGGATCGGTTGTTGCCGAGTCATGAAATGAAGGATCTTGAAACTCTGAGCCATGAAAATGGAAGATCGGTAGTTCCTCGAGTCATTTACAGCAGCATATAGAATCTGTTATAAGATTGAATGGCATTGAATGTGTGTTCCATATTGTAAATATGCGAACAGGGAACATTCGTTTTAAAAAGAAATTGTGTGATCCAAACTGTGTTGTTTGGGCAGAGAACAATTATTAAAACTTGAACGTGTGTTTGAATTTTATAATTCATAACAGTGAACGTTATCAAAAAAATAAAAAAAATAAAAAATTTTCCCTTGTTCTGGTATTTTAAAATGGGGATGTTACATCTTGGTATCAGAGCTGAAGGTTGCAGCTCTTGGACCTAATGAGTCCACGATATTAATAAGGTTTACATTTTCTTATTGAACAGAAAATGGTCAGGACAAGAGGGAATGCTGCGAATAACCCGTTGCAGGGTGGAGAAGCAGCAACTGCCCAAAAGCTGGATGAAATCCTTGCTGCCCTACTTGATACTAGGGATCGTTTGACTGTACTGGAACAACAGTCAATGGGCAATGAAGAGGAGGGGAATGAAGCTGAAATAAATGATCAGCTGCCTCCTGTGGACAACATCAACGGAGGGAATCCGGGTGTTGATGATAATAATGTAATTGCTCCTAATCCCCCTGAAAATAAAAGGGCAAGATTAGCAGCTGAACTTACAAATGATATAAAGAGAATAAGTCCTCCAAAGTTTGATGGAACAACTCTTGGGGACGGAGCTGAGAACTGGCTCAGTGAAATGGAGAAATACTTTGCGATAAGAAACTTCTCTGAAGAGACTAAAGCGATATGGGGAGCATATCAGCTTTCTCATGAAGCATCATCATGGTGGGACAACCGTAAGGTTGAGCTGAATATTGTCGAATCAGACATAACTTGGGATCAATTTAAGGGTTATTTTAGGCAACGATGGCTGCCTCAACTCTATTTTGATAGGAAAATGACTGAATTTCAGAACTGGTCGCAAGGAAGGCTGTCGGTGACGGAATACTGGGAAGGGTTTACTAAACTCCTTAAGTATGTGCCGCAGTACCAAGCTGACGAGAAGTTCAGAATACGGAAATTCATAATGGGACTGAATCCCATCATTGGTGGCGAAGTGGATGTCCACGGCCCAACCACCATGGATGGAGTTGTCGAAAAGGCAATCAGACAGGAACAGAAATTGAGAGCAATATCTGCTCACAGGGAAGAGATAAGGAAGAAGATTCCCAATCCTTCTTCGTCTCTTGCACCAAAAAGGGGACCTTGGAAAAGGTTTGGTGTGAAAAACAAAATTGTTGTAGATAACAACAAGAAACCTGTGATGAATAGACCTGTAAATAGCGTGCGGAACAGCTTCACAAAAGTTAATGGCATTGGACAGAAGTCCTATGGAAGCCAGAATGATAACTTCAAGGCTGGTAATAAATTTGAGCCTAGAAAAGGGCCAGCTGGAGGATGCTTCAACTGTGGAAAGGACCACTATGCGAATCACTGTCCTCTGAAGAAGGATGATCGCGGACAGCAGCATAGGATACATGCTGCAGTGGCTAACAGACAAGCTGAAAAGCAAGTGACGCCCATAGAAGTTACGGGTAAGTTATTCGGTAAACCTGTAGTTGTACTTTTTGATACTGGAGCTACAGAATGTTTTATTTCTGCTAAACTTGCCTTGAAATTAAAAAGAAAGGCTGCAAGAATGGATAAAACATGGACAGTGCATTATGGGAATAATGTTGTCCATACAGTCGAAATGTGCCTTTTTGGGGCAATTCTTGATCTGCCTGGTTTCTCCACCGAAGTTGACTTGTATGTCGCTCCTCTAGGATCATATGATATCATTATTGGAGTTAACTGGTTGGCTGAACATAAGGCAAAGGTCGACTGTTATGAAAAACAAATCTGTTGCCTTGATGACCTGCAGAAAGCAGCAGTCATTCAAGGTGTAAAACGGGAAGTTGCAGTTAGGAAACTGACGGCTATGCAACTAAAGAGGGCTAAAAACAGAGGCTGCACCTTGTATGCAGTAAAAATGACAGAAAATGCAGAGGAAGATAATGATTTCATGGAAAGATATCCATTGTTGAGGGATTTCCGTGATGTGTTTCCGGAGGAATTGCCAGGTCTTCCGCCTAAACGTGAGTTTGACTTCGCAATAGAGATCAAACCAGGAACGGAACCCATATCTAAGGCACCTTATAGAATGACTACCATTGAGTTGGTAGAGCTGAAGGCTCAGTTACAAGAACTTCTGACTAAGGGGCTGATCAGACCGAGCGTCTCACCTTGGGGAGCGCCGGTAATTTTCGTAAAGAAAAAGGATGGCACCTTGAGGCTGTGCATTGATTACAGAATGCTGAACAAAGCAACTATTAAAAATCGATACCCACTTCCTAGGATTGATGATCTGTTTGATCAGATGCGAGGAGCATCAGTTTATTCAAAAATAGATCTGCGATCAGGGTACCATCAGCTGAGAATAAAGGAAGAAGATATTCATAAAACAGCTTTTAGAACGAGGTACGGGCATTATGAGTTCACGGTGTTGCCTTTTGGGCTGACTAATGCACCTGCCGCCTTCATGAATCTAATGAATAATATTTTTCAAGAATACTTAGACAAGTTTGTGCTTGTATTCTTAGACGACATTCTTATATACTCTAAAAATGTCGAAGAGCACCAAGAACATCTCAGGATAGTGCTGGAAATCTTAAGAAAGAGGAAGTTGTATGGCAAACTGTCCAAATGTTCCTTTTATGATGCAGAGGTGCATTATTTGGGACACGTTATAAGCAAAAATGGGATAGCTGTTGACCCTTCAAAGATCACAGCTATAACTGAGTGGCCTGCGCCTAAGAACGTGCACGAAGTGAGGAGCTTCATGGGCTTGGCTGGATATTATCGAAAGTTCGTTAAGGACTTTTCAAAAATTGCTGCCCCAATCACTTCGCTGCAAAAGAAAGAAAAGAAATTTGTCTGGACAGACAAATGTGAATCTGCCTTTAAAAAGTTAAAGGAACAGTTAACTACAGCACCTATTTTGACTGTACCTGATCCAAATGGAGATTTTATGGTTGTAACGGACGCCTCAGGAGAAGGCCTTGGAGGTATTCTGTTACAGAATAACCATGTCATCGCTTATGAAAGCAGAAAGCTTAAGTTACATGAACAGAACTATGCTCCACACGATCTTGAGCTCGCTGCCATTGTTCATGCGCTTCAAATATGGAGGCATTACCTTTTAGGCAAGCCCTTTGAGTTAAAAACAGACCATCTGGGGCTGAAGTATATTTTCACTCAGCCAAATCTGAATGCAAGGCAGCGAAGATGGTTAGAATTTCTGTCTCAGTATGATTTTGATATAAGCTACATTAAGGGCAAGGAAAATAGAGTAGCAGATGCTCTGAGTCGAAGGAAGCATATCTCTGCTCTTATAACGTTAAGAACTCAGTTTAAGGATGAGGTAAAAGATGCCTTGGAATCAGATCCTTATTTCCAGCAAGTCAAATCAGCACTTGCTGCAGACCCGCAGGACATCAGGTATAAGGGATTCCGTTTTGATAATGAAGGAGTTCTGAGGTTCGAAAACAGGGTATATGTACCTGTGGCAAATGACTTAAGAGGGAAATTGTTAACTGAATTCCATAATTCACCTTTTTCTGGACACCCTGGCATTACAAAAATGCTCGCTGATCTTAAGCAGCAATATTTTTGGAAGGGAATGAAAAAGGATGTGGTAGAGTTTGTAACACACTGCTTGGAATGTCAGCGTGTTAAAGCGGAACATATGCACCCCGCTGGATTATTGTATCCCCACAGCATTCCGCAGTATAAATGGCAAGTGATAACGATGGATTTCGTTCAAGGATTGCCTATGTCAAGAAATAAGCATGACATTATCCTGGTTGTAGTCGAAAAATTGACCAAAGTGGCACACTTCATTGCTGGTAATTTGAAGGACGATGCACCAGTGCTAGCAAGAAGATTTGTACATGAAATCTTCAGGTTGCATGGAATACCGGAATTAATCATATCGGACAGAGATCCGAGGATGACATCAAGGTTTTGGCAAACGCTTAATGCGGCCTTGGGAACTAAATTAAACTTCAGTTCTGCATATCATCCAGAAACGGATGGACAGACTGAGAGAGTTAATCAGGTTTTAGAGGACATGTTAAGGATGTATTGCATGGACCAGCAGTATAAATGGGAGGAATACCTTCCGCTGGTAGAATTTGCTTACAATAACACCTATCATGCCTCTTTAAAAATGGCGCCCTTTGAAGCATTGTATGGAAGAAAATGCAGAACCCCTGTCAGCTGGGACAGCGTTGAGGACAGAGAGGTAATTGGGCCAGAAATCCTTATGGAAATGGAACAACAAATCAAAATGATTCGGGAACATCTAAAGGAGGCTGCCAATAGGCAAAAGAGCTATGCAGACTTGAAGCGGGTTGACAGGCATTATAAACTTGGAGAGAAGGTCTTTCTTCGGGTGAAGCTGAAAAAGAGCTCCATAACTTTTGGCAAGGCTGCCAAGTTGTCGCCACGTTACGTGGGACCTTTTGAAATTGTTGAAATAATCAACCCTGTAGCTTATCGTCTAGCATTACCTCCTGCTTTGTCTCAAATGCATGATGTTTTTCATATTTCTTTGCTTAAGAAATACGTGACAGATTTATCACATGTGCTAAATTGGAATTCCTTGCAGGTCCAAGACCCAGGAATAATCGTGGTTAAGCCCATTCGAGTGCTGGGAACTCGCCAGTTGTACTTGAGAAATCGTGAAGTGAACCAATGTAAGGTCCAGTGGGACCAGTTCAGCGAAGAAAGTGCAACTTGGGAGAATCTCGAAGAAATGAGATCTACTTTTCCACACCTGTTTAACTGAATTTGAAATTCAGAGAACTGAAAATTCTACCAAATTTAGACAATTATTAGTCTATTGTACAGTTGTCTTAAAACGCTGTTTTTAAGAGAGAATCTGTTTTTGGTATGAACTTATGAAGGAAAGGACAATAACTGAACTTTGTCCTAGGAACTCCTTGATTTGTTAATCTGATCATCGGGACGATGATTCTTTAAGGAGGGAAGAATGTAACACTCTGATTTTGTATGTTAACTTGGTGAATGTTTTACATACTGTTATAGCTGCTGAAATGAAAGCAAACATGTTAAGATATGTTTTGATCTTAAGAGAATGTGTTGCTAATTTGGATTCTTGCATACTGTGATTTATTACATGGGACAGCAAATATTGTACTTGTGTGTTTGCTGATGTGACGACAAATTGTCGTATACTTGCTAAACTCTCTTTGCTGATTGACAGCATACCTTGAATCAATTCCATTGATTCAAGTATGCTGAGGTCCTCTTGTGATTTCTGTGTCGATTCACACTTGAACCGAACCGAGATAGTTATGAGCGTACAGTGCCTGTTTGCAGGTGTGAACAGCTAGCACGTAGATGCCAACGACAGGGGTTCGATTCTTGAACCCTGTACTGTCGAACTTGGGACCTCGTGAGGCAAGAAATGCCTGGACACGGGTGGCCTTGGCACGTAATCTGAAGGACGGAACGTCCTGCTCTGCATTAACGTGAATGTTAGTAGGGAGGCTGGATGGAAGTTGTTAGTGTTAGTGGTTAGTATGAATTAAACCTAAACTAATACTAAGTCCTAACATGCATCCTACACTACTATCCTAAGTGGATTTTTAAATTCAAAAAAAAAAAAAAGGGGAAAATAAGTAACCTAAGGCTAAACTAAGACCTAGGTTGAATACTATATGCAACCTAAACTAATCCTAATCTAAGGGCGCGCAGACCCTTGGAAGGAAAGGGATAAGGATGGAAAGGGCATTCATTGGCATTTAATAAACAGTCCCTACGTGGACAGCGCCAGTTTTGGCGGGGCAGGTAGGAATTAGAGGCATCTATTTAGAAATAGAGCCAAATTCAGTTTTGCATGGAAATTTGAAATTTAGAAGCTCGCCAACTCAAGTGGCGGTGGCGTGGAAGTAAGGAAAAAGGCAGAGCCTTTAATGCATTAATTGTTTTCGGTCCTCGCGACCAGCTCGCCTTGGAAACAGCATGAGGGAATTTGATTTTCATTTTTGTTGATTCGGCCTTTTGGCCGAAGTTGCTCTGCATTTGGTTTTTCTGGTCTGGTTCAGTCGAACCAGCTCTTGGCATTTGACATTTTCTTGGGGATTTGGAGGCTGTTGTTAAGCCTGAAGAAGGAAGGAAGTGTTGGAGAGTTTGTGCTGTCGCTGTGGAAGGAAAAACGCGGCAAACAAGGTTTTCTTCGAGTTCTGGAAAAGAGATTTCAGGCATGTTAAGCCCTTCTCTTTAAAAATCTTTGCTTTGATTAAGTGTATCATTAAAACAACCCTGCTCTTGGGTTTTGATTTTGTGACTGTTGTCAAGTCGGTTCGATTTGGATTTTATCGATTCTTACTTCTCTTTTGCTTGGAAAATGATATGATGAACCGTTTCTGGTTGCTCGGTTTTGATTTGTTTTTGCTCGAATCAAGTTGGAAATGAATTATTGTACTGGTTATTGACTGTATGGAAGTTGGAAATAGATATTTCCTTCACTGTTCATATCGTTGGAAGTGGAACAGGCTGTTTAATTGTTTCCTTTTGTGTAATTGTTTCTTTGCTGTTGTATTTGGAACTGTCCTTGCATATAAAATGGAAGTGGAAATTCAGTCGTGTTATGTTGCTGTGATTTGGGTTTCCGATGACTCTTGCTGTCATTTTGGAAATAATGGGAAAGTTTTGGTTACTGAGTTAATCTGTCCTTGTATTTTGATCGAATGAAATTAACTTCCTGATGTGCTGGTTGTTTAACAGTAATGGGAAAATTGTCATATATATCTTGGACTGTACATGTTATATGAGTTGTTTTCACTATGAAACTTCGTTTTTTGACCCTTGACGTCTTTTCTGGAAATGATAGGAAATAGTTCCCGAAGCTTTCTCTGTATTGAAATTTTCTTTAATGGAAATAGGATTCCTTCCTTCTACTGCTTTGGATTTTAAAGGAAATGGCATTTGGGTTTTCTTAGGTATTGGAACTCGAATTGAATGAAGTAATAGCAATATTTCCATTACTGTGCCTTTTCTTGTTTAGGAAATTGCGAATACGTTTGTAACCGTGGAAATAGGAAAAATAGACTGTTTTTCCTTCTGAAGTTGTTGATGGATTATGTCTCTTCCTTGCTGTGAGATTAGGATGGTTTTATGGTGTTTTAATGATGCTGTTCGATCTTCCTGTCCGGACTGTTGACACAATTATAAATTGGTTTTGTATTATGTGCAAGGAATGATTATATTTCTTTCTTGCTGTGATGGATAGTTGATTCCATGGTGTCTTGTAGTTGAAGTTTGATCCTTTGAAGAATTGTCTTGTAAATGCGAACTTGACCTGGATTTCTGTTTTAATAAATGGAAAGTGTGAGAATTAGCTTGTTTTCTGAGTCTATTCTGACTGTACCAAGCTTACACGATTAACACCCTTAACGGGTTTCTTCATAGAGGTATTGATATATGAATGTTATACTTTGAGTTCTGTACCTCATTAAGAAAATGGAGAATATGTTTTGAAGTTAACGGTTGATCGAGATAGAACTCGAATTGGATATTCATTGTTGAGGCATGTTGGATTGAAACTGTACAGTCTTGCTATGTGAGTTGCCTTTCAATAGAAATAAATGTTTTGTTATCTTCATAAGTTGAGCTGTCATGCTAAGATAAACACGAATTGAGTGTTTTTATTTCATTCGGAGCAAATGATTGTTTCTTAGTGAAATTAAAGGGGAATGAATTCTTCTTCTGTTGCTGTTCTGACTTGGTGAAATTCATAGTCAATGTGAACATTGGATTTGCTGTAGGTAACAGCAATGAATAAAATGTTAGTTTGAGCGGGATATGCTCACAGGATTAGGAAATCATGTGATTAATTGACTGCATGATTGAAGTACTGTTTGTCTGTTTAGTATGCAGTGAAAGAAATATGGTTTCTTTTATTATGGTAAATATATGGTATGCAGCCTTATATCGTTTAATCTTGGATGTACATAATGTTGTACTAACCTGTTTCGGATCTTTATATGAGTCTGATTCAAATGAAGTATGGATATGGATGATGAATTCTTCCCTGTTTTCATTTAAAGCTGATTATAAATGAAATTATCCTTGCTGCCGGAAAGTGAATTCCGAATGGATTTTGTAAGTTTCACTCTGAACTGTTATCTTGATTGTCTTTCGTTTGGATTCCACTGTTAGGACAGTCATGTGGAAAGAAATAGAGATATGAATGAATGACTTGGAAAAATGATCTTTTCTTCTTTCATTCAGTTGGAAATCTGGAATTCGTGAATAATGAATTTTATAGTGCTTAGATGGGAGCAACTATATGCATTGCTGTTCGCTTTCTTGTCTGTACTTGATTGCTTTGAATTTAATATGATTCATGAACTGAAAGGAAAGTAATGAATTTATATTTCAGTTAGTTTCATCCTTTGCATTTATTATTAATGAAAGGCGTGGAAAGGATAACTGTATGTTATATAGCAGTAAGCTACTTGTATTCCTAACTTTACAAATATTGTGAATTGATACTTGTAATGATTATGCGGAAACGGGACAGCAGTTCCTTGGCTGATTGTGATGATATTTTTGATAGTTCAGTTGTTATGCTGATCTTTCTTTTGTGCCTATTTCGTGATTGATGTTTAACTGTCGTTTCATAAAAGCAGGGTTCTTTTATTGAGACAGTTAGTTGAAGCACCTTATTTTAAGGATAAGTGCTTAATATGCTCAGTTCATTGAACTGACCCGTGCAATTCATTTTGCAGATGGAATTGATTAGAATGAAGACATGGCTGTTTTCTGATGCTTTTTGATTTGATTGTAAAATGAATTGTAATTGTTGCTTTTATTCCTCTTCGAGGAATTGTGAAAAGAAGAAAATATATTCTTCTGTCCATGAGTTGTATGGATGTTTTGTATAAACTATGCCCAATCAGCTGGATTGGCAAATGTACAAATTATGACTTGAAATATTGAATACAATTACAAGTGTGATATTTTCAATAATTATATCAGTTTGATATTGTTGTTTAAATTGGGAATATGATGTTATTTCTTGATTTGGAATTGTTTCATTGTCCTTGGATGGATGCTGAATTGAAACTGATATCTATTCTTACCTAAATGCAACTTTTAAGTTGAAAAATGCAATTAGTTCATACTTGGGTAAAGATGAATTTTTAATTGACATTAAAAAGGATTAGGAAGAATATGATTCCATAATCAGAAGGTATTCAGGATTAGCTTAGGAGCTAAGGAATATCAATTCAACTTCGGAGTAATCGAACTTCGCTTTCGAACTCCATTAATGATCCCGTTTGATAAATTCAGAATAAAGGATATAAGATAAATATATCCATAACTAATGGACCTTAACTATATAACGTTAAGGAGAACAAATGAATACATTTCTCGAAATTTAGACCTCGTATGAATGACGTCTAATAAGTTAATATTCTGAATTTAGTTGCAGTTGAGAAAATCTTGGCTAAGTTTAATAGGTTAAACTTATCACGTCCGTCGGAACGGACTGCTTAATCCAATGATTAAGAAGTGAACCAAGTAGGGAAATGCAGCCCTTCGACACGAAGGAGAAGATGCATTGCAAGACAATGGACGGATTTAGTCCCTCTTAGCCCTATACAACTGTAACGGAAACGAGGATCAAGAGATCAGCGTGGATGCTGAAAGTTGATTTTAATTATTAAAATCGTATCCGAAGTCACTTGAGCAGGATGTGTATTCTCGATGGGAGAATTCTGTAGGACATTGGCATACGCCAGCTACAACAAGGTGTCTCCATGAAGACGGGGTCTTCATGACGACACACTGTTGCAGCTGACATATCGCAATGCCCTCCTGAATTAAAACATCAAGAATACATAGGCTGAATGTGTAACTCTTAGACAGGGGATAGGAGTATGATCTGGTATACGGAGTGACTCCGGAATACTAAAGATAACTAGACACACGGGTCGTGGGGAAACGACACTGTATGTCTGCGTATCTTTAGTTACCAGGAGTGCCTTCCTATACTCGTTCATATTACTAACTGATAATTGGAAGTTTAAAACTGACCTTAAACGAAGAGGACTGGTAGGAACCAGGAAAGACCATTCTAGATAACAGGTGAAGTGAAGTGAAGGACGTATTCCGTTGATGTGTATCACATCCAGGAATATGATCATGCAAAGCATGTGAAAATCTTTGGCCAAAGTATCGCAATTGCTGGTTGCGTTGTCCTTATCACTTAATTTAAGATGCAGGATGTCAGATGAATATCAGTAACAGATATTCAGATAGGCTTCTTAAATGGATCACTTCGATAACCGGGGAAGGTTATGAGAACAGGTATATATAATATACCATGCATAAACAAACATGAAGGATCGGTTGTTGCCGAGTCATGAACATGAAGGATCGGTTGTTGCCGAGTCATGAAATGAAGGATCGTTGAAACTCCGAGCCATGAAAATGGAAGATCGGTAGTTCCTCGAGTCATTTACAGCAGCATATAGAATCTGTTATAAGATTGAATGGCATTGAATGTGTGTTCCATATTGTAAATATGCGAACAGGGAACATTCGTTTTAAAAAGAAATTGTGTGATCCAAACTGTGTTGTTTGGGCAGAGAACAATTATTAAAACTTGAACGTGTGTTTGAATTTTATAATTCATAACAGTGAACGTTATCAAAAAAAAAAATTTTTCCCTTGTTCTGGTATTTTAAAATAGGGATCCATGACCCTTAGAGTAGTGGAGAATAATAAATCTTTCTTAACTCTATGATAAGTTTTCAAGAACCCAAAATGGCCACTTAGTGTAAAATAATGGAGCTCTGAAATAACATGGTGTTTAAGTGTAGAGTTCTTACACAAATACAACTTTTCCTTATACCAAAAAGTATTATAATGTATATATATATATATATATAATATGTTATAGATATATATATATTGGATATGGTTGGATCCTGTAAGAGATTTTAAATGAGAGTATGGGTCTCTGCATCTTTCTTCCATTCTTCCCTTGGTTGATCTACCCAATATACCTTTAGTATAGAGATGACACATAACAATGCTTATGTGGACACATCCTTCCTAGATAGTGCATAATCAACCACATTTTCCATCCCTTTCTTATAAATAGTCTCAAAGTCATAACCCAACATCTTTGTGAACCATTTTTTTTCTCTTATGAAGATATTCGTTGCTCCAAGAATTATTTTAAACTATCATGATCAGTTTTCACCTTGAAGTCTCTACCCATCAAGTATGGTTTCCATTATTTGACTGCATGCAATATTTCCATCATTTCCTTCTCATATGTGGGATTCAACAAATTATTTTCTTTTAGTTGTCAGACTGTCAAATGAAATAGGATGTCCTTCTTTCATGGGTACTTCCCCTATCCCATTTCCTGAAGTATCACATTTAACTATGAATGTCTTAGATAAATCTATGGTTTCCAACACTGGGGTGGTGCACATCGCCTCCTTCAATTTTTCAAATTCCCTAGAAGCTTCCTCATTCCAATGAAAGGAGTATTTATTGTAATAATGATGTGAGTGGTGATTGTTATATTGCCATATTTTTTACAATTAAGAGATAATACCCTATGAGACCTTAAGAAACCTCATAAATAATTGAGTGTTCTGGGAACTTCCCATTTCACCATGGCCTAGATCTTACAGGGTCCACCTTAACACCTTCATGAGAGGCAATATGGCCCAAGTATTCCAGTTTTTATACCCTAAAAGATCAACACTTCTAAGGCTTGGCATATAGTTGATGTTTCTATGGGGCTTCAAGATTGTATTGACATGATGTAAATGTTCCTCCCTTGATTTTTTGTAGATGAGGATATCATCAAAAAATACCAAGACAAACTTTTAGTAGGAATGGTCTAAATACATAATTAATCAAACTCTAAAATATGGATGGTTCATTAGTAAGAGCAAAAGGCATAGCTAAAAATTCATAATGCCCTTGATGAGTTCTAAAGGCTAACTTATTAATCTCCTCTTCTTTTACTCTAATTTGGTGAACCCAGAAATGAATCTAGTTTTGTAAAATAAAAATGCACCATGTAACTCTTCTAACAAATCATCAATGACAAGAATAGGAAACTTATATTTGATAGTGTACTTGTTAAGTTCTCTGTAGTCCGAAGACATATGCCATCTTCCATTATTTCGATGTATCATCACCACTGGAGCAAAATAAGAACTCTAACTATGATGAATAATACCCATTTCCAACATTTCCTCCAACCATCTTCTGAATCTTACTTTTTTGCACACATGGATATCTATAAGGCTTGATGTTGGGGGGTTGGCTTCCTAGAATCAATTGAATGACATGATCATGATCTCTTTCAGGAGGTAATACTCTAGGATCCTCAAAGATGACTACATGTTTATCAATGACCTTATGTTGATCCTAGTAAAATGCACCTATGTATCAGTCTAGGTGCATATGAAGCATTGGCATGGAAGAAGTGGGTCGTGGATAGGCACGGATCCTTGACAGACTTGTTTGAGATGTCTCCACACCCAGTGAGGACAAAGTTCAAGACTTAGCCATTTTTGACATATATGGGATGAAAAATAGGATGGAGTGTTGACCCTGCAAGGATAAGAATAAGAACAAGAAGACTTCTTAGTGAAGGAAAGGATATTTTATGGTGCAAAAGGAAGACCAAGAGACATGCATTATGTTAGAGCTATAATAAGATTAGATCTGGAGTTAATTAAAATAATCTGTTCCATTAGGCGAAGCTTACATTTATTCAAGATTAGTTATCTTTGGAAATGGTGTAAGGTTATTTTTTAGCATGCAACCTATTTTGAGAAGTGCATGGGCGGTGAAGGGCAAGTCCCCGACCCTATATATATATATATGTATTGATTTACATGTGAGCTGATTTTGAGAGATCGAGGTTATGATAACAATTGATTCTATTATGTTTGAGTGCATGACTTTGTGATGACATGTACGATGTATTCAGCTATTGTTTATGTGAATGATTTAAATAATGGATCATTATGGATGGAATATTGATTATTTATGTCTCTATTCATGGTTATTGTAGGACAGAATCTGGTACTAATCCTTGTGTGAATATGTGACGAAACCCCTTCCTTATTATGATGTGGATTCCAAATTGGAGATCTTGTTATTTTTATGAGATATATACTTCAATGGATTGTGGTTATTATGAACATGCATGATAACACCCTGGTCAATATAGTGCAAAAAGGGATGTGGTACCTTTGTGCACTTCAGGTGAAGCGTTCAGATTCATTTGGATGTTTTATTGGCACACCTAGGGTTTTGAGTGGGAAAATGAGACTACACCTTCTAAAGATGGATGTGCTACAGTAATTGATGGTTGATACTTCTATGGAGAATAAGTGTTACGAATTTGTGAACCCCTTTTCAAAATCTTCTGCATTTGGTGAGAGCTAACCACTTTGAGGATTTTTTGCCTATAGTCCTCGAAGTTTAAAATGTTTCCTTCATAATGAAAGTGTGCGAACATGTTCTTGGAAAGTGATCTCTATGGTGCCCATTGTTGAAGTTGGTATGAACACCTAAGACAATATCAGATTCGCTCATGGGAATATTGATGAACTTAGTAGTCTATTTTGTATTCACCCATCATAAGTATCTAATTGTTATCCAATTTTGCCCCTGATTGGCATTTATGGACAACGGGGGTAGGTTGACCCTGGTACCCAGAAAATGCCTTCACGAAGGAATCTAGGGTTCATACGTAAAATTTCACGTTTAGTGAGCATTTGCAGTGTATGGGAAAGAATTGGGATCATTAAGGAATTTTTTCCTCTTCTTGGTTTTGAAAGGACTCAGTGCTTACTTAATGGTGAAAATGAGTTTCGACAGGCCCACACTCAGCAAAAACAAGAAAAAAATGAAAAAATGGAAAATGAGCCCGAAATTCATTTTACTCACCCCTGTTGGTCCAATGATGATGATCAATATTCAAGAAAAACCCAAGGAAAATCCTCAAAATGGGAAAATCCATTGATAACGGGAAAATTTCCCAAGGGAGGCATTGAGCTAACAAGAAGAATGTAAGGGAGGCCAAGTTCTTAGGTGGTCTTGCCGGTGAGCTAACGATTCAGGATGCAAGAGCGAACTCGGTGACATGGCTCAAATTGTTGGGGATATTATATCGTGGGCACGACTAGGTGTTAATATTGATTTGTGCAAGCAACTCGGCGAGTTGCTCGACAATACATGGAAACTCATGGAGGACTGAATCGCGGGGTGTGGCGTGTCAGGAACATGATGTTTCAGTTGTGAGTGGGTATACGGAGAAGTAATGAGCAGCTCGTAATGGAGAAATAATGTATCAGTGCATAGCTAATGTAGCTTGGGGTCCAGGAGGATTCGTAGGTGTCAAGCGGTGAGGAGGATTGGTGGGGTGGACTCGCCGAGTGAGCCCCTTGGATCGAGCTTAACTCAAAGAAAGGATTTTGGGGCCTACGGTAGGGAGGTCATCATAACAGTGGTTCTCGTGCCAAGGAATCATCGGTGAGATGAGGTCATCTCAAGTGTAAAATGGAGATTGCGGGGAGGCACATGACTTGGTTGGGAGTTATAGGGTGGAGCAATAGCTTGAAATTGGGTGGAAGGGCTCAAGTTGACAAGCCATGAGGATAGGTCGAGTGGGCCAAGAGACCGTGCATTGGAAAAAAGTGAGGTGAAATGGTACGTAGCTTTGAAGAGTCAAACTCATCAAGGGTGCGCGATGTATTGAAGGAGTTTAGAGGTAGAGCAAGATTGGGGTTTTGAGTCATGGGTTTTTGGGGAATGAATGGTTTTAGTTATCATGCACAGTGGGGTGGAAAACCTGAAACGTAGAAAACCTCAATGTTTGACGGGCTTGGGCCAGTCAACATGATTAATTTAGAGGTAAAGGTGAATTTTGAATTAGAAAACTTCAGTGAGCTAGATGGTTGTAGACCTCTGATAAACTTCGAGTCTTCAAATCTGAAGCTAGGAATTTTGTTTGTCATGTTAGCGGAGTTCAAAACTAGAAACAGAGGGATTGGTTCGGTGAGTTTTGTGGGGCGTTCACTAAAGCCCAAAAATCTGAAGCAATAAAATCTACTAAGTAACCGAGCCAGCACTTATAATATAATATTATAGGTGTTAATCGAATATTGGTGAGGTTATTGGGCGGTGAGCTTAGCGGGGTAGTTGGCCAAGGAGTATGGAGCTCGGGTAGGTGGAGAAATGGGACAAGAAGTGAACCTAACATGAAAATGCATAACTATGACCCTGCTTATCCAATTTTTAAAAAATTATACTTATTGGAAAGAGACATTAAGAGGCCCATCTGGAATAGAGGGATTAAATTTTAGAGATGGGCCAAGGATTTAGGTAGACATGATGTAAATGTTTCTAAGCAAGTTACTTGTAGACATGGAGGTCATCACCCAGGTACCCATCAATGATGCAAATTTATGACATTAAGGCCATTCTTTTTTCACATTAATCAAACACTGGAAAATCAAGCATGGGCTTTGTAGATCCTTCCATACCCATGACAAGATTTTCATTTTGCCCTTGGCGTTAGAGGAAGTTTTAGAATATCTTCTTCTCCTCTCTTCATCTCTTCTTCTGATGATAAATTGTAAGGAGGGGCAGTTTTGGAAAGGGTTAGACATTTTCTTTCATGTTGCTTCCTCTAACAAATCTCAATGCTGGACTGTTGAAACTTATGGGGCTTTGAAGTGTCACTTGTAAAGACTATAGTTTGGCAACATTGCCTAGCCTTCCTATACTCTTGTACTGTGTATAATCACCATGGAGCAGATAAGCACTATGGTTGGCGTTAATAGATACTTATTTCCTTACATGAGTTTATTGTTTCACCTTGCACTCTTTCATGACACATAAGTTTTGTGCATATTAGTGTTTCCATGTTATGGGGGTTTAGCTTGTTGTTTTTAAAATTAGATCATGATCTCTTTGTAAGTTATAATCTAGTATGTGATGCTTGTCCACCACTCCATGTTGTATATTTCTCCATTTGTAAGTTGTAGATTATCTAACAACCCCTTCTCTTTTGTGATATAACCACCCCTTGGTGTAGGATTTCCATTTTGCCTATGTAATCCCATCAACTCTCCCTTTAAGCAAGTCCTTTGGAATTTAGGATGAGAACTAACCATCTAGGATTGTTTTTCTTAGTCCTCATTAAAAGTAGTTCCCTCAGCAGTGAAAATAAGCAGGAAGTCAATTCTCTGGAAATTTATCTCAAGTTCCCAAAAGTCTCATGAGCCACTGAACACCTAATGCCATGTTACATCCAATCACACCAAATGCCTCATAACAAAAAGCTAGTAATTCCAGGGGGTGTAGTGATTCATGATAACACTAATGTTATGGCATTTTCTTGAACATTGGATTGTACCACCATTTGTCAATCATTACTTAAATTCAGGTTTTGGGTAAATGAAACAATTTAGCCTAGCTATCAGCTTATGATTAATGAAATTATGTGTCCTCCCCAAATCAATCAATATCATCACCTTCTACTTCTTAAGGTAACCCACCACTTGAAGGGTTTGTGGAGTGATAATACCATATAGAACATGGCATGAAGATAGTCATTTGGGGATCTTCAGAGTCTTCTTCTAGTTTTTCCACTTCCTTAGTTGATGTTTCATCATCTTCTTCCTCCGCACTGGTCCCTTCAATGTAAAACAATTTCTTCTCATCACATTTATGACCTACTCCATATTTTTTTTCACAGTTAAAACATAACCCTTTTGCTCTTGCTTTGCTTCAATTTGTTGAGGTGTCAATGGTAATTGGCTTAGGGTATGATGGTTTCAAGGTTAATGATCTCTGATGTTAGTGAAAGTTGGTCTTCTACTAGAAATAAAAAATTCCTCTACCCTATGTGCCATGATAATAGAATCATAAACCTTAAGTGGATTAAACATGTGTACACTCATGCTCAATGTTGTCCTTAAGACCCCTGAGAAATAGGTCATTTAGATGCTCTTTTTGTAATATTCTTCACATGTAATGATATGTTTTGGAGTTGATTAACATAATCCTTGATCAATCCTGTTTGTCATAACTTAGCTAATTGGTTGAAGTAATTTTCTGAAATACTTGAACTATACTGCAATTGACAACTCTTCAGTGAAAATTCTCCTTATGACACTGAGACCATTCTTCTTCCTCTGAGAACATATCCAATGGTACCAGTTGAATTGGTCAAGTTCTGAGATATAAGGATGTCACGGTCACCTTTTGTCCCAATGGGATTTGATGTAGATCAAATAAATTATCCATTAGGTTAATCCAATTGAGTGGATCCTTTCCATAAAACTTGTGCATTTCCAATTTTGGAATAATGCCACACCACTGTTTAGAAGATACACCTGAATTTGTGTAAAAGATCCTCCTTGGTTGTTAGTGATTTGGAACTTGTGTTTGCAATGTTGGAGGAACCCATGTGACTGAAATGGGAATTCATGTTAGCATTCATGCTTGAAAGAGTGAGCATCATCTCGTTTCTCATTTATTCAAAACCATCAACTTTATTTCACTTTTAAGGTTACCTCCTAGATAGACGAATCTCGTTGTTGAGGTCATTTTTACTCACCACATTATTAAACCTTTCCTGAAGTTTATTGACTACCTCAGATACTCCCAGAATCTAAAGATTCTAAATCCATATCTTCCTTATTTGGGGTCATTCCGGGAGTTCCTTGATGTTTCCCTTGGCCTCGAGTTGATCTATCATGTCATGATCTAGGGTTTGGGACTCAGGGGTAAAAGGAATATGGTAAAACTTTAGGGTTTGGGGTTTCATAAACTTTCTGTGCTGAATAGAGGAAATCATAAAGAAGAAACCCTGGCTAATTTTTGGAAAGATTTTTGAAAATATAAGAAACTTAGAAAAATTCTAAAAATTACACCCTAGGTATCCAATTCATGAAAAAACATAAAATTGCTATAACTTTTGCAAAACGATGTCTAAAATGTTTGAAATTTGGAGAGGACCTTACTTGATTGATTTCTCCACACCACAAAAAGAATTGCAGAAAAATTTGCTACCAATTTTGAGATTTAGCCAAACCTTCACAATTAGGTTTCAAGGCATCTCTGGCCGAGATCAGGCTTCGATACCACTTATAATGAAATTGTATAAATATGAATACCAACAATAATAGAACACCAAAGAACATAATATTGTAGATAAATGATCACAATATGAAAGTACAATATCTTAGCCACTTTGAGGGGGTAACCTCCAAACCATACAATAAGACTCAAATGCTCAATATGATGATTAAGTACTCCACACTACCACTTATATATACCAATCATATGTTATGGACAACACCAAGGCCAACCTACTAAATATATGAAAACATAAATGAATACGATATGACAAGAAGAGAGATTATGTAAGCCACAAATCAACACTACATATCTAATATAAGGTATAGGGCTACGGGCGTAATAGTTTAGATGCTTAAAAAAGGAATGTAAGACACATATATGCCGACATACATTTCAATAATGATAATACTAACAAGGGCTTAGAGAAAGAAGAAGAAAGGAAAAAGGTGTTGGAAGCTTAAGTCTTTCAGACTATGGACAAAAGAGAGAGAATGTGCATCCACTAGGAAGCATCATCAGTAGTAGAGGCTATAATCACCAAGTGTTAGACCATGAAGGAGTCCTATGATCTTCAATTCTAAAAGATGGAGGAGGGTGAAGACCCAAAGGCAATAAAAGGTCAACTTCTAGTTAATTTGACAAACATGTGTGTGACAATGAAAGAAGGGAAGCTCTTAGACCCTTTTAAGGAACTTAACGACGAGATACCCTAGGAAAAATATGAGGTAAAGGATCCCCTAACCAAGTGGAGCACCTTTGAGCTCAAGATAAAATAAATGGGTGGATATGGGGAAGATTTATGAAGTAGTTGTTGAGGGACAAACAACCAAGTTATTCTGGGGGATGTTGACCCTAAATTTTTGGAGTGCTTGTCTATACATGTGTTATCATTAGCAACGTCTTGTGAAAAGTGTGTCTAAGAGCTTAAGGGAAGGCATCACCTGACATAGCAATTTGTTAGCAAAAATTGTGAAGCGAAAAAGAAGTGAGATAACGAGTTGGTGGAAATGTAATTGAACATTAATGGTCATTTGGCTCGCCCCTAATAATTTGGGCATGCCATTTTGAATTCAAATTTTTATTCCATGTGTAAATATGCTAGTCTGGCATTATACGAGAGGGTTGATGTTATTGGGTAGATCATAGGGAAAATGAATGTTGTTGGCAATATCATGTTCCCCATGTACTGAACTATTACTAAGTAAATAGAAAATATGGTCTAATTCTGATTTGTGTTGACTTGCATGCGATCTTTGTTTTGCTTAGGTTTCATTAAAATTCTAGATTGTAGAGCCTTTAAGTAGAGATCAAGATGGTTTAAGAGTTGTAAGTAATAGGCAAGCTCAATGTTAACTTGATAAGACAATGTGTTGAAGGGTTAATTTGTGCATGTCAATATGCACAAACCACCCCGTCTTCCATAAAACCTCATATTTGACATTTTCGGAATTTATTGCCCTCTCGTGCTTTAGGTGAGCACTTGGCTTGACACCCAAAAGATGTGCTAGAGCACGTAGGAAACTTAACTCAATGACTACTCTTAAGGTATCGACCCTTAGGTGGGTATTAGGGATAAAAACCCCAACAATAAGAGACAATAATCCTAAGATCCTCACTTGAACCAATAATCAAGAAACGCATAAATATATTAGCACCGTAAATATTTACTATTTTCGTACCAAAAATTAGGTTTTTACAAAAACGGTTCTCTTAAATGCATTCACACATTTATAAAGTTTTTAAATTCAAATTAGAAACCTATTTACATGCAAGCCAACACATAATGACCAAGAAAAGTTAACACAAGAGGGCAAAAACCCTCTACAACCTAGAACAAGGGCGAAAAGAGCCCACCAAAAAATATGATAAAAACTCTAGTGATATATTTTAAGAGACCATAATCATATTACTACGTATATTTAAATAAAAAACTCAAAATAATAAAAAAATAAGAGAATAGGGAGAAAAAGAAAAAAAGAGATAAACATAATGATGGAGAATTAACAAAAACAAAATTAGAGTAGAATCAAATAAAACATAAAAAAAACACACACCAACAAAAACCTAATATAAATTGATATAAATTCATAACCAATAGAGTAGCCAATTTGAAATTGAGGTAGTATCGTTGGCAAACTTGGCACTAAGTAACCATTATCATTTCACACCTGAACAAATATAAGACGATACGTAGCACTCGATTATGACTGAATTAGAAATGAAAATGACGGAAACTTTGTGATGGAAGCCGAGCATCCCACGCAGATAAAAGAGTAGAAGTAAGTTGAACTCTTTGCAATTTAAAATCTTTATAAAAATAACAAGGATCTGACAGCTTTAAATTAATGAGAAAGGACAATTCTTGTTTTCCAAATTCAAACTGGGGAAAATGAAATCTCTGCCACAACATTATCAATGTCAGTATCTTATCTCAACTTTAGTGAATTAGTGCAATTCATGTGGACAAAAGGTGGGGAGGAGAATATTGGAGGCCATATTATCTATTTCTCCCGAATTTTATAATGCGTTATACATTATTATTATTATTATTATTCGTCTACATTCACATGGGAACATTTTTTTAGGGTTTAAGAAAAGACAATGGTAAACGCCGTGTCATTCCCATTCGCATCATTTTTGTTTATTGTGTACACCTTTTTCTGTAGCGAGCAAATGGAATTAGTGCTGCCTGTGCCTGTGCCTGTGCCGCCCCACCTCCAAAACATTCTCAAATTCAAACTTTACCGCATATTTCTTTCCAAAAATGTCGGATGTTATTCGGTGGGAACCTTTTTTTTTTTTTTTTTCCAATTTTCTCTTGCTTTTGCACATGCGTTTGGATTTTCACGTCCGCTTTTTCCACCAAAAAGCCAATATTTATTAAGCGCCAGACCAGTCACCAACCGTCTCATAACGGATAAAATGTATTGAAATTTTTGTCGTTTTGGAGACAGAGAAGTCGGCCGGGGCGGCAAATAATGGTGCTTTAAACATGGTTAAGAATTAGCCAAATGGCATTAAGAGAAGGCTGCGCAGTTTACATCTAATGCTCCCCCCATAAGGTGGGATTTGCATTCATGGCGGGACCCTGTAAATCTTTTTTTGTTTTGGTGTTTTGAATTTGAACGTCCTGTAATGCCGCCAAGTGTAGGATCAAGTTTGCTAGAGATTAAAATTAAAATTAATGAAAATCTCAGCGAATTTTAAAATGCGTTGGATGATTTCTTATGAAATGCAAATTAAATATGTGGGAATCTGGAGTGGAGCGTCTACCAATGGGTAGGTGAATACTGGGATTTGGGAAACAAATTAACCCATAATTTATAGTATTGGTAGGTCCGGACTCCACAGGGTGGTGGCGGTTGGCGTACCTTAACTAATTAAATGCTAAAGATGTTGTGCCATTTTTTAACAATTATTTACATGGATGACGTCACCTTGCCAGGGTGTGGGGCCACCCTCTGTCGGCCGGCTGTTTCAATGCAGCACAAGAAAATCTGCCGGCGTATTTCCGATATGCGTTTTCATGTGAACAAATAAATTACTTGGGGTTACGCGGAGAAATGCCGGCTAAGGCTTTTATCAAGTGGCGTGTAGTTTTGGATATTTGAATTCTAGTCCTTGTGCCGGTCAACGAGTTAATTTGTGGAGATATTCACAAGTTATTGCAATTGTCATTTAGGTGCCCCATGAATACGTATGGTGGACTCGTTAACTATTTTTTACACCTGTCAATATATAAATATTGATTTGTTTATAAAATCAATTTATTAAATAATCTGCACAATATAGAATCCACACACTTACGTCAAACCTAATTAACCAAAAAATATTTTATTAAAATAATGTAACATATTTAATAAGATTTTGAAAGGAACGCCACTATAAAATCAGTTTATGGACTATCAATGAAATTTTACAAGCTCAATAATCATCATTCACCTACAAATCAATTAATTTAATGTTAACAAATATTTTAATAAAAAAAAATTATTGAACTTATATTTTTTGGTTGACACATGATCTCCGCCCTTTTACATACAATATTTGGTTGTTGAATTTTAGTTGTAATAATAATGAAATTTTTATATTTTTCAATATAATTGTTTTTTCTTTTTTTACACGATTTTTTTTTTTAATCTATATTATAATTGTCATTTCATCATTGGAATACCTTTTTGGAAGCTTCATATTTGTATTAAACACAATTTGATCATTACTTGAGTTACATAATTTATGAACCATCAATGACAATTTACAAGCTTAATAAATGTTTCACTATCACATTTAAAACCATCAATCACCAACAAATCAATTATTGTAATGTCAACAAGTTTTTAATTAAATTTTGACATCAAAGATATTTCATATTCATTTATCGTTTCTATGTAGACAATGAATAATATGTATTAGATAATTATTGTCCAAAATACCCCCAAGCTATTTTGACAACTTACATATTCATTTTCGGACTTAAGCAGTGCAAGTTGGTCACAACAAGACAAGACTTGGCTAAATTGAGCAAAATTCAATAAATTGGGCAAAAAATCATGTGTTGAGGCAAGTCTCAGTGTTCTAGGCACTTCTCTTCCTCTTGCAAAGCCTCCTCAGTCTAGGACTTAGCCAAAAGTAAGTAAACTTAGTCACTCGGGCACAATATCGACCAAATCGACCTTTTGAGGAACAAGAGGAGTTGTTCCTTTATTCCTCCTATTCCCTACAACCCCGCCTCCTTCGTATAACACAGTGAAATCATACAAATCAAGCATTATTGGAACAAATGGAACTGTTCTTAAGTTCATCAAGTTCACCGATTTGTCGACAAGGGGTAAACAAGGCACCACATGGTTTTAATCGGCCGAGTCGGGTTAACTAGACACTGCTGGAACATTTTGGTATTCCGTTCATTCATCGCACAACCACAATTTCCAACCAAAGGAGAGAAGGGGCAGAGTCATCAGAGGAGGCAACAATATTGGCCACCAATGGATCTAGCGGAACAGTTTTGTTGCTCCATGAGTTCGCCGCATTTCCAATCTAGCCAACAAGGATAAGACGAGTGGGTAGACTTCTATATATTTATGAAATATGTTTGTAACATATACTTAGCATAAAAGGTATGCTATCCTCATTTTCTGGTATTGAACAAATACTCAATTGTATTTCATGTAACACATTAAGCAAAGTACACAATTGTCCAATGATATCTTATATTGGAACCACTGGTTTTCTCTTAAGTTTAAAACTAAAATCTTTTCAAATTTGTATGGGGCCAACATGGTCATCAATTTTCATCAAATATTATGTATCCTACATTTGAACATTAGTTGTATCCAATATTAT
Source organism: Taxus chinensis (assembly GCA_019776745.2). NCBI lineage: Eukaryota > Viridiplantae > Streptophyta > Pinopsida > Cupressales > Taxaceae > Taxus > Taxus chinensis. Next base: position 733,339,719 of record CM034154.1, on the reverse strand, counting down.
CTCTGCCAGCATATGAATTAACTATTATTTATGATATAGAGCCTTGCAAAATCTTGATTTCCAGTACTCTACTTGGATTATATATTTATAAGAAACGAAGTACAAATTCTTATCTTGAAGAAAACCTACATTGAGATCGAGAAAATTATCACGAACTTATGTTCTCTGTTCACTAAAGACACAATTCACCTTAACATCATATTGCTCTAATTTAGAGCTTGATAAGACAAACCTTTCAACTATTCTACGTGTCTATTTGATTTACTTTAATGATGTAAATTGACCTAAAAATTCATAACAATCAAAACTTGTTTAGCAATTATATTGACATATATTTAATTGTGTAAAATAGATTTTGGACGCTTTCTGGCCCCCCATCTCCATGCACACGCCTCTTAATAAAATACAACATCAACTTATGCAAATAGAACTTTTATAAAGCTAATATGCACTAACATAAATTATTTCAAGCTCCCATGCATTGAGGTGATAAATACAATCACAAGAACTACGAATGAATATCATATGTAAAACTTCAAAACTGTCATTGGAGCAAACCCACTTTGATACCAAATGTAAATTTGGCCAGAGTTTACACAAGATAAAAAACAAACTTAATATTCAATAGTAAACATCAACACAATAATAATATTATTATATTCATTCAGGATAATACATTATGAAAGAGCATTACAATAAGCAAGCAATCTAACTCCTACAAATAAGGAGCTAGCTTTATCACTTACAATCTCTATTAACCACTCATAATCTTTCACAAATATTTCCTAACAACTTTATCACCTATAATCTCTCCTATTTCTAAAGTGAGCTTAACTCACCTACACAAGTTTATTCACTCACAAATATATCTCTAATATATACGAATTGTTTAACAACTCATTCACACTCACACTATATTATTGCAATATTCTAAGTCACATAATATAATGTTCATATTAAGATTTCCTAATATAAACATACACCTCACAAGTCTCATTCAACTCAAACTAAATTTATTAAAGAGGGGTTTGGTATAATGTCGACTTTATGGATTTGAACCCTTAACCTTATAATAGAGAATAATGGATATATTGTTGAATCCTTAGATAATTATAAAAATAGAAAAGAAAATAGTAAACCTTTAGATTAATGTGAGAGTGAGATATAACTATTATGATAATAATCATAACATACGATTAAAGGGTGAAACCAAATAAATTATACCATAGGAACATGCCTCAAAATTAAAAACGAAAGAAAGAAAGATTATACACTTCAAAGGCTATCAAAAATATTAATCTTACATAATTTAAACTAAATTAAATATACAGAAACAAATGGACTAAATTAATATAAAACAACATAAATAAAGGCAGTCGGATGTAGCAGGTTACTATTTGGATACCTAGTGCAAAATATTAAAAGCCATTTTTGTTTAAAAATAAATAGATTCATTGCGTGTTTAGTATCTTGGAGTAATTGATAGTTAATATCTCACCCGAGAAACATGGTACGTTTCGTACTAAGAACGATTCTTCATAGCTTCCCATTCCCCAAAGGTCTTTTAAGCTATATAAATTACTAAAAGACATTATAACTATTAATCTTAAAACATAATAAGACAATAAATATATATGTAAAAGAGGGCCCCTCGTGTATTCGAATCACCATGTGGGCCATCCGTATTTATTTCACGAATCAACCAAATTCATTAATTAAAAAGAAAACGTATCTTCCGTTTGGAAGTGATTTTGGGTGAGTTTTAATTTCCTAATTCAATCAAATTATAACCAGACACCTTTTCGTCCGTGTCATGAAGCTAAGAAGGTGAAAAGATTAAATATCACTCTTACAAGCATCGTACAATTTTTTTTATTTTATTTTTAAATTATTATTTTATTAAACAATAATAAAAAGTATTAGTTTAGTTATATTATTGTATGAGTTCTAATTTTTATTAGTTTAGTTTAGTTATTTTATTGTATGATAAGAAAATATAATAGACATCAAATTTAATATACAAAATAAAAGTATATAGTCACACCATTATATCTCATTTTCGTTGTTATTGTAGAATGCCTATTAACATAACTAACTAGTACAAATATCTTAAATACATATGTTTGATTTTTTTTTTTTAAATATCAATTTCAAGACTCTTATCTTAGTTTTTGTGCATACTACATTGGTTAATTATTGTATCACATGCTATTCATATTTTCCATTATAAAAAACATCTTTTTGGGAAAAAGGGCCCCAATTCTCTTTTGTATTGTCAAGATTTATTTTTGATTGAATTCTCAATTTTGTAAAACAAATTAATGAAAAGATTTGGATAGAGTTGCACAAGAAAACAAAATAGACTTTGTGATTCACACACCGAATAATAACTATCGAGCAATTATATAGCTTGATGCATTCCTAGCATAAGGATCTAAAGTTAAATAATAGATTCCTTAAATCACTCTAAGTTTAATCTAACATATTAACTACATAAGTGGTTGTAACAATCTGCTATTTACATATAAATATATCATGATATGATATAAAAAAATTAATGAGAGTCAAGTGAATGTCAAATTTAATTTTCAAAATAAAAATATACACACTCACACCATTAGATCCCATTTTTACTCTCATTATAAAATGCCTATTGATATATCAAAATTTAAATTTAAAAATAAGAACGAATATACTCACTTTCATTACATGTAACTTAAAGCTTATGGTTAAACAATATTATTAATATAATATTTAAAATAATATAAATTAAAATCTATTTAATTAATTTTTTTAAAGATTATATAATTTATATATAAATATAAAAACAATTATATTTAAAATAAACTAGTATGAACTTACAATTATTTTATATTTATAAATATTTTACCACTTTTAAATTTAAACCCGACATGCGCCCCTCCCATTGTAAAACGGCTATGAACATAGTTAAAACTACACATACACCCCGATATTAATGACTTACCTTGGAATTTATTATTTTGTCTCAATGTAGGGACACATAAGTTTACCTGTGACAGACGCTTTGGTATTTTATTGTCTCTTCTAAATTTCACTTTTCATATTTATTTGCATTCTATGCTCTATAATTTAAAAATAAATAAATTTATTTCTTAAAACAATTTTAAACATATTAAGATTAAAATTCCAAAACTGTTCATTTACAAATAATCTATAAATGAGTACATACCTAAATTTTGAAAAATGTTAGATTTCTTTTTATATCCATCTTCTCTTCTTTACTTATTATTGAAGGTGGTAATTTTTTTGGGCCTTCTTTAACTTAATGTAAAGGTTTGAGGGTTATTCAATTGGTGAAGTTGCGTGGAATATGATTACGGCTTCATCTCTTACTATTGAATTTATTTGCTTATAGTAAATTTATTATTGGATCTATTAAGTGAAGTAGTAGGGTATATTTTTAGAGAGTGTTTTTTGAAGTGTAAAAACAGTGAATTTTTTAACATAACTTTTCAAAGTTTAAAAGAAGTAGAATTTTCAACACAATTTTTACACTCAACAATATTATTATTCAAACCAGACCTCTTTATTACGAACCTAAAATTTTATCACCCAACTAACAAGATGATACGCATACTAATTTTATATATAATACAACATGTAGATGCACAATATAATTGTGCATTCAATGTTAGTTTATAATTATGACATAAATATATCAAATCATATTTAGATGAAAAATAAAAACTTAATTAAGCGTAGAGTTCACCTCTAGTACCTATAAATTTAGAGTAACACATTTTTAAAAAAAAAAATCACTACCCAACAACATTGAATTTTTTAAAAAAATCATAATTACCTATACTGTCATGGTATTTAGGGACAATTGTACCTGAAATTTATCGTTTGTAATTCAATTATTTTTGTTGATAGCTAGCTAGCTAGGGCTAGGTAGAGCGTAGAGACACATTTTTAAGGCGGCAAATTGGAGCAGGAGAAGTGTAAAGCAAATGTTTCACTTTGAAAATGAAATGGTGAGGTGGGATGAGTTATTGCTTATGACTTGTTGTACCTAAATGCATGATGTCGAAATTGTAAATCCATACATACCTATCTTGTCGCATAAAAAGGTAAATCTTCTTTTCAATGCTCCCTACTCGTAGCTTTGACAACAGAAAGCCAGTTATTTTGGTGAGGGAGTATAAGTACACCACCACATTTAGGGCACACGACCCAAAGGATGGATGGATCGTGCATGGAATATTTGGTTTGTGCGGGCGATGCAGCAAACACCGAAATGACAGAAACGACCGTGTGTGTTTGCGACGAAATAGACAGTCCATTTGCTGTGCCGGGCAGTGGCACGGAGGATGATATGTGTGGGCACTGGGGAGAATCCGGGAAGATAATTGGTTGGGATGCAGGCCACGTGAAAGGTTATGGCTCTCGTCCCCACGCGGATATCCCAAATCTTCCCTTTCAAGTTGCTTCCAACGCCTCTAAAGCTGGAAGCGAAAAAGGGCTTTAAAAGAGGGAAGAGATGGTCATGAATCTCAATGCTCATTGCTCCTTGCTCATATCTGCTTCATGCACGCTTTCCCCCCCCCGCGGGCCCTCTCGATTGTATTGCAGAGCCGTAGGATCGGTATATATATTGCCGTACACTCAAATCGAACGGACAACACTCTCACTCGCGAGAGATTTCGTCACCTTTTCTTTCTTCTTCTTCTTTTTTGGTTGGGATAAAATGGATACATGAATTAACTTCATCAACATCTTGATTTTAACACGATTCTAAGATTCGTTGCCCCTTTTTTTCTTCAATAATTCTAGTTGTACCCAAATACGAGAATTTGACGGTCAGCCAATTCACAGTTCAGCATGTATGTACGATGTGCACTCAACCAGACTATGGAGGGTGTTATATATTTAACGGTGTAGGTAAACTTATAGACTCCATTAAATTAAATTTATCTCTTTAATTTAAAAAACATCACAAAATGACATCAACCTGTTTTTTTCATAGCAATTCAATTATATTTTTTAAAATTTCATTCATACTAGAAGGCCTTCACACGCGATAAAATATCCCAATCAGAAATGCATGTCTCTATGTGTGCACATGTCATTAAAATAAAAATTGAAGCTCATATTTGTGTGGCTTAGTGTAGAAAACTTAACAAAATGACATAATCAATTTTTTTTTTTATAGCAATTTAATTATATTATTTAAAATTTATTCACACTAGAAGGCCTTCGCACATGACGAAATATCCCAACAAGAAATGCTCGCCTCTTTATGACGTCAAAAGGCATTTTACCTCCTTGCATGCACATGCAACTAAAATGAAAATTGAAGCTCATTTTTGTGTGACGTAATCTTGTTGGTTATTGGGAATCATGAAGTACTAAATATATTTGAAATGTTTTAGAGCTCCTCATCCTTATATGAGTGTGTCTTAGTACTTCTTGTTGAATATCACATATTGATGTGTTCAAAATTTTAAAATATAAAAATATTGAACATGCCAATTTTTAGTGAGAAAAGATTTTTAAAAATAAGTTAAGAAGATAAGAAACAAATTGTACAAAGAGTCATCACATCACTATGAGATAAGGATAAGGTAGAAAAAAATGAGAAGGACTTACTTTAAACAGAAAATAAAAATTCTATGTTACAATTAATTTATTAAGTTGTCAAAAATATATAGCTAAACAAATAATATATTTATATATATATATTTTTTTTTTTGTTTTTTTTGTCATACCTAAAAAATCTATGGAGTTCAATATTAATAATTAGATATTTTTTTTTTCAAATACATAATATTATTTAATATGAATTACAAAAATATTTAAAAGATTGAGATTTTTTTTATTGGAGACAAATTAATTCCATTAATATTGAACTTTACTACAAGAAAAATTATATTTTGGTGGATAATATAATTGTAATAGAGTCTCTTCAAATTTAATTAATTTGTTTAATTTAAATTTTCTTTAATAAATTAATTTGGAGAACAACCCATAGCTTTTAATTTATTTCTACAAGTATATATTTTGATAAATGGCTTAACAACTGTGAATATTGTTATTGAAAGTACAATCTCTTTGATCGTATAATAGTTTTAAAAAATCTTACACTCTTTTAAACAAATATTAAAATTTGGATTTAAAACTCTATTATATTGGGGGGCACACATATACTATATTTGTTTCATTCAAGGAATTGATGGACGGCGTAAACGATTCTACAACGGAAATTTTAATTTTATAATTTGCTATGAAAATAATAATAATTGAGAAGGCATTTAAGGGACATATTTTAGGCGTATAGGAAAGAAACATGCGGTTAATAAAAAATAGGGGCCAAATCCCAAATTTGAGGCGTAGGGGGGGGGGGTGACAGATCTTGGCGATAAGGAGGGGGGTTGGGACATTTCTATCCAAGGCAGGAGTGGATCATGGTATGTATTCCGACGATTAGCGAACGCCAAAAGGCAAAGAAGTACACTCTCTTCAACTGGACTGCACCGCACTCTTAAGGATTGTGGCGGGCCCCGCCACCACACAATCTCTCGGGTTTCACCTAGTTGACTTGGTCGTCTTCTCCAGCAGCCACAGGGAATCTCCGTCGTAACAACACAAACATGGCATTGCTTACTTACCTATGCATTCATTTCTCTATATATATCTCTCAATCTCCACCCATTACTCATAACCTTGCCTTGTTTTGGTCTTCTGTGTGTTGTTTTCTTGTGTGATATTATTGTTTAGAAAAAGAGGAAGACCCTAGCCTCGAAAAAGGGATTTTATAGCTTAGAAAGGCCGAGGTGCGGCTTATCTTTAGAAAAGCTTTCCAATTCACCTAATGGAAAACCAAGTTAACTGGTTGATGGAAAACCGGACTTCGGTTCTGGTGCTCATCTTCGTCATCGCCAGGCTGATTTCTGCAGTGGGTTTGATGTTGGATTTGCCTGTGTGCGAAGGGTGTCCGTCTCTCACCAAGCTCGATTTAGACGGGCGCATCGATTTTCACAACACCCACGTCGCTGCAACCGATTTTGGAAACCGCGAGCGAGCTCTTCCCGCGGGGGTACTTTATCCCAAATCGGTGGCGGACATTGCAAGTGTTGTTAAATCGATTTATATGTCGGACCCCTCTCTGAATCTCACCGTTGCAGCGAGAGGCCACGCGCATTCTTTGAACGGGCAGGCTCAGGCAGAAGGTGGAATTGTGATCGACATGAGGTCTCTGAAGCAGAGTGTGAGAGTTGACAGGGCGGGCATGTATGCCGATGTGAGTGGAGGGGAGCTGTGGATTCATGTGCTGAATGCAACGCTGGAGAAGGGGTTGGCTCCCAAGTCATGGACGGACTATCTCTATCTCACCGTCGGAGGGACGCTCTCTAATGCCGGTGTGAGTGGCCAAGCTTTCCGCCATGGCCCCCAGATTAACAATGTTTACCACCTCGAAGTCGTTACTGGTAAACCAAAAAACACTCTTAATGTTTTTTGTGAACTGAACTACTCTGCATTTGTATTAATAATCTATGATCCACTTGCTATACAGGGAAAGGTGACGTAATGACCTGTTCAAAAGGACACAATGCCCAGCTGTTTCATGCAGTGCTCGGGGGATTAGGCCAGTTCGGCATCATTACCAAAGCTCGGATTGCTCTCGAACCTGCACCCCAGAGAGTGCGTACTTTACCCTTTTTAGGTGTTTTTTTCTCAGACCCCACAAAAATCTCTTTTTTCTTCCAATATTGTTGGTTTTGATTTGTGTCCTGTAACTGATTGAACAGGTGAAATGGATAAGAGTTCTGTATTCGGACTTCAAACTGTTCACCCAAGACCAAGAGCATCTAATCTCTCGCCCGGACCAGGGGAACCTTACGTTCGATTATGTTGAAGGATTTGTAATTGTTAACAACGAAGGATTGCTCAGCAATTGGAGGTCCTCGTTTTTCTCGCCTCAGAATCCAGTGAAAGTCAGCAGCCTAAACACCACAGGCCGCGTCTTATACTGCTTAGAAATGACCATCAATTACATTCACGGCGATTCGAATAAGGTCGATGAGGTACTAAGTTACAGACGCATTGTATTCTCCATGTTTTTAATGTGGCTTGGCTTCTTGTTAAATTGTAAGAATCCCACACAGTAGCTCGCCTAACTGGCAAAGTTGTTGAGCGGTCATACTTTTTCTCCATACATCTACATTGTTATTGTCGCTTTTTTTCTTACAAAAAGAGGCAGGTTGTTAGGTAATATATACATATATATATATATATTTTCTTTCCTACAATTTTGGTTCGTAAGGGAAATATTCTTAATCTTGCAGGATGTTTCGTCGCTGTTATCTTCTCTGCAGTTCATTCCAGGGTCAGTATTTACGACGGATCTATCCTACGTGGAGTTCCTGGATAGGGTTCACACATCCGAGCTGAAACTCCGTTCGAAAGGACTGTGGGATGTGCCACACCCTTGGCTCAATTTGATGGTGCCCAAGACAAAAATTCATGAGTTCGATGCTCGAGTTTTCAAAGACATTCTGCGCAACACCAGCAGCGGTCCCCATTCTTATTTACGCCCTCAACCGCAGCAAGTAAGTAACGGTCTCCGGAAAATATAGAAACACTCTAAATTCCTTTTATAATTTGTATTGGATCTCATTGAGCGTTAATTGCAGGTGGGATGAGCGCATGTCAGCGGTGACACCAGAAGAAAATATATTCTACCTGGTTGGGTTTCTGCGCTCTGCACTGCCGTCGATAACATCAGGACCCAAAAGTGAAGGGTACTTGATGGATCAAAACGGTAAGATTCTAGATTTCTGCAACAGAGCTGGAATTGGCGCCAAACAGTATCTTCCGCAATACAGCACGGAATCACAGTGGAAAAAGCATTTTGGCAATAAATGGAACAGATTCGCAGAATGGAAATCTACATACGATCCCAGCGCAATTTTAGCCCCCGGCCAGAAAATTTTCCCAAGGCGAATCAGCTCCTCGGCTGTAGTATAATATGTACGGCATAATTAATGATTTTTTTGTGTGTTTTAATAATGTAATGTAAGCTGTATGCAATCATACATGTAAATACTCTTAGAAGCACCTGTGTCAATCATAACTACGGGAAAAATAGCCAATTTTGTCCGTCTTGTCTGTCATTACTGGCAAGACGATAGTTAATTATATATACAATGGCGGAGAGCTAATGGAAGATTTGGTTTCCAGAAGGTTGCAGCGGAGGCAAACTAATTATTTTTTTCCCACTTGAGCATACGTGGAACCCGTGCGGATGTGACGCCATCCAGACACACAGTATCAAATATCAATCATTACAGTGGATTACTTACCTACTTCGCCAGAGGCCCAGAAGCTGCTGTTTTTTTTTTCTTCCCTAAGACCGAAATCGCTATCATTAATTACTAGTATATAATTACTGCTTCGAGCAGAATGTCTGTAACATTCTCAAAGTAAATGTACCCAAAGAGAAGGGACATATAAAACTAAAATTAAAGCTTTCTTTTTTGAAACCGATGTCCATGAATATTTTTCGAGTAGTGGAACAGATCTGTATGGAAATTTGCAAAGCTTTGAAGGAATAATAATGCATACGTAAAGGTGATGTGTATTTCATATTACGAGATATGTGCAAAGAGATGCTTGCCGTGTGGAAGTGGGAGTGAAATTATTTGTGAGCGAGAGCGATTGATGGCATACCACTTACCACTTGGATGGTCTACCTGTCATTAGCCATCCGAGAATGGAAAGACTTGATGTAGAAAAACATTCAAAGTACTAAGTTGTTTTGCCGAATTGGATCAAACCTATCTTGACGTGTCACCTTCTGTCATTTGACGTGATGTCACATTAGTAAAAGACGATTTTGGCGCAACCGGACCTCCGACATTTTTTTTGTTTCCACACGTCGGTCACCGTTTATTTATTTTTCTCAACAGGTAAACCCTTCGCAGGTTGGCCGTCTCTACGGAAGGCAAAATCTTTGCCAGCTCACAGTTTAACATCTTTACGCTTACAAAATGGTTTTTAATTGATAGGTTGGATGGGTTCATTTGCAAGATAAATTCTATCACTTAATTTTAGCTAGTTTTGTCTATATCAATTTTATATTAAGGAAGAAAAACATGGGATTCTATACTAATTTTAGTATATTTTAAGTTGGTTTAATAATTAAGAATTTTTGTCCATGAGTTAAAATTTGATAGAGTAGGGTATGTACATCTTATATTTGGAGTACAATTATTTATATTCTCTATATTGATAGTCCAATATTAGAACTAAATTACACATTTATATAATCTGAAGTTATATGGGAGAATGGATGACAATACCAACAAAATCAAATGAATTAAAAAAAATGCCATAGCAGAAATATTATAGTACTTTTTTATGTGTTGTGAAACTTATGTTATTATATAATAATAATAAAGAGTTATTTAATATTGAATTTTCAAGAAAATTGTTTTAATACTAAATTCTAAAAATAACAAAAGAGTACAAAAAATGTTTGGATTTAAGTGCTTTCTTATCTAGTGCTCTAATCAAATGTCTATTTTTCTTAGGGCTTAATCCCCCCTTGTCTAATATGTTATAAACTACAAGTAGACTAAAAAACATGATGCCCAACATCATGGATTATATCCTCTTTCCTTGCTACATATAAACAAATAAAACTAACAGTACATTTTTATAATTAAATTTTGTTGTATGTCAATAACTTAAAATTGTTCAAAATATATTTCTTTGCATGTGCATATATGATAAATCCAAAGTGCTTCTCCTTTCTAATTAAGGTTACATCAATACTAATAAATTAAAAATGTTTAATTTATATGAACAATTATTTATAATTAGATTTAATTGTCCACCAACATTTTTAACATTTAATTGACAAGAATATTTATTATATTTTAAATAGTTAATTATTTAATATTTAAAAATAATAATAATTAAAGGAATTAAGAAATGCTCAATACCCAATACCCTATAAAATATAAGACAAGCCCTTTTATAATATAAACCTTAGTAGTGTGCAAATACCTAACCCTATGTACCACAAATATATATGATACCACAAATATATATGATATCTAAACAACTTAAATCTTTTAAGTTCAAAATTTAATGTTTGGATTATTTTAAAGCATTTATATTGATAACCTCGCTTGAATTAATAAACTACATTTTCTTCATTATCTCATCTCATTTGTGACCTTTTAATTTAAAATTGAAAGTATACCTTCTTCCTACCCATTTATTAATTGGATATATATTTATATTTGATTTCATATTTCCATTTATTTTTAAAAATAAATAGTTCCCTTAAAATAGACGTTTGATCATAATGTAAAATATTGTTCGAAGGTTTGCAAAGGAGCATAGTGTGGGCATATGGATGTTCATAAAGTTACGTGTGACTCACAATATTTGTATGATAATCTGTAAGGGAACTTGAAAAAATATACTAGTACACCTAGTCTCAAAACTATTGCTCAAGAAAAGTATTTAGACACATTCCACTTCTCTCTAAATCGTCGGCACAAAAAATATTTTTTCAATGAAAGGAAACACAATATTAAATTAAATCAGATTTTGGTTGGACAACAAATCTGAATAAATGGACTTGGAACTAGGCTGCAACACAAGATATTAAATTATAATTAATGAAAACATCTTAAATAAAATGTATTTATTTTTATTTTTATTTCTTTGGGTAGATATTGTGAATTTGTCATATGAATGAATTTAAATTTATCACTTTTGTTGTTTTTCAATCGCATTTTTTCAACTAAGAAGAAAAAATACCTTATAGTGATTAAATGAGCATCAAATTTAAGATTAACCATTTTTTTTAACATCTTACATTATTATACTCCATCATCCACACCTTAACTACCATTGTAGGTTACACTGATAGACCTAATAAACATATATAAAGCAATAAAATAACTCAATTAATTATTTTAAAATTAGAAAAGACAAGTATTCAAAGTTTAGAAGTGTATCTTGAATATAGTAAAATTTGGTCACAATCATTATAACTTTCAATATCATTAAATTTTGTGGTCACCACTTTGAATGGTAGTAGTAACCACTTTAGTGGGCTAAGCCTCACATGACATTATCACCCTTTTAAATAACATTGATTATTTACCACTTTATGGTAATGGAACCTGTATTCTAAAACCACTTAAGTGGTTGATTACCTCCTTTAGAAGCCCTAACTTAAAGTAGTTGCATACATTTTGGAATTTTATTGGAAAACATTAACTTTGGAGGAAATAAAATGACATGGTTTTCAAAGATTCTTTCGAACATATCTTGAACAAGCACTTCTTGTTAAATGCTTCTATTTTGAGCATGCACAATAATTAATAACTAGTATTAAAGGGAATATGTGAGTTTTGTAGACTCATGGAAGGCATGTATTCAATAAAGCTTGGATGACAAGGTAGGAAGGAGCACGTGCACACAACAACAAAGAAGTGAGGAGGTTGTGGAAATTGTATAAGCATATAGGTCACACTGAAGGAAGACTTACATGGTGCTAAGCACAACTTAGGAGATGTGAAGTCTCTTTAGCATGGAGTGGGCACAAGGGAAGGTGATGAGAAGGCAAAGTCAGTGGTCACAAAATGAGGTAGTGACCCTCATAGGAACGTGGTGAACCCAACATGGCCATGGGTGAAGAGAGCACATAGGAACAGAAATGGATTTTCATGTGTGGTGAAGGAATGAAGGAGAATTGAGGTTGGGCACATTCGCACGTAGGTAAAGGACGCACATAGATGTGTGATTACAAAAACAAGACAACACATGTATAATTTTATTAATATGAAAAATAATTCATAACAATCAAAGGAAAGAGCAGCAAAGTTTATATGCATTGGAAAACTTCTATCCACACCACATAAATTGGATCAAATCAACTAAACTTGGCAAATATGCACGAAAGTAGCATATTACCCCTAACTACCCCTGATTGCCCCTTCCATAATATATTTAGGAATAATAATCCAAGAATAAAACATACCAAAAACATAGCGATAAAATATTATCATCTAAACAACTAAGCTAAATTTTATACTAAACAAAAAATTACTTTAACTTGTACATTTATTTATCAACTCACTATGGTGAATAAAGCTAAGTTTATTACTAACATTGCCACCTTTAATTCAACATGGTCTTAAGTGAATAAGAGAGACATTCTCTAAAGCCCTCAAATTTGTCTCAAGTAAGTGACTTTGTGAAGACATCTGCATGTTTTTGATCTGCCAGAAAATACTAACGCTAGATGTTATTATTCTGAACATGTTCGAAAATGAAATGTACTTGAACCTCACTGTGATTTGTAGGCTCATGAAACACATGATTGCAAACAAGTTTTTCTACTCCATTGTCAACATGTAGGATACTTTGATGTTTCTATGGTACTTTGAATCCTTCAAGTATGTGTCAGATCCATATCGTTTCACGTATAACTCCTCTTATTGCTTGATATTTTGATTCTATGGAGGATCTTGAAACACAAATTTGCTTCTTACTTCCCCATGATATCGAGGTCCAAATCCCAAAAAGAGTACAAACCATGAAGTGGATTTTCTTTCATCTATGTTCCCTTCATGATCTAATATGAATATCATGTAATTCAGAAGAAGTTATCATTTTTCTTATACTTTAAGCCAAAATTCATAGTTCGTATGATGTACCTCAGTATCCACTTTATTGCTTTCAAGTGACAAACCCCAGTTTCTTGCATAAATCGAGAAAAATAATTGACTACATAGCTGATATCTGACATAATTTAGGTTAAGTAGACGAGACTCCCAATTGTATACAACATATTTTTTATGCTTGCTAATCATTTCTTTTGTGCAGGGATTATTGATGTCGTTTCCTCATGAGTAGATTTTTTAAGGGGCCTACCAGGATTGGATATTATCGGGCTTGTTCATACAGGATAGACCACAACATTTGAGAGATGCTGTTATTAGCCATAGTCACCCTGTACTTGCCTTGTTTCTTCCCTTTGCTCACTCATTACAATCATTATGTCCAATTATCTCCTTATGCCTACTTGTTTTTTATTACATGTTATTATCTCTACTTTTAGTCATTCTGGACCTTTGCCATGCATTCCCATTTATTCCCTAGCCACCATTCTGCATGTTTTTATCCCATAACCTTATAGTTTCCCTTAAGGCTGACGCCATCACCCACATGCGATGTCATTTGTTTTGGCTTTTCTGTAGCCAACACCATCACCTATGGGCGATGACGCCAGGTATTTTCTACCCCTGTGATTTTTTAGTAAAAGACCCACTTTTGCAAACACTTACATAAAATTAATGTATGATCTGACCTTGCTCGCACTATTTCACACTTCTTTGTTGATTTTGGAGTCTTGAAGCATACCTCTTTTGCATTTGGGTCACCATTATGAGTTTGAACTAGAGATTCTTCTTGTTGATGTTTCCCCTTCTCCACCCATAACGATTATCTCTCAATGTCGTTGTCTTTAGAGGGGGATTATGTATCAACAGTCACAAATTGCTACACCTTTAAAACCTAGTTCATATACCGATATATGGATAGCCGACTTGTGGCTAGCATAATCCCCTTATCATGTCATATCATAATTATTCATGTCATATCATAATTATATATGCTTTTATATGCTTAGTGGGTCGGACTTAGGGCTTTGGATTGTTGGCATGTTGAGTTTTAGGTGTTTTCATTTATGTAAAAGCTCAATTACGACAAAGAGGATGATGGAGGTATCTTATAAGGTGCTTAGTAGGATGATGACATGGATGCTCAGGTGGTTTTATAACGGCAAGAGTGGATTCTGTGAGATTGGCTTGGTTTACCAAGCCTAAATTAGGTGACCTAGCTAGCCTAAGTGATGGTGCATCATAATTTGAGTTGTTTGGTGACTTGAGAAGCATGTTAGAGGCATGGAGAGCATGTTAAGAGTGTTTAGAGACACTCACATGAGTTTCAGAATGTAGGTACATGTTGAAGATCTTGTTTCAGGTGCTCATCTAGACCTAGTCTACGTGCTTGGAGACCAAATGAGGCATGAGGATGATTTGCGGAGCCGTGTGATCTCATGGAGGCATGTAGGGGTGTGAGACATGTTGTCTCGGGTATGTTAGGTCCTTTTGGAGAGGTTTAATGCTAAGGTATGAGGTCCTTCTACTATGGCCTAGCTTAAACCATGTAAAACCTTAAGGGCTAGTCACGCAAATGAGATGTGATATGAAGATTGGAGATGGTGCACAAGGGTGTCCTGGAGGTGTGAGAAAACTTTCAAGTCATTCTGAGGAATATTTTGTAAGTTATGATGTTTTAGGTGAAACATGGTCTAAAAAAGAGTGATTTCCAACTCGAATTGCAACTTCTGATGCTCACTATGTATTGTGTGCTTTGTATGGGACCTTGTGGATTTAAGGGATATTTTTCCATTGAGATAAGAGCATTTCACAAAAAATAATGAGGTCATTTAATCGTCAATTTTTTTATGAACAAATGTTAATAAGGAAAAATGCTCTTTGTGAGTTTGAAACCTTAGGTCAAAAGTGATGGATACGATCTTCATGATAAGTGCACAAAATTGGATAAGATTCTTCCCTAGTAAGTCTTTTACAAAATGTTTATAAGGTAGGCATTTGGAATGTGTCACCTAAAACATCCATGCTAGAGAAAAATGTAGAAACAAAGATTTGGAATGGACCTCTCAACTTGGATAGAATTAGGGTAAACACACTCTTCATCTTTCTTATCTCTTCCACTCCCCTTCAATTGTGTCAACAAGTGCTTGAACTTAGTAAGATAGTCTATAATTGATGGAAAATATTTATGACTAAGAGAAGTGATCTCAATTTCAAGTTGCATGTCTCTCATGTGATCCACCTTACAGAATAAGCCCTCTAATTTTTTCCATAATTTGAAAAGAGAGTCACATTTTTCAAAATGAAATAAAATAATATCACTTACATAAGATCCTATCAAACCCATACACTCCAAAAATTTGTAGTGGTACTGAAAATTTCTCACATTCTCTAGTGAACATTGGTTATTCTACAGAAGTTAAAGTCCATAAATCCTTTATGCTTAATTATTGTTTCCATTCTTAGTTTTCATGTGTGGTAATTATATGTTGTTAATGACTCAATTTTATCTAATGTAGAAGAAGATAAATACGTCATTCTCAAAATCACCAAAAATAATGCAAGAATCAAGGAATGCAACAAGACACCCCCAGATTTGACACTTTATAACTGAGCATATTTTACAAAAAATGCACTTTATAGTTGTAGTGTGTTCCTCAAAACAAATAGTTCTAATGGAACAAACACGAAAAAATAAGCACTTTTGAAAAAATGGCACTCAAATCTAAGTTACAAATCAAAATATACAAGCTTATTGATTTTCTGTTCTAATATTTATTTCAGTTTGCACTTCAAAAAAAAAAAAATCCTTTCACTCACCCAAAAAAAGAAAGTGGGCTACACTTAAACACCCACTAGTAGGAATCCCAACCTTTAAGCTCTCATATGACCATACCATATGACCAAGGGATAGGATTTTTATGGGTGCTTCCTCCTCCCAATTACCTTTTCCAGAAACACTTTCCAAATCTGGAATGTGGCGAAAATTGGCTTTTTGTGCCCAAAATATAAACTTTTGGTTTTCCAAATCTACATCGACTGAACATAGAAATCTGTTTCTACAATCAAATTAGCAAAGATGCGTGTTCCACAAATCCCCAAATCCTCAAAAAATAGGAATTCTACAAAACGAAATAAATAAACCTAGTACCAAACACAAAAAACCTAGAGACCATTTTCTTGGACCTTCTGTCTCACCGACGTAGATTTTCAAGCAGACCTATACGTCTATATGTACTTGCGTCCACCTCTGCAAAACAAAGAAAAACTCAAAAATAACTGTATATGTTAATGGCCGAGTTTATAGTCATTTTTGGGATTTTGTCACCTTTTGAATCTAATGGAGCACTATGTTTTGTGTAAAAATGCACACTGCAACCCAAAATACTAAGAAAAAATGAATATATAAATATTAAAAACCCCTCGTTTACAAAATAAAACTGAATGATGGATGTCTACAACATCTATCACTCGGATACCATAAAAGGAACGATGAGAAGATTGTTCCAAGCCACAACAATCTCATATGCTAATAAATCATCACATTCAATAAGATAAAAGTAATTCGATAGAATAAATTTACAAAAATGTTTACAAACAAATAATAGAAATATCATATATTATATCTCATGGAACTATATGTAGTACAATGAGAATGGGCCTTGCTTATATAGGTAATAAAGATCAATATAAGAACTAGTTAGGGCCATAGATCAAGCCATAAATCAAGAAAAGAACTAGACAATAAAGAACTAGTCAAGACCATAGATTAAGAAAAGAACTATACCTAACAACTAAATAATGTCTTCCTAATATCTAAATAAGATAAAAGAAATATTGATCCAGAGGATCTTCACTGAGAAACACTGATCTATGACCTTCTTAGAATCAGTTGCAGTAATTTCTATGGCGTGGAGAAAATAAGACGATTCCGTCGATATCTCGTTTGCAAAAGTTATGGCCCGTTGAAAGTTTCAAGCAACTGGCAAAATTTGGGACTGCGTGCAGGTCAGACGGGTGCACAAGTGGACCAATAGGAATGCAACCACGTGGACAATAATATATGACAAAGCAAAAGTTATAAAAAATTGTTTTGGAATGCCAGTCCTTGACACTCGATGACAAACAGGTGGGCCCCTACTATTTATTGGCTCGGAGCCCTCAGCCAGGTTTGACACACTCGATTATGGAGGGGTGTCTTGGCCTCCTTTATTTCATATTGTTCTATCAGAGCTCTCGTATATATTTACTTTATATTTACACTGTGTTATGCATGTGGGACTAATTGATATGCCAATTAAACTATGCAATTAAACCACACATTTCCAAATACCACACATTAAATCCCAAGCCAAGTGTATATATATATATATATATATATATATATATATATATATATTCTAGTTATAAACATACCACATCTCCATATTTTAATGCCAAAGCATACCCAAAGTGCCCATTTATACGCCCAAACAGGTTTGACTATTCAAATGGCTCTTATAGCCACCTATATGCGTGGGAAACCAACCTATTAAAGTGCCTAAACTCACCCCACCTACAAATTTGGGATAAAACCCATGATATGCGCCCTAAGGAAGTGGAGGTAGAAAGATTTGAGCCTCTATACTCCCATGAAAAAGTATAGGTGCCCAACCGTTGAGCCATTTGTTTGGAAACACTATAAAAGGAGCTATTTTGTATATGTGTAGGCATCCAAGACTGTGTGAATATTATTTCACTCATAACTTGAGCTAGAGAAGGAATGTTGGGATGATGTAAAAAGTGACTCCTATTGTTTTTGACAGAGGAACGTGATAAGAAGATCATAATTCTTGTAGAAGTATTTGCAAGATTTAGTTTCAAGATTTTAATAGATCATTCTCATTCAACCAAACTTAGAGATGTAGGCCGCAAGTGCCGAACTCAGTTATCAATCCTTGCGTCAATTTTTGGTGATTCATCTCTATATTTCTGATTTTACACAGTACTTTCAATTTTATTTCCTTTATTAAAATTACAAAAATGTTATAATGTTCAATTTTTTTAATTTGAAAAAAAATCAATGCAAAACAATGTTTTGGTTTATGCAATTGCTAGTTAAAGTTTGATTTTCAGATCAAATATCCACACATAAGTGGGTGAGGATAAATAAAATAGAAGGTAAATAAAGCACCTAGGTGAGCATGAGCTAAGGTAAACAACCTACTCTAAAAGAGTGTCCGCAAAATAATGTTTCTTGAAAAGTCTATGGAACACTAGGATAGTGTTCCGCGGCTACAAAACCTTAACCATGTTCAACCTCATGTCCGTTTCCATGTAACACAGTCTTCTCTGGTCATTAAAGGCCAATCTTATTTGAAAATCAACCTAAGTCCCAAAGCTTTCTTTCCTTTACTCAGTGGGCTATGAGAGCCCGCAGAACACTGTAATTGTTCTCCTTTGTTTCGTGGGTTAGGATACCCTGCGGAAAACTTTGCTCCTTCGATTCTGTGCAACAGTATAACTTCTTGTTCCACAAAATTTCTAATCAAGAACTTTTCTAAGTCCAAAATTGGATTTTTAGAGTTTTCAAAATAGTTTGGGGGTTATTTTGGACAAAAAATTTATGACTCATGGGGGTTATCTACTTGCTAGATAAAATATCAGTGGCCTTGAAGCAATCCACTGGGCATGGAGCCCCACCTAATTTTTTTTTGAAAAAATAATCTAAAACTTGGATTTTTTTACCCTTGGATTTATATGGAATTAGAGTTGATCTGGAACTACATACTCTTTCTCTTGGAGTGCTCTTAGAAGCTGATCTCTTGGGATTTTTTGATAGAACTTGTAAAGTGTCCCAAAAACATTGATTTCTTTCCAAAAAAGGAGCATGGAGAACTTTGATTTGCATGTGATCTTGGAGGATAAACGAATGTACTTTGAAATCTGCCCCAAAAACACTTTGTTTCTATCATGAAACCTTCTCTAAAATTAGACTATGCAATAGCAACAACGGCCCACAAAACTATGTACAAACATGAAAAATCATACATGTTCTAAATGGAAACATGTAGAGTGTGCATAAACACTTGTTTTGCAATAAACAAACCTAATTTACTCCTAATCTAACCAAGAAGAAAGGAAATGCTCAAAGTATTAACTAGGAATTTAATGGGATATATCTCTTCAATTATTTTCTTCATTTGGTTAGAGGTGTTGAAGTTGACCTTTGGTAGCTTGAAGCCCTTCCTCATGCTCCGAAGTGAGCATGACTGGTGGTAACTCATAATTTGAATCCAAATTAGTTAGATACTTGATTGGGTAGATGTTTCTTATAGCTAATTAGCTAATCCTTGAAGTTTTACCATTTTCTTTGCATTTAGCTCCAAGACTGGAGCTAGTTGAGACACTTTTTTCATCATCCTTGATTTTTTCAAGCTGATTTGGGATTGGTTTTGCTCCTTCAAACAACTCTTCCTCCTCCATGATGATTTCTAATTTGGAAATGGGTTTCTCATTCTCTTCTCATCCTCAAGCACAAATTTTGACATGTCAAACTCATCCTCTTACACATCATGAAGATCAAATAGATTAGCGGATATGATTTCTTCTTTGGCATGCTCTTCTTCATGATTTTCCTCCAAAGCCAATTGTCCTAGAAAGAGACAAAGAAATATCTGCATTTGTTGACATTTCTTACTCTTTTTTAGGTCCAAGGGAGAATTTAGTAGCAAGAGGCACTTTTTTGGAGAAGATGGGTGATGATAATGCAAAATTAGTAAGCTCAATAGGTTCATCATCATCAATGTAATCCTCCAAATATGATAAAACTTCAACCTCTTGGTTGTCAAACTCTGTTTGAATCACAACTTCTTTGGAGTCCTCAAAAAAATCTAGTTTTTTTGTTCTTATTGTTCTGATTTCCCTTCCTCCATTTCTTATTTTTACTCAAAAAAATGAACAACCTCTATCTTGTTATCTTAAATCTCAGCCTCTATTGCGGGTTTAACTAGATGTGAGATTTGTTTGGCCTCAAACTGTGAGCACTAATCCTTCATTTTTTTTTTTAAAACTTCCTTACTTGGTTCTTCAGTTGGCTTCCCTCCCAAGTCAATTTTCTAATTAGCTTCTTCCTAAAATGGGCTTGGGGATGCAATATAAGGAGGAGATTGAGCTTCTAGCTAAATTTTTAATGGTTGAGAATATTGGGAATGTGCAATGTCTTCTTTTGAAGGAGGAGGGATGCAAGGAGAAGCTTTAAGAAAGATAAGAACTTGGAATTTTGGATTTGGTTGAGATGGTTCAGGATAATAAGGAGGCATCATATATCCACATAATGGTAGTGATTAACTAAAAATGTGGGATATATGGGGAATATCCTATAGTTAATCTAATCTATAACAACATGTAAATGCAGTAAAGAAGTATGTAAATGACCCAAGTGACTAATCTGATGAAAATATAAACCCTAATGTGTAAGAGAGAAGATGAAATAACTCCGCTGAATAGGAGATGCTCATGGGACTGTGTTGCAAAGGTGAATGGAGATTCTGGAAGTAGGATTTGACTATGTAGAAACCCTGAAAACGATGGACCTGTGTTGATTATCTGGATGGGTGTGCCTAGAGAGGGAATGAGGTTCCTATGGGTGCTTTGGTTTGCAAAATGAGTGCCCTGGTCTGTGTAAAAGCCTGGGAGCTGGTATTTACAAGTTTGGTAGATGGTCTGAAATCCTTGTTGTCTGTTGTATCAAGTTCCCTGTACTGCTCCAGATGTTGCTGATATTCCAAGTTGAATAGGATATTTGTAAAGGACTAAAGAGAAGTATCAAAACCCTAAAAAAGAATGTAAATGAATGGGTTGTGCTCACCTTAGCTGCCAGAATAGTGGGCTTACTAATTGAGTGATGCACACCATTTTAAACCCAAATGTAGTTCTGGTAAGTGTGTGCATAATGTGCCCTCGGTGCTCTTGTTTTAATCACACTTTGTGAAGTAGTGAACAATAACTAGATGTAGAAAATGTAATAAAATGTGTGCATGGAATATAATAGAATCCTCCCCCTATGTTGTGTGTGATGCAGATGACCTAGACTTGTGCCTTATGATGGAGCTATGTAGATGCAAGTGATCTCCAATGTAATAGATGGATGCAACTCTAGATGGATGATAGTAGTTATTAGTGTTTGATCCCTCATTATGGTCTCATAAATTTATATTTATATGGTTCTCTTGATTTGATTTTGTAATTCACCCGAAAATGACCGACCACCAAAAAGATAAGAAGCTAAAACAAATAGAAAGAGTTCAAAAAGTGGTGGTAAATATTAAAAATGATCGGGGGCGCCCATGGTGGGACCAGGGCCCTCATAAGCTCCGCAGTATTGGCCTAGGTGCCCCAGTTGAGGCTAAAATAGCGAGAAATGACCAAAACAAATTAGACATATGGATGTAAAACATCGAGATTGATGAAATAAAATAAAACAAGATGGCCAAAAGATGGTTGTTAATTAGTGCTTTCTTCACTAAAGAACCTTCTAAATAGTAGTATGAAACCAAGATTAAATAAAATCTAAAGTGCATGATTTTGTGACTACAGGTAGTGAAGAAATACCCCATTGAAAGAAATCTTCAACCTCAATTTTGCTAGCCTCCAGTGTTTGTAATGATGCAATAAATTCAACCATCTGAGTAAAGGATGCACTCATTACCTCTAGCCTTTGTTGGGGACCAAACCAATTATGTATATGACCTTCCCATGGACAGGGTTTCCTAAAAACATGTTATTTGGATTACAATATTTGTAACAGCTCCTTGAGTTCTTGCATGATTTGATCCATGTTGCTAAATTCTCCTTTCAACATCATCTTCAGGTGTGAAATGGCCTCTAGAATCTACATATCCTTTTTTTTTTGAAAAGCACCATGGTTAGTTGAATAACCATATGGACTAGTAGTTGCATTCAACTCATAGGAATATGCACATTCATTCTAATTTTTCTTGTAAAACTAATTTACAGGTGTGTTGTGATAGCTTGAAGATGGATTTTGGAAACATGGAGGTGGATTTGGATGGTTTTGCCGATGTATGTGAGGATTCTAGTGAGAAAACGAAGTCATGATTACACAATTTCATGGAAAAGAAGACAAATGGTGAAATGTTGGTCTATTGATTGAGAAAATGGATGTTTTGAACTAGTGGAGTTGCCATATTTGCTTAGAATTTCCTCCAAAGGAAGAATATCACCAAGAACACATCAAAATTGGTGAAATCAAGATGTAAAGTGCATCAATATTTATCCCACTGGGTGTGCTAAAACTGTTATGGGTGAAGGAACCAAGGTGGATAGAATTTTTGCAATGAAACACTTGAAAAATAAGATCAAAATCTAAACAAATTGTCCCACTAGGCGTTCCATAACTATTATCACAAAAAAGTAGTCCCCCTGATTTGATCATGGAGGATCAATACTTTGGGATAACATGGGATTGAATCCAAGTGTTGGACCTTACATATTTGAGACAAAACCTCCAGAGAAGGTTGGTTCCTCTACATATCCTAATGTTAACACTAAAACTACCTCTGAGCTAAGTCTACACTAACACATCTAAGTAACTAGGGAGAGAAAGGAAGGGAGAAGGAAAGCATAAAAAAACTAAGCTAAAACAAAGGTGATAGAACCAAGAAAAATGGGGGTGAACACTCTCTATGAGGAGAAATGGGAAGGAAATGGAGAAGGAGAGCTTAGACATAGGTGACACAGACAAGAATTGCATTTTACCCTCTATTTTCCATATAAAACACAACAAAAATGGAACCTACATATGAAAAATACATGCACAACACACCAAAATACTAATACAAAGGCAATAATGTGAATGAAATACAAATATAGGGTAGAAAGAGAACCAAAAACACAAGATTTTATTGATGAAGTATGCCAAAACCATTATAGTTGAAGTGGAAGGAACAAGAACACATTTTAGAGATCAAATGAAGGCCTGTAAATCACAAAAACTCATGCAACCATTTTGGCATGGTGCCTTTGCATTTTGAGAGGGTCCAACTTCATTTACAATGAAGTAATTTATAAATATATAGAACATGGGAAGAGAGAGAGAGAAGGGGAGAAAGAGAGGGAAACATGCCAAATTTGAACCCAATCACAAAACAAATGCAATAAAACACTGCAAGACCACATGGGTGCATAGACATATCCATTCTTCCATGTCATCTAATTTTCATAATGAGGTATGGGAACCATTCATCATTAAATTACGGTGGTTGAAGTGGTTGTGCATTTTAAACAAGTAAAACTACCATTTTCTCCCCCAAACCCACGTTTGCACTTATCACCCTAAAAACTCCATCAAATCCTACTTTTATTAATGCTAAAATAAATCCCTTGAAGAGACAGTTCCAAAGTCACCAATTTCATGTAGTTTTTAGCTCTGCAGTGAAAGTTATGGGTAAAAAACCATCTCCTCCTTATTCCACAACTTTGGAAGACTTTGTTGATATCCGCAAAAGACTCTTTTGTTTGGTAGCATTCCTAGACTTGCATACTTTCTCCATGTTATGCAACTTTTGAATGTTTGGCGGAATTTGCAATGTTTCGCAACATCCAACTTTGATTGCCTTTGTTTTACGGTTATTCTGTGACTTTTAACTTGGTGACCCTGTTTTCTATGTTCCACGGACGTGGAGAGTCTGTTATTGTTTCTTGAGAAATCTATGTAACACTAGGATAGTGTTCAATGACTTCAAAAACTTAACCATGTTCAACCTCATGCCTTTTCCACGTAATACCATCTTATATGACAGTGGAAGACCAATCTTCTTTGAAAATATGCCTAAGTCCCAAAGCTCACTTTCCTTTGTTCCATGGATTAGGAGAACCTGTGGAACACTGTAACTTCTTTCTGTTAGTGTGAGTTATACTACGTGTCCTATTCTCATGTTGGAGGGTCATCTCACATGGGTTAGGTTTAGGGTTTCATGTGTGTCATGCACTAGGGTTACTCAGCGCCCTATATGTACCCCTTTTCTATTCATTTATGAGCATGCCAAGACACTCCGCTGTCTTTTCTCTATGCAAGCTTTGTTTTTGATTGAGCAATTTCTTCCATTACAAATCATTTCTTTCTTGTAATCACTGAAGCTATCACGATTCCGTTGGAGTGCAACTACTTCATGGTGCCTCGTTTCTGATTCGATTCTCGCAAACGCTTTTCATGGTATTAGAGATGAGATCAGGTAAACGTGCACTCGTTATTTTTTAGTTGCGATTACTCTTTCTTGGTTTTGTTCTTTTACTTTGGATGTAAGTTTTTCGATCAGTATTTTCTAGAATTATTTTACTAATCTCTAACAAGATTTCTTAGAAAGTTGTGTCAGTTTTTGTGCCTTTTTTTGTGCATGTATGCAGGTTTGTATTTTTCACCGTTGGATTTCACTGGTTACAGTCGTATTTAGAGGAAAACATTATCT
Source organism: Taxus chinensis (assembly GCA_019776745.2). Classification (NCBI taxonomy): domain Eukaryota; kingdom Viridiplantae; phylum Streptophyta; class Pinopsida; order Cupressales; family Taxaceae; genus Taxus; species Taxus chinensis. The sequence continues at coordinate 733,314,563 of CM034154.1, read as the reverse complement.
TGAGGTTGGTTCCTTCTCCGGTTTTATTCAGATTTTTACCAAAATATAATACTTCTTTTTGGAAATCTGTGTTTTTTTCTGGCCTATCCTCTCCTGCCTTTTGTATGCTTTGGCCTATGCGTGGATTTTTTTAAGACTCTGGCTACGCCATATTTGTTGTCTTATTTGCGTGGATTGTATTTATTTTACTTCCGACCCGTGGCTTTTTTGTTGTTCCGTGGCTCTTTGTTGCTCTACCGTGGCCTTTTTGCTATCCCGTGGCTCCTTGTTGCTGTCCCAGGGCCTTTTTTTACTGTCACGTGCTGCCTGGCCGCGCTGTTTTTTCCTGGCTGTCCCCTGCCCTCTGCTCTAGCGACCCCCTGCCACAGCCTCCCAGCTGCTGCGCCCTTCCCCTGCCCTCCGACGCACTGTAAACACCCTTATCTCTACCCCACCAAACACCAAAACCTGCGTTTTTTTAATATGTGTGGTAAGTCGTTTGGTAAGTTTTTTAAAAGTTTTTCGGTAAGCGGTGCTTTTTTCTTTTTTTCCTCCGTGTTTTTTTTTAAAGTTTCAAATTTTCTATTTTTTAAAAAAAGTTTCATGTTTCTAAATTCTTTAAAAAAGTGTCACGTTTTTTAAAAACAAAAAGATTCTTTCAAACTTTTTTTAATATTTCATTTATTTTTTAAAAATTTACTTTTTTTAAAAACCGTAAGTTTTAACAAAATTCAAATTTGCTTTTATAAAAAAAAATAAAGTGGATTTTTTTTAAAAAGGAGGGAGTTTTTTTTTAATTTTAATTTTTTATTTTTTAATTAGGATTTAATATCTTTATTAGTTTTTTTTTAAATTAGGATTTTTAAAAAAAAAATCTTAATTCCTTCATCATATTTAATTAAATTTTTTAATTAGATATTAAATAATTGTAAATTAATTAAATTAATTTTTTTATTTTGTGATTATAATTTATGATTAGGTAATTTTTTTTAAAAATTGACATTTAAAATAACGTTATTTTCATTTTTTTTGGTCATAAACTGCTCTAACTTTAGCTAAACTGGACGTTTTCGAACGATAATTTATTACACGTTATTGTCGATTTTTTTCTTTAATTGTGCGTTCAAGTGTGTAGCGACATTCTGGGCCTACTTTTGTCTTCCATGAGCATATTCAACCTTTTGAAGATCATCGGATTCCTTTTGAGTCCTTATTTAACAACCTTGTATTTCACCCTTATTATTGCTTGCGACTAGTGAGCACGTCCGCCACAGTCTACAGCAAGGGGATTGCCTTTTACAACGTGAGACATTTTTTCTCACCACCAGGGTTGGCTTTCGCCTCCTTTCTATTTTTTGCTTGTGCTTGTTTACGGTGTCCTTTTTTGTTGCGCTCCACGAAACATTGTTGTGGTCTCCTCTCTTGCGCGTTATTACGCTAATTGCAAGATGAGTTACCAAGTGTTTCAAACCGCATGCATGGACCCGATTGTAATCAACGCACTAAACTATAAAGTGCCGAAAGCAAGGGGTTGTTATTGTCTTGGGTGGTTGTGTTTCTTTTCTGCATTTCTTTCTCTCTCTCACTATGGATGCACTTTCAATTCCTTTTCTTACGACGTTCAACTTTTTCGAATGGAGATTAAAAATAATAATGAAACTAAGGGGTAAAGGGTTATTCCACATCACTATGGGAACTGAGACTGAAGCAGACAACGAACCTGAAAAATCTAAGTGGTTAAACCGTGGTGATGAAGCTTTAGGTCTTCTTTGCATGGTTGTTTCTCTTGACTTGCTCTTTCACATTGAGGCGTCTGAAACACCTAAATCTGCATGGAAAATACTGGATGCGATGTTTGAACAACTAGATGACAAGAGAGTGCATGAGTTGGAAAACGAACTACTAGGGTTAAATCCTAGTGACTTTGAAAACCTACAAGCATTCTTCTCAAAATTTGTCCACATTAGATTATTGTTAAAAGGATGTCAAGTAGAAAAAAAAGATTCTCAATTGATCTTGTCGATTCTCTCTAAGCTAGGTCCCGAATGTTCTGTCTTCGTGTCAACTTTCTATGCTACAAAAGCTGCTTTAGGTGATACTTGGACTATGCCCTCCTTTGACTGTTTTTCGTCCCAACTCATTCGAGAACATGAAAAACTCATTCAAATGGGGTCTCTCAAGTCCAAGTCACATGCCCTTGTAACAAGTACTAGCAAGGGAAAGAAGACTGAAAAGAAGAAAGAAACAAAGGATCAACCTAAGAAAGAAACCAAGACCAAACCTAAAAATGACACAAACACTTCAACTTCTGAGCCTAAGGCACAAAAAAGCAAGTATTTGTGTTCCTATTGCAAGAAGTCTGGTCACGACGAGAAACACTATTTTAAGAAATAGATTGATCACTTATCTCATTTACTTGAGAAGCATAAAATAAGTTTTCCTGAATCCATAAAACAAAGTGCTTCGAAGGCCGAGTCTTCTGCTGCAAAAGGTGCTAAAAATGATAAGAATAAAGGAAAAGCCCTTGTAGCCAGAGTTGCTCCTTCATCGACATGGATTATATATTCCGGTGCCTCACACCACATGGGTTCTTCGCATGTTGAGTTTTCCAACATCGAATCTTGTGGAATGTCCCAAATCATGATGGGTAATGACACGACAGTGTCGGTTTCCGGTAGTGGATCGGTAGAGATGGATGGGGGAACATTTAACCAAGTGTTGAGTGTTCCTGATATCTCTACTAATCTCCTATCGGTTTACCAAATTACTCACCTTGGTGAAGGAATGTGAGTGGAATTTGGTCCTAACTCGGTGATTATTCGTGAGCTTAAAAATGACACTACAGTGGCTGAGGGAAAGGCAGATCACCGTTCATGGTTGTACACCTTCTCCCAATTTACTTCTGGTTCTACGCCCACTACCTTTCTCACTCATGCAAATGAAGTTAGTAAGCTATGGCATGAGCGTTTCGGACATCTAAATTATCGCTACCTTTAACAATTGAGCCAAAACGAAATGGTCAACGGGTTGCCTCGTGTCAATTTTTCTAAGGGTCTTTGTGAGGGTTGTACCCTTAGAAAGCATCCTGAAAAGAACTTTGACAAAGGAAAATCCTGGAGAGCCACTCATCCTTTGGATCTTGTTCAAAATGATGTTTCTAGTCCATTTCCTTCTCCTTCGTTTACTAGAGCTCTTTATGTGCTAACCTTCATTGATGACTATTCACGATATACTTGGGTATATTTTTTTAAGCTTAAGTCTGAAGTCTTTGAAAATTTTCAGGACTTTAAGGCTCTTGCTGAGAAACAGGTGGAACAGTCTATCAAGGTTCTTCAAACCAACAATGGAGGTGAATATGTAAACAATAGGTTCATGGATTTTTGTACTTCTGAAGGGATCTCTTTACAACATACAGTTTCTTATAGCCCTTCGCAGAATGGAGTCACAGAAAGAAAGAACCATACTCTAAAGGAGATAGCTACTTGTATGATTCACTCGAAGTCTCTTCCTCCACAGTATTGGGCCGAAGCAGTGAATTATGTAAATTACATTCAAAACCATGTTCCACACAAGGTAGTAAGAGGGATGACACCCTTTGAAGCCTGGTTTGGACGCTAGCCTGATGTTGAGCACTTTCGAGTCTTCAGATCCAAGGCTATGGCTCAAATTCCCAATAAGAAACGCAAGGCCTTGGAACCACAATGCAAACCTTGTATCTTTGTAGGGTATCCCGATGGCGTGAAGGGATATCGAATGATGAATCCTACTTCTCATGAGCTGTATATTGAGAGAAGTGTTAAGTTCGATGAGTCTTATTTGACTTCTACTTCTCCACCTATTGAGGTTCTTCAGCTGGCTGATTCGGATTCTGACTCATCAGATGATGATACTATTGAGCGTGTTCCTCTTCCGGATCCTCCCGACCATCAGACCTTTGAGTCTTCTGATTATCATAGTAGTGATGACGAGGACTATGTCCCTTCTCACTCAAGTGAAGAATCTTCCAAATCTGAGCCTGATCCTCTTGGTCCCCTTTGGGCCAGGAAAACTTTGCAAAGTGCTGGAGATTTAGTTGGAGATACTTTAGATATGAGACGTACTCGCTCAGATTTTGTTGGACCCCACTCTTTCTTTGCCTATGCTTCTGATCCACATTCTTTCCGGGAGGCTTTTGGTATTCCTGAGTGGGATTCTGCCATGGATGAGGAGTATTCCTCTCTCATGAAGAACAATACTTGGGATCTCACCACTCTTCCAAAAGGAAGAAAAATCATTCGATGTAAGTGGGTGTTCCGAACAAATTATGGAGTAGATGGAGACGTCAAAATTTTTAAAGTGCGATTAGTAGCTAAGGGTTTCTCCCAGATAGTTGGGGTTGACTATACTGAAACCTTTTCTCTAGTTGTGAAGATGACTTCCGTTTGACGGACCCTAGCCATTGCCGCAGCGAACAGATGGAAAGCCCATCAAATGGACGTTATGAGAGCCTTCCTTCATGGTGACCTAGAGGAAGAGATCTATATGGAACAACCTCTGGGTTATGTCCAAGATTGCTCCCTTGTTTGTAAGTTAAAGAAGTCTCTTTATGGCCTTAAACAAGCCCCTCGGGCTTGGTATGCCAAGATGGACTCCTTTTTACTTACATCAGGGTTTACCAGGTGTCACTTTGATCCAAATGTTTATATTTTACAGCAAGATGACTCCATACTCATTCTTGTTCTATATATTAATGACTTGTTGATCACAGGCAGATCTTCCTCTATTATTGATTCTGTGAAGATCACCTTAGCCAACAAATTTTCCATGACTGACTTAGGTCTGCTTCATTACTTTATTGGGATCCAAATTTCACAATCTGACTTGGGAATCTTGATTTCACAACCTAAGTATGCTCTTGATTTAATAGCTCGGTTTCAGATGTTCGATTGCAAATCTTCTCCTACTCCTTTTCTTTCCGAGGTGAAGTTGGTTTCAGATTGCTCTACTTCCTTGGTTAATGGTACTCTTTATCGACCGTTGGTGGGGAGCTTGATTTACTTGACTCACGCTCGACCGGATTTATCGTATGCTATCGGGATCGTGTCCAGATTCATGCAGGAGCCACATGAGCTGCATTGGAAAGTAGCTAAACGGATCCTTCACTATGTTCGTGGCACTTATACTGATGGCATTCACTATCATGGAGGGGTTGATATTGACTTGATTGGGTTCACAGATTCTGATTGGGCCGGTGACTTAGATCATCAAAAATCTACTTCTGGCTACAATTTCTCTCTTGGTTTGGGTCCTATTAGTTGGTCAAGTAAGAAGCAAAATGCAATTGCGATATCATCTATAGAGGCAGAATACAGAGGAGCAGTTAACGTTGCCACAAAAGCTATTTGGCTACATGGTATTATGACAGAGTTTGGCATCCACTTTCGGTGGCCTACCATTATCTACTATGATAACATGAGCACAATCTCTATTTGCAGAAATCCAGTTCAAGATCAGCGGATGAAGCACATTGAGATCCATATGCACTTCATACAGGAGCTTATTCATGATGGTATCATTGACATTCAGTACATTTAGACAACTGATTAGATTACATATTTATTCACCAAGCCCTTCACTGATATGAAGTTTCTTCACTTACAATCTCTTCTTGGGGTGAGGTCTTCTACAGCTACCCATCTTCTTCGGGCTATGTAGTCCTTTTCTTCTTCTTCTTCTAGGAAGATTGTGTTTGTATATGGGCACCTTATCAGGCCTTTAGTTGCCGGGCCCCATTGGCACATCTTTCTTAGTTGTTTAGGAGTGTCTTCCTCTTCCATCTGAATCATCATAACTGCTACCCAACTTCGATGAAGGGGGGTGTTAGTGTGAGTTATCCTATGTGTCCTCTTCTCATGTTGGAGGGTCATCTCACATGGGTTAGGTTTAGGGTTTCATGTGTGTCATGCACTAGGGTTACTCAACACCCTATATGTACCCCTTTTCTATTCATTTATGAGCATGCCAAGACACTCCACTGTCTTTCCTCTATGCAAGCTTTGTTTTTGATTGAGCAAGTTCTTCCATTATTGATCATTTCTTTCTTGCAATCGCTGGAGCTATCACGATTCTATTGGAGTGCAACTACTTCGTGGTGCCTCGTTTTCGATTCGATTCTCGTAAACTCTTTTCACTCTCCCTTGTTCCACAGATTAGGATAACCCCACGAAACATTGTGTCCCTTCAATTCAGTGTAAAACTATAACTATTTGTTCCACATATTTTTCGATCAAGAACTTGTTTAAGTCCAAAAGTGGATTTTTGGATTTGTCAAAATACCATGGGGGGTTATTTTGGACAACATGTACCTAATTGGATCAGATTTCATCCTATCATCCCCAATCATATGGAAGAAAATGAGGTGGTAAAAAATATTTAGAGGGGTATCTTCTATGTTTTACTTCAGATAAACAGGAACGATGGGTGTAATGGTTATCACTTACAGAATAGTGGTATAATACTTCATTTCACACCTCATCAAAAATCTCTCCATTTCTTACACTATATGGATACCATTATCCATCACTCATATCTAGCTTAAAGGTCAAAGCTAAAGTGACAACAGTTGAAGATCACATTCAACATTTGCACGAGGTACTCTCTATCCTTAGAGAAAATTTGGCAATGACACAAAACCGTATGAAGCAACAGGATGATCAAAACCATAGTGAGCAAAAATTTGAAGTGGGGTACTTTGTTTTTGTATGAATACATCCATATAATAATTTTTCCTTAAAACTACAGAATAAGGATAATAAGCTCACACCTAAATATTATGGTCCTTACCAAGTTTTACAAAAAAATGGTAGTGTGTCATATAAACTAGAGCTCCCTTAGGGAACTAAAATGCATCTAGTCTTTCATGTTTCTTGCTTGAATAAGGTCATTAGGTAGAAGATGTCAACCCAATCAGTTCTTCTTGAGCTAGACAAGGAGGAAAGGATCATCTTAGAACCTGAAGGGATCCTTCAAACGCACACCAAAAGGATGAAGACAAGATTCATTACTAAGTATCTAATCAAGTGGAAGAATGTGGATAGTTACGATGCAACATGGGAAGATGAATCATTTCTATAGCAACATCTAGGGCTTGCCAACATTGGAGACAATGTTTCTTCAAAGGGTAGGGAATGCTATGCACTTGGTCCTATAACTTATATAAGATATGTAGGGCCGACTTGTGGCTTACATAATCTTTTTTCTTATCATATGGCATTCATTTATAGTTTCATATGTTTAGTAGGCCTAGGTGTTGGCCATAGTATAAGAAGGGTGTATATAGGAGGTAATAAGGAGTAGTTAAGCATATATTGAGCACTTGAGTCTTATTGTATGGTTTGGACGTTGCCCCTTAGAAGTGACTAAGTCATTCTATTTACATATTGTGATCATTTCTCTATATTTTGGTGTTCTTTGGTGTTCTATTTTTGTTGATATTCATATATATCTAAGTAATTTATTTACAACATATCTAGCAGTGGAGTAAAGAAAATAAGAAAAACATCCCATTTTTTTGAAAAAATAGCAAAAACAACACACACACACACACACACACACAATTTTGGAAAAAACAATAAAAACAAGAAAAGAATTATGAAAAAAATAAAAAATTGGAAAAAATTAAAAGCACAACACTTTTGGAAAAAAATAGCTAGAAATTTAGAAGAAAAAAATTGGAAAAAGAATAAAAAATATAAAAGTGAGTTCCACTAAATTAAAATTTGGAAATTCGATGGTTTGATGAGGTGGGATTGTTTGAAACCTACAATGGTGCAATCTCAAAAAACAAAATGTAAGATATTCACGTATAATGGAACATTGTTAAATTTGTAAGACATTTGCACACCATGGGATATTGGTGAATAAGTAAGACATGTAAGAAAAGTATTGGGTGTAAAGGATGATGTGGGAGATAGAAATGATAAAGTGGATGACAAATAAGAAAAGAAAGCCAAGTGAAATGAATTAATAGCTAATTCTTATGTAGATCGCCTTAAGATATTAAAGGCTAATAAGGAGGTTGGGTTATCTAAAAAGATATAAATATAGATTACTGTACGATGGAAAAGTGACAAGCGAGCTTGGGAATCTACAAGTAACTTTTCCCCACACCCGACTTCCCGAGGTCGTGCCGAGATAGCAGGTGGGGATGGAATATGCGTGGGATGCAGACAAACTAGTTGGGAAATCTAATGTCTTCTACACACACTAGTGGAAATTGCGAATCTAAGGAAAAGAAGGCCCTCCTAACCTGAACTGGTGTGATAGATCGATCAGCAAGGATGATTGCTCGAAGGCTCCAATCAATATCAAGCTCTGGTGCGATTCAGTCTATAGGTTGTGGGATACAGGGGAAAATGGCCTGGGATAGTTTCATGTATGTCTCCAGACAGGGTCATAGAGCAGATGATGGATGTAGTTTTTTTTTATGGGCGGTTCTCTTGGCCTAGTCAAGAATTCTTTAGCTTCGTTAGCCACTATATCTAACAAGGATAACTATGTCGATGATGATAGGTGGAAGTGGAGTAGATCTAAATACTAGTGTGCATAGGGCCACTGTCTATGTCTGATTCACTTACAGATTTGTTGGGTTGCAAGATTTGTGGATTGTAACCGTAAACTCTTGGTTGTTGTGGTCTTGCTATGGTCATGTATGGAATTTAGTCCCTAACCCCTAGTATCCAATAATCATATGCTTAAATCAGCCTCTATATTCAAAATTAATAGCTGTGCGATATTCTAAGAGTATCTCACAGGTGTTCTTGCAACCTGAATTCTTAGGCTAGTATCTATGTTTGTGAGAATGTCTCCTGCGTCTGGCTGTGGGACCAAAAGGATCACAACTGAAACATTTGATCTCTTTTAAATCATTCCTATAGTCATGCGGGCATGTATCTAGGGTAGTATGTAGTTTGGTTTGAGTTGACCAAAACGTATGCGCTTGATTGTCTTCTATGTTTAATCCCCTCAATTGAGAGCTCGATTTGTTGTAAGTCTGTTGTTTTTTGGAAGACTTGGATCCCTAAGATTCTGGTCTCTGTCAACTATTGCTGTGACAAGCATTGGGTTGAGGCACGATTGGCTCAAATATGTATTCTATGGGCTCCCTAGGTCCCGAGATTGTCATACAGAGAGCTACAATATAGATTAAATTACAGCAAAGTGAAATTTTAACTACTTTGAAATATATTTATAGCATATATGATTTCTCTATTTTTGTATTTTCTGATGAACTATTTCGAATGAATCTAAAAGAGTAATTGTTTAACATATCTAGAATTAACAGCCTACAAAATAACAAATTAAAACAAACAAGATAACTGAGTATAGCTATTTGTCTGTGTAACTTGTGAATCTACTCTAAGCAATGAAATAGCTAATCTAATCTATTTGCAAGACTGTCAAACCTACCTCAGAAGTGAGGAATGAATCATAATTTCTCAGAAACTATCAATCCCCATAACTTCCTTGGCAATATTGAAAGTGAAAATAACTGAAATAAAGTGCAATTAACTACTCTATTTGATATGTTTCTAATTTAGAAATTTGAAAAGCTAGAACCTGGACTCCGTAGAACAGTGGTGAATCTGATGTTGTGTGTGATCTTGTCCGCTCAGTGGTCATCTCCTCGTTCCTTCATGTTCACGTGGATCCAGAAAAGCGTGTAATGTTAGCATCAACAGAAGTAGATATTGGGACAAAGGCAGCTCAAGATACAGACTGAATACAATGCGAGTAGGAGAGGGATAGCGCAAGAGTACAAAGCTTGGCTTATGCAATTCCTAGTGGGATTTATTGTGATTCATGCAACATGAAACATCTAGAACCTGAAACTATCCTATTTGAAGAACAAAACCTGTAACTTTAATGGAATCCTTATTGAAAACAAACTATTCTACTCCAATGGATTGGATAAAATGATAACAGCACTTACACAAGATGAATATGTGGCTTCCTAACAGCAAAACATATGCTAACTAAGCATGCAATGAAAGAAACTAAGGACTCTAAACAAAATGAAAGACTAAATCTATTGAAAAGAGAAATTCAAAGGCAAGTCTGAGGGGAGCATTTACTTTGAGCACAAGACATCTATTTATAGTATTTGGATTTACCCAAGGTAAAAACCAAGTAGAACTCTTCAACTATAAACAATGGAAAAACACTATTCTAGGGAACTAGAATAAAAAATGCAAGTTTATGGCAGTGTGAAAAAAAGATGGTGAAACATTTAAATTCACGTGAGTCATGGTTAAAAGAACTTTCTAGAAAACGCATGTAGGACCGCCGCTCTGAGCAGGGCAGCGGTTACAGTACTGCCTTGCCCTGATCGGGGTGGCAGGTCACTAGACCGCCGCCCAGGCAAGGTCAGCGGTTTCATCACTGAAGAGCAAAAGGTTAAGAAAAGAGAAAAAAAGAGGAAAAACAAAGGACACAGGGGCTAAGCGGGGCATATGCTGAGATGTTAATGCATGTTTAGAGAGATCTTTTCCAGATCCCAAACACGTTGTGAGGAGACCTGTATCATCATTGGGGCACAATGTTATGTCTTTTTCCGACAGTGTAGTACCCCATAATTTTGGGTATGTACATATTGCCCCCTCAGAGAAGCGTTTTATCCATGAAGAGGTGTAAAACAGTGGGTCTGAGTATGGCAGTCCCAAAATGGGAAATCAGAAGTTATACCTGATACATTCACGTGTCGAAATGATGCCATCCAAAATTCCCGTTCCCTACAAAATGAAAATAGAACTCAAGTGCAGATAGACACAATAGATTTGGAAAATAAATGCTAAAATAATTGGAAATGAGGATGTACCATTTGTGGTGGGGATAAAAAAACTTACCTCCGTCAGTGTTCCAAACCTGTAAAAAAAAGCCATTTAAACCAGTCGGGTTGCTACATATATGAAAGTGGACCCATTTTCCTATTCATTTACACACGTTGATTTGATTGATTTCTAAGATCTGGGATCCATGGTGACGGTTTCTTGCGTGATTAAAGTCAAAAACATCCATGACGAGATAGTGATCATGCCTCTGTGAGCATAACATCAAACCCGCGAGATCATAGGTTGGTTTTCTTCAATTTTACCGCTTTCCCCCCCTCAATATTAAGATGCTGAAATCTTTGTCATGGGGGGGATAGTTTTTGAAAATGTTAGGTTCAAAAGGTCTATCTAGGGGGGGTGCCTACTCGGTAGGCCTTGTTTTTTAGCTAAAATGGTTGTTTTTTAGTGTTTTTAGGATTTTTAAATTACAAAACCCGCATGGGTTTTCAGCACATGACCGCCACCCTATTCAAGCCTGGCGGTTACATGACCGCCGCTAATAAGGTAGTGGTTACAAAACCACCTCCCTTCTCAGGGTGGCAGTTCTTGCACAGAATGCCAAAAGAATAACTTGTTTGAAGGTTGTTTTTGTGAATTTTTTGCATTTTTTACGTGTTTTCATGATTTTTCTAGTATCACTTGGATGCTAACTTGCTCTATTTTGTGTGTTTTTGGGTGTATGCAGGCGAGAGAGGAGTACATTCGGTGGAGCCGAGAGAGAGAGTGTGTGACTGGCTCCCAGCAGTGTTAGATGCCCTCTTACAGGATGAGGAGGATACTCTTCAGCGGGCTGGTATACTACGTATATCGCGCGTGCCCCACATTGCTCTTTCCAGTCACATTCTTTGTGACTTGTTCTCATATTGGGATGCTGATCGGAACACCTTCCGATTACCAGGGGTCCGCGGTGAGTGGACCATCACTTTAGAGGATGTTTACCGTATCCTGGGGGTCCCGATCATCGGGAGACGACTCACCCTAGAGACAGCAGGTTCACGGGCCCAGATAGCACAGTGGGCCACTTATATAGGAGATGCAGTCATCTCCATGGGTTCCAAGAAGGGGGTTAGAGTTCGATCTATTCCCAGCTTGCCCATCCCCCTACTTCACCAGGCTATTATGGGGATCCTTGCCTCGAGACTGATCGGGGACAAGGGAGGAGACACATTGTTATATTGCTGGTCCCCCATTATTGCACAGATAGAGGGACATGGCCGGATATATGCCTGGGGAGCAGACATACTTGGGACCACCTACCATGATTTATACAGGGTAGTCTGTTTACAGGGGCAGTCCTTGAGCCACCCGACCCTGGTCATGAGTTGGGTCTATGAGCACTTCATCCCCTATGGCAGAGGTGTAGAGGTGATAGATCCCGGAGCTGTGAGGGCAGCTAGATGGACAAATATGTCGGTGCTCCGAGCACCTCATCAGCCAGTTGCTTCTCTGACCACTGCTGGCATGGAGGCCACACCGTATCAGACTATGGCAGGTATATGGGGCGAGGAGGCTCTTACTTTGATCTCCTGCTCCACCATAGGGTAGCTTATTGATAGAGTGGGGCGAGTGGAGATACACCCCTTTGGCTGAGTTCCTCAGTAGTTTGGTCTACCTTACATGGGCATGCTTCCCCCAGTAGCGCCAATATACAGGTCAGTCAAAGAGGCCAGAGGGGGTCCTAGAGGCCTGGGGTTGGACAGTGGTTACTCCTGGCGTTCCTATTGCGGCCAGGAGGGTAGTACGTGCCAGAGGGAGAGCCGGTGCACCTCAGGCACCCTTTCTTCAGATTACCGCGGGTCCTGCCCATAGTAGCGATGACCCCATTGACATAGACTCTGAGTCTGAGGAGTTTACAGGGGGAGAGACAGAGGAGGACAGCGATCCTGAGTGGTATGACACTCAGGATATTATGCAAGCAGCGAGGGGCCGAGCAGAGTGCAGAGAGAGTTACTCTGGTCTCAGAGGAGCCACTCTCCCAGGGCCATGGCGGGGAGGATGAGTCCGTTACGGGACGCTACGTTGCTCCAGTCACAGGAGCAGCCCCTCAGTCAGCGGTGGCATCCGTAGTAGGTGCTGTCCCTAGCGATCCATCTTGGAGGCCTGGTGATCCAAGTAAGTTACCCTCCCTCCTTTTAATGTTTGTTGTTAATTTAGGATTTCTTTAGTTACTATCTCTCCTCTTGTTTACTCTTGTGTTTTATCTCTTGTTTATTTCTAATTTGTTTTCTCCTTTGTTTGCAGAGACCGTCGATGAGTGGCGAGACTTGATTCGCAGGGTATGCACCGATACCCTGATGATCCCCATGGAGAGGACCCGCGCAGAGTTGTCTATGGATGTTGGGGAGCCCTCAGCAGCTGGTAGACACACTGACGTCTTTGCCCCAGTCTGGCATGTGGCCAGGATGGTATCGACTCTTCGCACGGAGCTAGCGGGGTATAGGACAGCCGAGCGCTTGATGAGGAGTCATTCTCGTGGTGAGACTGTGGCTACCCCTCGGGATCCTGAGCCCTCCATGCACTTAGAGCGCTGGCGTAGCCGGAGTCCTAGGCGTGGGCGTGCGCCTTCAGAGGGGTCTCGTAGGGATTGAGAAGCCACTTGGCTCTCCTAGATTTTGTATGATACATTCTTTTGTATATCCCGGGCTCTTTGAGTGTTTTGACCATACTTAGTGCATGATGGCATTGTATAGAAACTTTGATCATTCATATATATGTATTCTTTTTGGATCAAAATATTCTTTTTGGATCAAACTTTTGGCATTTATGGCTTTGTTTCCTTTCTCAGTTTCCTCATGTAAACTATGATGTTATGTATGTATGCTCAGAATGGCAATGGAGAAACAAATGATGCAAGTGTTTATTTTCCTTTTGTATTTCATGATGCTGATATATGATAATGTAGATACAATGTGATTTTGAATCTTAGTTTCTGTAAGCAATTTTGGATACTTCATATTTGTTTTGGCAAAGTGGTGAAGATAAACTGATATGATGAGCAGATAGACTTGCCCCTACTCCTAACTCCACGCAACTAGTAAGATGCGAGGGCTCATCACCGAGAGTTGGGAAGGGCGCAAGTTATGAAATGTGTTGAAATGATAGTGATGAAAGATAGACAAAGCTTTGGCGGAACCAAATTAGGATGCCACAAGCTTACTCCACTCGAGTGACTTCATAGTTTTGGATGCAACTTGCTTTGCAGTTTATCTAGACTTAGATCCATAGATGGCCACATGGTAGACAAAATCTGGGTTTTTAGGATTTTGAACTCTTTTGGAATTTTGGACATCTGATTCATTTGTTTTTGACTCAAAGACTTCGAGATTTGAATTGTTTGTATATGACCTTTTGCATTTGTTTGTCAAGAGGACCCCCTACACTTTGCCCCATGCTACTAGTAAGAAGCGTGGGTTTATCACCGTGGGCAAAGCATAGGCGAGTAAGGGAATTTCCATCCTTTCCCAACCCTACGTCACTAGTAAGAGATGCAAGCTCATCACCAAAGGTTGGTGGGGCAAGGAAATGTGTAAAATTAAAATTTTCTGTTTGATCAATATTTGACTTGTTTACTTGAGTAAAATGTCAGTATGTGCTTATTTCCAAAGACATATACATATGAGATAGATGTGGACACCATGAAGCTTCTAGAACAGACCATAGGCAAGCACACCTATCCTAAGAAGAGACCAAAGGGGAGAATAAACCCGTATATCTTGGCATGGTTACCGTTTAAGACCTTGTCATATCTAGATTTATTTGATGAAATGATTCTGAGATAGTTTGATGATATCATGGAAATGGAGAAGTATGATTAGAGTGTTTACGCCAACAACATCATGAATTTGTAATGAATTACTTTGAAAATAAATTCCTTGATCACATTTTTTTTTGTATAAAACAAGCGGACAAAATGATCCAAATCTATATAAAGATGCAATGTAGATGTAATTATAAATAGTGCTAGTTGCTTATACGTAGAACTGCATTTGAGGTGTAGGGAGTTGATTGTTTCGCCAAATTCCTCACCTTCTAGTGTAGATAAGAGGTATGCACCATTTCCATAGTCCTTCATGACTCGGTATGGGCCCAACCATTTGGGTCAGAACTTTCTTCCTTCGCCGGTCTTTTTGTCGATCCGGTTGTCTAGCCTTAGAACTAGATCACCTTCATATATGTTGTGTTCATAGAATTTCTTGTTATACTACCGGCACATCCAGTCAGCATAGACTCTGTACCACTGTTTAGCATCTAACCTAGCTTCATCTAGGCTTTCTAATTGGGAAAGACGTGCTTCTCTATAAGTGTTTTCATCCAGGATCCCTTGTAATGAAATGCGGAGACTGGGTATTTCAACCTCAAGCAGGAGAACTGCTTCTACCCCGAATACTAGCGAGAAAGGAGTCACTCCTGTTGGTGTTCTTATTGAGGTTCGGTGGGCCCATAAGGACGGATATAACTTCAAGTGCCAATCTCGTTTGTTTTCTTTCACCGTTTTAAGGAGAATGGATTTTAATGTTTTGTTTGTCGCCTTAGTCTGTCCATTGGCTTGAGGGTAATATAATGAAGTTGTATGATGGCTTATTTTAAATTTATTGCACAATTCGTGAACTTCATCATTCTTAAAATAAGTTCCATTATCTGAGATAATGATTTGCAGGATACCATACCTGCAAATGATTTGGTTCAAAATGAACTTGGCAATTACAGAACCCGGTACAGTAGTAAGAGGCATAGCCTCTACCCACTTGGTAAAATATTCGGTGGCCGTGATTATAAAATTATGGCCATCTGTAGATGAGGGAGAGAATTTCCCTGTTAAATCTAGGCCCCACGTAGAAAAGGGCCACGGAGTAGCAATTGGTTGTAGAGCTTGTGCTGACATGTGAATCTCGTGGGAGAATTCTTGACACTTATGACACCTGCATACAAACTCTACTGCGTCGTGTTCTAGAATGGGCCAGAAATAGCCCATTCGATGTATTTTGTGAGCGGTGGCATGGCCACCGAAGTGGCCTCCACACATTCCACTGTGAGATTCGTGGAGAATCTTCTTGGATTCTTCTATGTTGACACATCTTAGGAGCATTCCATCGAACGCTTTTTGATAGAGCACTTGCTCTATAATGACATATTTTGCTACGATAATGTGTAACCGCCTTCTTTATTGTGGTGTAGCCCCTTCTGGATACGTATGGTCCATGATATAATTAATAATGTCGGTATACCAGGGACACTCAGAGATAGGAGGTCTGGTTTCAATGTAGTATATGCACTCATCAGGAAAGTCTAGATTTACTAGATCGCCTTCGTCTAATGGGTTATCAGCTAACCAATCTGCGATGATTTGTCCCTTAACGGATTTCTAATTTACAAATGTTAATTAAAATTCCCCCAATAAGGTTATAAAACGTCCAGCCTTTTTAGACAAGGACCCTTGTGTGAGGAAAGTTTGTAAATGGTCTGTTTTTACCATGACCCTTGTTTCTTGATTTAGCATATAGTGTCTTAAGCGCTTAGTAGCAAATACTATGGCAAGGCATTCTTGTTCTACCTGTGTATAGCGTGTTTCATAGTTGAGCAACGTTCGGCTAATGAAATAAATCACACGTTCTCTCTTGTCATCATCTTCTTGAGCCAGCATACAGGCTAATGAGACATTGGTAGCTCGCGAGTATAAAATTAACGGGTGATCTAGCTTAGGTGGCATTAGTGTAGGTGGTGATAACAAGAAATGCTTAACTACATTGAAAGCTTCCTTGCAATCTTCAGTCCAATCATTTCTATAATCTTTCTTGAGTAGATTATTGATTGGATGAATGGTGAAACTTAAGTCTGGGATGAATCTCCGGATTGCACCAAGCTTTCCGAGAAATGACCTAATTCCAGATTCATTTGAGGGTGGGACCATTTCGAGGACAGCCTGAATTTTGGTTGGGTCAACATCTATCCCTCGTGACGATATGATGTATCCTAGAAGCTTCCCTCCTGTTACACCAAAGACGCATTTCTCTGGATTTAGCGTGACTCCGTATTCTATTAGACGTGAAAGAATGATGCGGAGCACCTCCGGGTGGTCACAGTGCTTCTTGGCCTTAGCCAACAAGTCATCTATGTAGGATTCCATGATTTTATGAATTAGATCGTGAAATATATATGTCATAGCTCACTGGTATGTGGTGCCAGCGTTCTTGAGACCGAATGGCATAAAATCGTAGCAATAGGTTCCCCAAGGAGTTATAAACGTGGTTTTAGCTTGGTCTTGTTCAAATATTCTAATTTGATTGTATCCCGAGAATCCATCCATGAGAGACAAGAGTTCAAATCCAGCTGTTGCATCAACAATGACATCTATGGATGGTAATGGGAATTCTTCATTAGGACACACTTTTTTAATGTCTCGGAAATCTATGCAGATGCGTATCTTCCCATTCTTTTTGAGAACGAGAATGATATTAGATACCCATTGAGAGTAATTGACTGGTTTCATGAATCCTACTTGGAGGAGTTTTATCACTTCCGCTTTCACCATGAGAGCTACCTTAGGTTTCATGGGTCTTGATTTTTGTTTAATCAGTTTTACATCTGATTTAGTGATGAGGTTGTGTACCGCAATGTGCGGTGCAACGCTTATCATTTCTTTATAATTAAATGTAAAAGCCTTCTGATGTTCCTTGAGGATCTGAGTGTGTATTTCTACTTCTTCCATGGTTAATGAGGATCCTAGTTTCAAGATATTTGGTTCATCCTCCGTTCCGATGTTAACATCAATTGTTTCTTCGATTAAGGAGGCATTACCTTCTTCAAACTCAGGTGGGGCTGGAGGTAAATCCAAATCCTCCCCATTTTCTACTGTGTATATGCTAGGTTCCATTTGCGAGGGAAGCTCCATCATGGGATTTCCGAAGTAGGAAGACGAATGTGGGATTAAGGACAAGTCTATCATATGATAGGTGAGATGTAATGCCACATAGGCGTTTAAGTAATTCATAGTGGCCATATCACTATCAATGTGGTTTAGGATAGTAGATTTGTTTTCATTTCTGTTTGAAAGAGAATTTGTCATTTTTTTTATCAATGGTTCATCACGAAGGGATACCATGAAACAGGTATCCTCTAACTTACTGTTTGGAGTAAAGCGTGATGCTGAGGTTGCTATAGAATCGGCAAGAAGATTGTGTTCTCGCGGGATTGCTTCAATTGATATGAAGTCAAACTCCTTGCTTAAATCTAATACAGCTGTTTTGTAAAGCTGTAAGTGCTCAGCTTTAGTTTCATATATCTCAGAGACTTGGTTTGCTACCAATTGTGAGTCTCCTAACACCCTGATGTTATCAACACCGATCCTCTTGGCTAAAATGAGGCCAAGGAGGAGGGCTTTGTACTCAGTGCCATTGTTTGTACATTCGAAATTTAGTTTGAAGGTGAACGGTAGGACTTTTCCTTTAGGGGAAGTAAAGATTACACCCGCCCCTACTCCGTAACGACATCTAGCTCCATCAAAATGGAGTGTCCAATATTTAGCTAGGAATATGGACACTGGGATATTTGTTGTGTTTGCGCATTCTACTTCCACCATATAGAGATCCTCTGCTAGAAGAGAACCAACACCTAGGGAATATCCCATGCCTACAGAATCAAATGGTAAGAACATTGGTAGATCGTGTTCGAGCAATTCAATGATTTTTGCAGTAGTTCCTAATGATACCGTTTCTACAATGTTAGCCTCATCTTTCGAGGCTGGGATTGTCTTGACTAGACTCATAGTCTCAAGATCCATTGTAGGTACCAACTTTTCCTCTAGTTTTGTGTCAGTGGGTTTATTAAGTTGGTTTGTTGGAAGTTCAAATTATGAGTGTACACCTGGTCTTTTCTTTAAGTCAGCTAGGTGTATATCGAATGGCTTTGGATCACCTTTGGCTATAAACACCTTTCCTAGATGCAAGAATCTTACTTCTTGGAATAACGTAGAAGGGATTTCCTTCATACAGTGTATCCATGGTCGGCCGAGGATCATATTATAGTTAGTTTCCCGATCTATAATATAAAACTCAGTCAGGATTGTTTTGGGTCCTAAGGTGACTGGTAGTATTATAGTCCCAATCAAAGTGGCCTTAAGGCTATCATAGCCTCTCAATGTATTTCGAGTCGTGGAACAATTTTTTCCCCATATCCTAGTTTTTGAAGGAAAGAGAAGGGGACTATGTTAACTGCTGCCCCATCGTCAAACATTGCTCATTTTACGTAGTTATTATAAACCTATACTTGTAAGTGTAAGGCTGGATCACCTCGGTGTGCAATCTCAGAATCTGTAGGCATTTTATTTATTTCAAATATGAATTCGACATCCTTATTTGGCTACCCCGGAGGGTGGCTATCAAAGTCTACATGGTTCACTTGTGTTTCGGGAGGTGGAGTGATGTTAATTAGATGACCTAAACCTAATGCCTCTAGAAGAGCAGCCCTGTGGGTAGGAGAATTCTTTAGTAAGTCCAAAAATGAAATGTGCGAGGAGGTTTTTGTTAGGTCGCTAATTAAATCATAGGCACCTACGGGTTTGTCTACTATTTGTTGGATCTTATCTGTTCCCGGCAGGTGACTTGGGCTTGGCTGAGAGAAATACTCTCGTGTTCTTGTTATAGCTTCGATGGGTAGTTCAACGTCTAATTCTACTAAACCGACTATCTTGGGTCTTGGCTGACTTCCTAATTGTGGCGCAACTGATGGATTTAGTGAAGTCAAGGCTTCATGATCATTGTTTCCCATCATTATGCTTTTGTTTGTCCCATTTGGACTTAGCCTATTGTTATCGTGATTTGGGAGTGGATCATTAAAGATCTTGAGGGGAGAATTCTGAGGGGAAACTACCCCTGTGAGCGTGTTTGGTCGTGGTGACACAGGATCTGCCAAGAACATATCTGTGAAGAATTGTCTTTGTTCCTCTGGAAAACATTGCATGAATTTATTGTAGTCATGGCATGTTCTAGTGTCATGACCTCGAATTTTGTGGAAACCACAATATGAATTGGGATTTTAATTCTTGGTTTGTTGGTTTGGTGTATATTGTGGCCTAAAACTCTGATCAAACCATTGCTTATTAGGATTAAAGTTTTGCATTTGTTGTTTCTGGTTTTGATTCTGGTTTTGATAACCAATTGAGTTTTGGCTTGGACCCTGTGTGGGATTTCGCCGTTGTTGTTGTTGTTGTTGAGGATGATTAAAATCCACTGTATTGATTGTTGGGGTAAAGTTGTTATTTCGTTGATTGTTCATTGGTGGTGAAGTATTCATAGTATTTACCTTTTTAGGCTGATCGGTTACTCTGTCTGTTGTCACCCCAAGATTTTTGTTAAGGATTTTAGGTCCTTGATTGACATTCGTGGTAGTAGGATAAGTTGAAGTGTTCTGGCTGGAGGTGATTAACCTCCCGTTTGTTCCATATGTCTTACGACCACTATCTATTGCCGCTTGATCTATTCGGAGAGCGCTCTCAAGTACTTCATCGTAAGTCCTTAGTGGGAACTTCTGGACTTCTTCCTTCACTTCTCTGCTGAGAGAATGAAGGAATAAATCACATAGTTCCATTTGGTCCATATTTGGAGCACTGGCTGAAGAGTAAAGAACTGTACGCCATCTCTGGATGAAATGAGCAACAGATTCATTATGTTCCTGCTTAATGTGCAAGAACTCCCTGATTCCTATTCTTAACAGTTTGTTCATGTCAAATGCCTTAATGAAATCTGAAACGAGTTGTTTAAATGAATGGATGGAAGCCTCAGGTATTCTATAATACCAATCAAGAGCAATGCCTTCCAAAGTTTTGGGGAATATTTTAGCAACAACCCCATCGTAAGGGAGTAGTTCTTGTATGGCTGTAGCGTAAGCCTTGATATGTGCGTTCGGATCTCCCTCACCTTTTTACTTGGGTAAATCAGGAAGGGGTCTTGGAAGCATGACACTTTGTATGGTGAAGTCTAAGGGCTCTTTCAAATATTCTGAATAAGTCCATATCGCATAGATTTCGACCATTGATGGTGCTTGCTGAGGGAGTGGTGGTGGAATGGGTTGTTGATATGGCGCAGTGTATGCATTGGTAGGGGCATAAGGAAACACCTGTGTTTGAGAAAACATGTTGGGAGAGGAGAATATATCCCCTTGTGGTGATTTGGAGTACATGTTTAAGTATGACGGGGTATTTTCCAGGAATGGATTGTTTTGTACTTGACCGGGAGGAACGGTGTTAGAGATGGTGGGTCTAGTTGGTGTTTGTTGTGAATAATGAGGAGACATGCCTAACATGCCTATTCCTGTGAGGAGGTATACTTGGCTAGGATGGTGTGGGGGATTGGAACTTCCTACTTCCATGAATTGAGAATTTTGACTTTTTTAGGCAAGTTCTAATCCCCTAACTTTTTCTACTAAAGTCAAAATGACTTCATATGGTGAAGTCACGATATTTTCCCTTGGTGGCGTTTGTTGTATATTCTGATGTTGTATATGTCTATGATACCCTGATATGAACTGACCATTGTCTTGCCAAGTTTCTTTGAGGGTATTTCCTATGTGAAGTGGTATAGAGGTATTTTCTTGAAAAGAGGCCTCAGGTTGTGTTTATAAACTCCCTATAGGTGGGTACATACTCCGAGAGTGTTGTTCATTCCTGGGATAACGTATTGACTGTTCATCATCTAAAACTAGGTATGGGTCTGATTTTCTACTAATTTGTGGTCTAAGCAGCACCTGAGGAGATAAACCAGATTCTCCAGTGAACGTCATATTATTCGAGCCTGAAGGCTCTATTTGTTGTGTTTGAGCAAGCTGATCTAACTCCTCAGTTTGAAAAGATGAGTTATATCTGATCCTTGGAGTTTGAGCTGACAATTGGTTAGTTGAGTATTTGTCACCCCATACTGAGAGTGAGGGTGATGATTGCCTATTCTGTTGGGCGTAGTATGCCTCAAGACCCAAGAGGGGTTTGCCATACGCATCAAATCCTGACATATTCAAGGGGTATATGAATACCTTTAGAAATAATGGGAAGGAGCGAAGGTGATGGTGAAAACTGATGAGGTAGTACAAATCTGACTCCAAATCAAAAGGTAGAAAGTTCACGTCGGGTTCACCAATTTTGTACGATGGAAAAGTGACAAACGAGCTTGGGAATCTACAAGTAACTTTTCCTCGCACCTGACCTCCCGAGGTCGTACCGAGACAGTCGGTGGGGATGGAATATGCATGGGATGCAGATAAACTAGTTAGTAAATCTAATGTCTTCGACACGCACTAGTGGAAATTGCGAATCTAAGGCAAAGGAGGCCCTCCTAACTTGAACTGGTGTGATAGATCGATCAGCAACGATGAATGCTTGAAGGCTCTAATCAATATCGAGATCTGGGGTGATTCGGTCTATAGGTTGTGGAATACGTGGAAAATGTCCTAGGATAGTTTCGTGTATATTCCTAGATAAGGTCATAGGGCAGATGGTAAATATATTTGACTCTATGGGTGATTTTCTGGCCTAGTCCAGAACTCCTTAGTTTTGTTAGCTGCTATGTCTAATAAGGATAACTGTGTGATGATGATAGGTGGAAGTGGAGTAGATATGAATGCTAGTGTGCGTAGGCCAGTGTCTATGTCTGTTTTACTTACGGATTCGTTGGGTTGCGGGATTTGTGGACCGCAACCGTAGACTCTTGGTTGTTGCAGTCCTGTTATGGTCATGTACGAATTCAGTCCCTGATCCCTAGTATCTAATAATCATATGCTTTCTCAGCCTCTATATTCAAGATTAATAGCTGTGTGATCTTCTCAGAGTACCTCGCAGGTGTTCTTGCAATCTGAATTCTTAGGCTAGTATCTATGTCTGTGAGAATGTCTCCTACGTGTGGCTGTGGGATCAAAGGATCATAGTCGAACGTTTGCTCTCTTTCAAGCCCTTCTACAGTCGTGTGGATATTTTTCTAGGGTAACCTGTAATTTGGCTGATTTGACCAAAACGTGTGCACTTGATTGTCTTCTATGTTTAATCCCCTCAATTGAGAGCTGATCTGTTGTAAGTCTGTTGTTGTTTGGAAGACTTGGATTCTAAGATTCTGGTCTATGTCAACTATTGCTATGAAGAGATTGGGTTGAGGCACGATTGACTTGAATATGTATTCTCTGGGCTCCCTAGGTCCCGTGATTGTCATACAAAAGCAATAATGTAAATCAAACTGCAACAAAGTGAATTTTAACTATGTGAAATATATCTATAGTATATATGATTTCTCTATTTTTGTATTTTCTGATGAACTATTGGAATGGATTTAGAAGAGCAACTAATTTAATACATCTAGAAATTGACAACTAAGATAAAAATTTAAAACAAACAAGATAACTGAGTATAGCTATTTGTCTGTGCAGTTGTAAATCTATTCTAAATAATGAAATGATTGATCCAATCTATTTGCAAGACTCTCGATCCTACCTCAGAAGTGAGGAATGAATCATAGTCTCTCAGAAACTATCAATCCCCACAGCTTCCCTAGCAATATCGAAAGTAAAATTGACTGAAATGAAATGATTAGCTACTCTATTTGATATGCTTCTCATTTAGAACTTTGAAAGCTAGAACCTGGATTCTGCAGAACAGTGGTAAATCCGATGGTGTGTGTGATTTTGTCCCTTCAGTGTGATCTCCTCGTTCTTTCGTGCTCACGTGGATCCAGAAAAGCGTGTAATGCTTGCATCAACAGAAGTAGATATTGGAACAAGGGACAACTTTAAAATATAGACTGAATACAATGTGAGTAGGAGAGGGATAACGCAAGAGTACAGAGCTTGGCTTATGCAATTCCTAGTGGGATCTATTGCGAATCATGTAACATAAAACATCCAGAACCTGAAACTATCCTGTTTGAGGAGCAAAACCTGCAACTTTAATGGCTTCCTATTGATAAATAGACTATCCTATTCTAATGGATTGGATGAAATAGCAGCAGCACTTGCACAAGATGTATATGTGGCTTCTTAACAGCAAAACAATACTAACAAGGCATGTAATGAATGAAACTACGAATTCTAAGCAAAATGAAAGCTAAATCTATTGCAAAGAGAAATCAGAGGCAAATTTGAGGGGGGCATTTTTTTGAGCACAAGCCAACTATTTATAGCATTTTCATTTACCCAAGGTAAAAACCAAATAGAACTCTTAAACTATAAACAATGGAAAAACACTATTCCAGGGAACCAGAATCATAAATGCAAGCTTATGACGGTGAAAGAAAGCTGGTAAAACATTGAAATTATGTGAGTCATGTTAAAAGAGCTTTCTGGAAAATGCATAAAGAACCGCCACCCTGAGTAGGGTGGTGGTTACAGGACCGTTGCCCTATTCAGGGCGGCGGTCACGAGACCGCCACCCAGTCAGGGAAGCGGTTTCGTCACTGAAGAGAAAAAGGCCAAGAAAAGAGGGGAAAAGGGAAAAACAAAGCATGCAGGGGCTAAGCGGGGCATGTAGGATGTTAACGCACACTTGGAGATATTTTTCGGATCCCGAAAACCTTTCGAGGAGACCTATATCATCATTGGGGCACGTGTTACGTTGTTCCGGCAGTGCAATACCCTACAATTTTGGGTACGTACAATTACCCCTCTATAAAATCACATTGCATTCCAACACTTAGAGATTTTTTAGACTATAACGAGAAAAAGGAATTTTATAGAGCTACAAAATAAAGAACTAAGGTATTTAGAGAGAAATTACATTCATGACAACACCAAAGATAGTACATGTGTAAAAAAACCTATTTGTAAGAAACACAAAGGATTTTTCCTACATACCATTCAAATTCGCATATGTCTACAATGTACAAAACTATAAATGTTAAAAAAATACAAATATCAATCATGAGAAAATGGAGGGTGATATGTGGTATTTGTTCGAGATAAATCTGTAAAAAGAAAAGGAGGAATAGAAGACTCACATAAAGGAAAACCTACAAATGAAACTTGATGTATGGCATAAGTTTTCATTTTTCATTTTGGATGAGAAACCCATTAAAATCCTACTGAATTGATTACACAATAGATTTTCGTATTTGGATAACACTTATCAAATTAAAGAAGGGGAAAAAGAGTGGGTAACAAGGCTATTGTGAGATAGACCTAGCATACAAAAATCATATAAGAATGGATCCATAGTGAGAAGAACTATTAATAGGTTGTTGGGGACTACTGTAAACAAGATAGGAGTGTCTGTTAGGACAAGGGGATGAAACATATATTAAACGTATTTAATAAATATAAATTTGCACATATTAATTAATGAATACAGAAAATAGTAAATAACAAAATAACATGAGATTTAACGTGGGAAAAATCCCGATGGGGTAAAAACCATGGTAGAATAATTTCCACTACATGATAAATTTTTTACATCCAGTCCAATAAACTCCCTCCTCATTTCTACTCCATGTATTTACCTGAATTACATTGATAATTATGAATATGACCTATAGTCATATTTAAATAACTCGAAGGGTTATGACCTTCTTAAGTGACAGGGTACACCTCCTCGATTTAATATTAGTTAATAAATAACTAACAACCTAATATAAAGTTTATATTTAAATAATAAGAATATAAGTTATTCTATATTATTTAACTATAAACTAAATATTATGATCACTTAATATTATATTTCTAACACCCCCTTAATATTAAGTGGAGATCCATATGCCAACATTACCTATTTGTACAACAAGATTTACAAAGCCATAAACCCCAAAGGTTTAGGCTAGCATATGTATTTTTACAAGAATTATAACACCTTAATCATGCTCAACTTACCTTTTGGTACAAAAGGATTTGGAATCCATAAATCAAAAGTATGATTTAGGATAAGATGATTTTTGAGAATAAATCCCACCATTTCTCATGGAAAAAATTCTTAAACTACATCTCCAAGAGCCTTTTATAATACTAGGAACTCTTTTACAAATAGATGCACACACTAGACTATATTTTCCGTAAACTCTATCAGTTTACATAGATCATAAAAGATATTTTTCTAATGATTTATACTAGAGTAGAAGTATAGAGGAGGAGTCAACAACCGGTCGACCATTAGGAGGTGGAATTGCCATTCACAGTCCCCCTCAATGGAAACTCTGAAAGGCCAAGCATTACACAAAATTTGTAGAACTTCATAACACACAATGGCTTCATAAACATGTCTACAACTTGATCTTCAATCGGGTAGTATTGGAGATCTATATCACCGCAAAGAACCTTCTCTCAGATAAAGTGTATATGTATCTTGATATGATTTTTCCTTTGATGCTGAACTATATTTTTAGTAAGAGAAATACAACTTTGGCTCTCACATAGAAGAGGATTACTTCCTTTAGCTTCCATGTACATCTCTTCCAATAGTTTCTTCAACCACATGGCTTATTTCGCTGCTTCCATTGCACTTCTATATTCTACCTCAATAGAAAAAAATAGAAACTATGGGCTACTTTTTACTGCTCCAAGTAATGACACCTGCACCAAACTTGAATACATATCCAATTGTAGACTTGTGATCTATCACATCACCAACATGGTCAGAATCACAATATCCATATAAATATGCATTTTTAGAAGAAGTATAATGTAAACCAAAATTGATTGTGCCTTTAATATAACCCAATATTCTTTTGGCTAACTTCCAGTGATACTGATAAGGCTCCTACATAAACCTTGAAGCAATCCATACTACATAAGCAATGTCAGGTCTAGTAATAGTTAGATAAATCAAACTACCTATAAGTTGCATGTACAAAGTAGGATTAACTTTTTCACATGCAGGTTTAGGATCAAGTTTACATCTAACTTCTATAGGAATAACAACAAGTTTACAATCAATCATATTAAACCTTTTAAGTAAATTAGTTTTCATATTGTGATTGAGATACTACAATAGAATTTTTATCCTAAATAATAGCCATGACCAAAAAATGATGCATTAATCCTAAGTCTATCATTTCAAAATATTGCATTAATTTTGCTTTAATTTTCATAATTAAACTGTTAGAATTACTAGTGATAAGTAAATCATCAACATACAATATACTGAGAATGATATCATTTTATTCATTTTTAACAAATAAATCATTATCAGATGAACAATTAGAAAAACCAACTTCATTAAAAAATCTGTTAATCTTTGCATACTAAGCTCTAGGAGCTTATTTTAAACCATATAAAGATTTTTTTAATTTATAAAACATACATTTCTTTACTTGGTTCTTCAAAGCCTTTAGGTTGAGTCATATAGATTTCTTCTTTTAAATCACCATTCAAAAAGGCATTTTGACATCCATATGATGGATTTCCCAACCATACTGAGCAGTAAGGATATCCCATCCTTACTGGTGCTAATTTTTGTAACTGGTGCAAAGGTTTCAATGTAGTCGATACCGGGTTTTTGAGTAAACCCTCAAGCTACTAATCTGTCTTTGAATTTATCAACACTTACATTTTCTTTATATTTAATTTTATATAGCCATCTAGATCTGACTATACTTCATTTTTCAAGAGGAGGGACTAAATCCCAAGTTTGATTTTTAATCAAGGTAGAATATTTATCTTTTATAGCATTTATCCATCTTTCATCAGAAGAAGCTTCTTCGAAAGATTTTGGTTCAGGTTCATACAAAGTCATCAAATCATGATATGTATGATGAGTTCTAGTCATTTTTTGAAGGTTTCTAGGATTAGAGTCTTGAATAATAGACTCAGCCTATCTAGGTCTTTTAGTTATAGAGGAAATGAGTACTATCTCATTTTCAACTATAGGTTCATTGCTAGTTTCTTCATCATTTACATAATTTTCACAAATTTCAATTTCAATTTCATTAGAACATCATGAATAATAGAAATAGAAGATGAAGAAAAAGAACAAAAATGTTTTTCTAAAATTTTAACATTCCTGTTTTTCTATAACTTCTATTTTTGATGGATCAAAGATCCTAAGACCTTTATTTTTGAAAAATAGCCTGCAAAGATACAAGGAAAAGAGGTTTGATCAAGATTATTCCATTTTGCTTTCAGAATGAAGAGGGAAGCTAGGCTACCAAAGATTCTCAAATGAGATACACTTGGTTTTTGATTTGACCAATTTTCCCAAAGAGTGGAATTTACTAAGGCTTTAGTGGGAACTTTGTTCAAGATATGATCAACAATGATCATTGCTTCAACTCAGAGGAATTGAAGAACCTGAGCTGAATTCATCATTGTTCTAGTCATTTCCAAAATGATGCATTTTTTCATTTCCACAATCCCATTCTGCTAAGGGGAATACAGAGTATTCAGTTCCCTTTGAATGCCACATTCAACACAAAATGAGTCAAATGCATTACTGATATTCTCCCCCATTATCAATCCTAAGCCTCTTAATTTTATAACTAGAAGAGTTTTCAACTAAAGCTCTACATTATTTGAATTTTAATAAGACATCAAATTTATTTTTAATTAAATAAGACCAAATCATATGAGTGAAATCATCAATGAACACGACAACATAAAACTTACCATTAAGATATGAAATTTCTAGGGTTCCTCAAACATCACTATGGACATGTTCCAAAGGTTCAAAAGAATTAACATCATGATGACTGTGGAAGAGGTTAACAAATTGCTTACCACGTAAGCATCCTTCACATGTTTCATGATTTTGAGAAATAGGTGGCAGATCAGTCACTAGGTTTAGTCGAGATATGTCGTACATGCTTCTGAAGTTGACATGACCTAGTCTCTTATGCCACAATTACATGTCACTTCTTTTAGATGTTAAACAAGAAGCAAAAGGAAAGTCATTAAACACATACAAACCATCTCTTTGAATGCCTTTAACTATAGTAACACCATGCTCATTTTTAATAAACCATTTATTCTTTAAAAGTGTTACACTATAGTAATTTTGAGTCAACTGAGAAAAAAGAAAGAAAATTCATTTTAAGTTTAGGAACAAACAAAACATTGTTAATAAAACCATTTGAAACTTTTTCTTTAGCTTGTCCTTGAACGCTGAGAATGGAATGATCACCTAAGTAGATATGATCATTACACTCTCTAAGTTCATATAGGATATGCCTCGAGGCACCACTTTCCAATATCCACTCATTTTATTTTGCAATGAAAAGGGCGACATACAAAGAAATTACATTTGATTTTTGACTATTTTTCTTATTCTTGTTTTGGTTTCAATTTTGATTTTGGTCAGATTTTTTACCCTTTTGATGTTTGAAATTTGAACTTATTATTTTTTAAATTTACAATCTTCTTTCTTATGGAAAAAATTACCACAGTAATGACATTTACCATTAAATCCAACACTTAGATTTCTTGGTCTCTTATTTTTGCTAGAAGATTTAAAGGTTGGCTTTTGGTTTTTGTTGAATCTAGAGGTTTTAATTTTTGACTTCTGAGCGAGAAGTTCCTTTATTGCATTCTCCTTAGAATCAAATTTTTTTATTAGTTGTTCTTCCTAAATGAGGAGATCACTAAGCATTTGCAAATTTGGAATGTATTGCTCTTATTGATATTTTGAATTCAAACTTGAAATGAAATTTCTAAATTTCTCATGAATATTTAACTGAATAATGAAATAAAACAATTTATCCTTAATTAAGTTACAACTGCATCCATTTAACTGAGACTTAATATTTTTTTTTATTTTTGCTAAATAATTTATCACTTTTTCATCTCTCTTCATGAGAGTTTTCGTAATCTCTAAAATAAATTTAATGATTTTTGATAAATGTGTACCTTTGTGCATCAATTCCAATTGAGTCCAAACTTCACTCAGACTTTCTTGATTCTTGATATGGAGTAGAAAAGGATCATGTACACTTTGAAAAATTATGGACATCACCTCTTGTACTTTCTGTTGATACACAACGATGTTGTCCATAGTTGCTTGTCTTTCGGTTGGAGCTTTCTCAGTTTCATTAACAACTGCCCATAATTTGCGAACCATGAATTCTGATTTCAATCAAATCTTCCAAATGTTGTAATTATTCCCATTCAACATATGAGATTTATCAATTGAAAATTGATTAGACCCCATTTTTGTGTAAATAGAATTAAATAATTAATAAGGATTAAAAAAGAGTTTAATATAAATCCTCCTGTCGTCGTTTAATCCTCGCAATAAAAAAAAATGATCAATTTACGTAAACAAAAGGAGGTCCCATCAATTGAATAGTCTCTATTTTCTAGGTCCTGGTTCCAATTTTCACTGCGAGGTTTAAAATATTTGAAGAAGTTTGCTTCTGTACACACTCACATTAATTCATACATAGAGGGAAGATGGGGGTTAAATAGGATACTAACTAACTAACCACCTAACTTCCAACCTGTTGTAACTTTAGTGTTAAATAAATTATTTAACCAAAATTTTATCCCGCTCTGGTACCATGTTAGGACGAGGGGATGAAACATATAATGAACTTATTTAATAAACATAAATGTGCACATATTAATTAATGAATACACAGAAAAGTAAATAACAAAATAACACAAGATTTAAAGTGGAAAAATCCCAATGGGGTAAAAAAACCAAGGTAACATAATTTCCACTATGTGAGAATTTTTTTACATCTAGTCCAGTAAACTCCCTCCTCACTTCTACTCCATGTATTTACCCAAATTACATCGATCATTTTGAATATGACCTATATTCATATTTAAATAACCTAAAGGGTTATGACCTTCTTAAGTGGAGGGATACACCTCCCCGATTTAATATTAGTTAATAAATAACTAACAACCTAATATAAAGTTTATATTTAAATAATAAGAATATAAGTTATTCTATATTATTTAACTATATCCTAAATATTATGATCACTTAATATTATAGTTCTAACATTATCAAGATGCATAATCTCAAGTGTAAAATTGTGATATGCAATAAAGATGGTGGTGTGGAAAGTGTACCACACAAACAAAGTTGATGTTTTCCACCCTAGATGTGGCATATAACATGGTCACAATGATTTTGAATATAATCCATTTGAAAGTTCAATGACGGTGTGTAGTAAATGAAATCAAGTAAATATGTCTTCTATAGAGGGGCTAGTAAATTGGAAAGATAATGAACCCATAAGAGATCAAATAAAACCATGTGTGAAAGATATAACTAAAGTAGACACGATCACATCGCTACTGCAATGGGTGAAAGAATTAGAAGTATGGTGGTAGGGAGTAGGATTTGTATGTGGTGATAGCCCACTATGAGAATGTGGTGATTTTTATTATTAAAACAGACAACTTATACATCCACCCTTTCATTTTTCTGACAACAACAGTAACACCCCTACCATATGAAGTGTCTGATGAACAAGTTGATAGTATAATAGTATGTTTTCAAAACATTCTAATAGATCCCACAAAACCAAGGCCACCTAATATTAATGATATTAGATAATAAATGTGGAAGTATTAAAGACAGTGTCCCTTGGAGGTTGGGCTTTCAATACATACATAGAAGAGATGGTGTTTGGCCCTTTGAGACCATTACATCGATCATTTTGAATATGACCTATATTCATATTTAAATAACCTAAAGGGTTATGACCTTCTTAAGTGGAGGGGTACACCTCCCCGATTTAATATTAGTTAATAAATAACTAACAACCTAATATAAAGTTTATATTTAAATAATAAGAATATAAGTTATTCTATATTATTTAACTATATCCTAAATATTATGATCACTTAATATTATAGTTCTAACATTATCAAGATGCATAATCTCAAGTGTAAAATTGCGATATGCAATAAAGATGGTGGTGTGGAAAGTGTACCACACAAACAAAGTTGATGTTTTCCACCCTAGATGTGGCATATGACATGGTCGCAATGATTTTGAATATAATCCATGTGAAAGTTCAATGACGGTGTGTAGTAAATGAAATCAAGTAAATATGTCTTCTATAGAGGGGTTAATAAATTGGAAAGATAATGAACCCATAAGAGATCAAATAAAACCATGTGTGAAAGATATAACTAAAGTAGACACGATCACATCGCTACTGCAATGGGTGAAAGAATTAGAAGTATGGTGGTAGGGAGTAGGATTTGTATGTTGGTGATAGCCCACTATGAGAATGTGGTGATTTTTATTATTAAAACAGACAACTTATACATCCACCCTTTCATTTTTCTGACAACAACAGTAACACCCCTACCATATGAAGTGTCTGATGAACAAGTTGATAGTATAATAGTATGTTTTCAAAACATTCTAATAGATCCCAGAAAACCAAGGCCACCTAATATTAATGATATATTATATAATAAATGTGGAAGTATTAAAGACAGTGTCCCTTGGAGGTTGGGCTTTCAATACATGAAAGAGAAAACATAGAAGAGATGGTGTTTGGCCCTTTGAGACCATAAATTATTGAGAGTTTTGTTGTTGGAGTTGAGAGGGAACAAGAAGAAGTAAGTTTAGGGATGGACCACAAAGAACTAGAGACACATTTTGAGGTATAATCTTTCGTAACATGTGAGAGGATGGATGAATAAAAAATACAAATTATTCAAACACCTCAATCAAAAGAAAAAAGTAAAACATTGGTGTTTACTGTTCTAAAGGTGAGTCTGATGAAAAATAAGAAATAAAGGAAGACGTACTAAAATTACCCAAAGATGCCACAAAAAAGAGGATGTGGATGAAAAATAAGGGACCAATATCAAAGCATCAAAGGAAGTTTTTTGAGACACCCAAAATAGAGACCATCTTATAAATATTATAACAAATTCATCAAACACTTTGTTAGAGAAAAGTAGAACAATGAATGGGTTGTATAAGGTGGC
Organism: Taxus chinensis; assembly: GCA_019776745.2. Classification (NCBI taxonomy): domain Eukaryota; kingdom Viridiplantae; phylum Streptophyta; class Pinopsida; order Cupressales; family Taxaceae; genus Taxus; species Taxus chinensis. Next base: position 733,281,870 of record CM034154.1, on the reverse strand, counting down.
CAATATATATGAATAGGAACTCTCTATAGAGAAAATGCAAATCATTGAAACCCTACTTGAATATATAAAACATGATCCTTATCCCTTAGAGGATATATTAGATGCAATCTCATTTCATTGTTTCACAAAGGATTTGTAAGATAAATAAAATGGTTATTAAGGAAGCCCAATTGAAATATGATGTGAAGTTGGAAAGGTAGCTTTCCCAAACCACTTTAACTTAAAATTAAATAGAAAAATTAAAGGAGCTACAAGAATATGAACTTTGGATAAAAAATCATTGGGAAGTTGTGAGAATACAGATAGAGAAACAAAAAATTTGGAAAAAATCAAACAATACGAGGAAGAGGGGAAAAATGGAAGCTATAAAGGAACATGAAGAAGAGACTAAGGAAGAGGTTGAGGAGGATTCCAAAAATGCCCAAAATCATGTTGAAATAGAAAAATAATTGAAAGTAGAAAAGGAGGGAAAAAATAAACAAGTCACAAAGACCCAAAAGAAAAGAGAATAAGAAGAGAAGAAATAAGCATGCTATAAAGGCCCAGAGAAAAATTGAGGAGGATAAAAAATAGGTTATGAAGGCCCAAAGGAAAATTAAGGAGGAAAAGGATAAGTAATAGGAGAAGAAAGAATCAAGAACTAGAAGAACTAAAGAAAACCATAGAGGTCAGAGCTAAGGCCACGGAGGGAAAAGGAAAAAAAAGAGGGAGTGACTAAAAAAAATGAATTAAGGGCATCAAAAGATAAAATAGAAAAGGAAAGGGAAGTAGATAATAGGAAGGCCAAGATGGTTGTGATACAAGTTCAAGGATAAAATGGTTTTTTCCGCATACCTTCAACCTATGGAGGTTCAGTTAAAACCTTAGATACAATTAACAATATCCTAGAAAAAAAGACAAGTGGGTTTGTTCTCCCTTCCTCGGGTAGTGATGCAAACAAGTGAACAAGGGTCGAAAATATACTTAAATAAATTATCTCCCCTATAAAAGGCCCATATAAGTGCCCTAAACCAAGAGAGTGCACCCACATAATGGATGAAGAGATGTGTGCCCTTGGGGGATGTGATGGAGAAAATGCTTGCAGATATATAGAAATCAGGCCACACTATGATCCTGATAAGAATTGGCCAATAACAAGAAGACTACAAGAGATAGAGGAAAATATACTACACCATTCAACTCTATTAGAGCTAAGGGGACAAAAAATCCATGATGAAGCCAAGGAAAATTAAAGAACTACCCAATTGATTCTAATTCAAATAGAAAAATGTAAAGAAAAGAAAAAAAGTACAAACACGAGAAAAAATTTAATATCCACATTGCATGATGTGGAAACTACTTCTCCTAGTCTTTTATTTCACCTAAAAGCTATGCACACTACACCTCATTTAGTAAGACTGAATGCTCACCCAAAGCACGTGTAGCTTCCAGGTCCCTCCTTTGTGATGCTTGTTAATATGTTTAGCATGCAAATACATGATGAGATATAACCGAGTATTCATACATTCATACATTCAATTGCAAACACACATAATAAGGAAACACAATAGTTTGGATAAAAATTAATACCAACTGTACCATGAATTCACCATACTCAGATACATCATTAATTATAATCCATCCTCTATATTCCATTATAACGAAGTCTTACATAACAGAAGATCAATATTGATGGATACTAAGGTGCTAGAACATGCGCAAACATCAAACCCTGATCCTTAACCTCGCATACAAACACTCTCAACACTTAGACATGAACAATAAGACGTGGTACCAAAACAATGACATAAAATAGATATATAGTGTTAGGGAGTTTCCCTTCACCGCCTATGCACTCTCAAAATGGAGTACATGCTCAAAATAGCCATACATATGTTACATGTGTGTTTTACAAGATAACTAATAATAGACAATCCTATAAACAAGACTTTCTTTTGTCTTATTAATAGCTCGATCCATGCATGACCCTTCTTCTTCATTATGTATGTGATTTATCCAAAAATAGCCTTTGTTTGGCCTCCAAGTCCTATTTTTATCCTTTTCTTGGTTGAAACTCTATCTTGCTTTTTCTATTTTTAGCCTGTAACTACAAAATTGGCTAAGTCCTAGAATCTGTCCTCTTGGGCGTGAGACTTCCATGCACCACTCTAACTGGTCCTTGTGCACATACACACACCTCCCTTACACACCATATCTCCCCGCGCACTCTCCATACTTAGCCATTTTGTGAGTCCAACATTACCCCACACTAATTACATTGTCGTCCTTGACAGTGGGGTCAACTTGACTCATCTCTCCAAAGACCGAAAAAAGAATAAATGTTGAATAAAAAATACTAAGGTAAAATAGAGTAAAAGAGTCCTTAGGGCATGCTGGTCTCCTTCTCCTCAATCGGCTGCAAAAAATCTTAGAAACCATTGTTGAAGGTGCTCTCCAACTCACCCCACTCTACTAAACACTTGGTGGCCATTTCTGGAACTGTACCTATTTTCTCCGTAATTTCCTCAAGATTCATGTTCTTGCTCTTATGCTTAGCCCTTCCAAGTGATCTTTCTTTTGTGCAATGAGGGAACCCAACTCGTTAAGCCTATCTTCAAATTTGTCCTTATTTGTCTTTAAGGAATATCTCTTCTGTGTAATATCCGCAAGGATCTCTGCTCACCTAAGCTTCCCTTCTTTCTTTGTAGCCTGTGCACTCACCAATTCTACCTCCTCCCAAATGGTATATGATTTGAGGATTAGATCAAGGTATTGAATTTGTTCAAAGATCCATCCCGCCTTCCTCAAATTATCCTTTATGGTTTATAACAATAATTCAAGCTCCACAATCTTCTGTACCACAATATTCTTAATCTTCTCTCTCTCTCTCTCCCACAATGTCCTCTTGAGTTACCCCTTGCATGGTCAGCCTCTCCTGTAGTAGCATATGAACTAAATCTTGTAGAAAATGTAAGGCCGATAGGTATGTCTTCTGTGTGCACTCATAAAATTCTAGATGCGCCTCCAAAAGCTCATCTCCAATGTCGATAGTGAAATCTATAATAGCCTTCTTACACCTCTTAGATTTTTCATGCACTTCATTCAATTTCTATATTTCATGTTCCTTATTCTTATTGTCCTCCAACAATGTTTTGAACATGACCCCTTTATGAAAATTTCTTCGAGCCACTTTTTTCGCCATTTTTGTCAATGTATTGCTAGCATGTTCATTAGTGAACTTGGTTAGTTTTATTGTCACATGGGTCGCTTGAGGTTCCTTCTTCATTTTTTGCCTTATACATGCTTCCTCGCTGACATCAAAATTAGGTTTATACTTGTGCGTATGTATTTTCCAGCTCAACATCTTTCTGGTTCACATATCCACGCCCTTGGGGTCCATCATCTCCCACCCATATAATTTTCCAGTAGTGAGTGTACTTTGGAATATTGCACGTATAATTTTTGTAAGGTCATTAATATACCCAAGGTTTATTGTGTGTAAGAATTCTTCTCCCCTTCAGCTACTAGTTCTTCTTCCTGTAGGCATATGAGCTTTGACTCCTGAAAAAATTCCTTTTTCCTTTCTCACCAGAAGCTTCCCATGCACCCTCGATGGCTCACCTACACTCTTCTTCTTTTCTTCATCTCCCCCCAGTGGGGCCTTATTCCTCACACTCACTGAGCACTTCTTCATCACAGTGGGTCTCCTTATTCCTGGGATCCTCTTCACATTCCAAATTAACAATAGGAAATGACCGTGTGTTGTGCGTAGCCTCATCTGAAAACCCTTGTTCCTCATTGTCATTCTGTGTCACAAGATTGCACCTCCTCTTATTCTTCTTCTCTGGGCTTGGCTTGACTGGTGTTGTCCTTGGTGACCTCCTAACTATCTCAGAGGATCCCACATCACCACTTTTTTCTTTGGGTTTTCTTCTCTGCTTCCTTTTGTATCCTTGGTCAAGTGTGCCACTCTCTTCCTTGTCTGTCTCCTCAGCCTCAAGATTAATCCTTACCTCTTATTCATCTTGCCTCAGAGGAGAATCGGAGGAGAATCCTCATGTGTTCTTTTTGGTGCCTATAGTTTATTTTCCTTTGGTGCTATGATCAAGTGCACCACTATCCTCCTCTTGCTCTTCTATCCTTGGAGGGGTGGCCTCACACACTTGCCTTGTCCTGACTATTTCTTTTTCCTCAGGTAGCTCTAGGGATTTAAATTTATCCTTGATGTATTTTCCATTAACCATTCCTAGGATTAAGGTATATGTATACCTTAGTCACATCTATATTCTGACTACCAAATTCACGGAGTTTATGATGATATCATCAGATATCAACGAGTCAATATAAGTTGAAATACTAGGATATACGTAGGTCTTCCATAGTGTGTGGTATTCACATTCTACCTTGTATACATCGAACCTCAGCTTGTGTGCATCTAAAAATCTATTTACTGAAGCTTGGAAATAGTGCACTGTAAACGCATATGAAAAACTTACACCAAGGGATCTGTCTTCACCATCCCGGCACTATGAAAAATATTCACCGGGAACTCCTCGTGCTATGATTATTTACTAATGCATAGCCTTTAGTTTGGTGGATGTAATTTGCAAACTCAAAAGCTTCCATATCACAAGAATACCATCGACTATGATAAGTTACTTGGGATGATGCCAAATCTGAAATGCTCAAAATGCCTTATAATATTAACATGAAATTGTTACCACATTTCCACCCTTGAGGTACTTCAAGTGTTATTGACTTCACTTGCCTTCCACCAATACTATCGTAAGTATAACTCTACAAATACACCTCGGTCAATGACTTCTTCAACACACCTTCTAAACGGATGCTTCCTTTCCACATCTTCATACATTAGGGCTCATATGGGACCCCAATCTATGTGAAAACAATAGACAAGAGGATCACGCCCCATTAAATATTCTCACCCATGCATGCTTCCCCAATAATTCCCTCTGCGATGAAGGCAAACAGATTATACACTATCCCTTCTACCATTTTCTTTACTATGTAGAGCCACTTCTTTTTCACCGGGGCCCCATCTCTCTTGCCCATTAAACTTGGTTGATAGGTGTGCGACAATCTTAACCATAGGTTCAATGACCTTCGAACTATCCATTGTGTGCCCAAATTTTTGATATGCCATTTCAAGTGAAGTGGCCTCCACACCTACTTCACCATGTATATCGGTGGCACATTATTGGCGGCGTCGTACCTGGCAGCTCCATGTAACTTCTATCGTAAGCTACTTCCAATCATACTTAACAACATGCGGTGATTCATACTACGTACTTTGTGTGAAGAATAAAAATTCCTCATGGAAAATTTTAGTGTCGACATGAGCCATTGGTACCAGTCACTTCATGGTTTCCAAAATATCCCAATGGAGTAACTGCATGGTAAACTGCAACACTCCTACCTTTTCTAAGGTCTTATATCCTTCAAATCAGTCACTTGGGATAGTGCTCACTCATGCTTTAATGCCTCGCGTATTATTCTGTACTTCTTTATCAACTCTCTATCTATCTGAGTATCTTGTGACCTAACTGGTAAGTGATAATCTGTAAATCTTTCAGTCAATGACTTTAATTCTTCAAGCGTGGGATTCCCACATCTTATCATTAGCCCCATAATGGGACACCCAATCTATGTGAACACAATAGACAAGAGGATCATGCCCCATTAAATCTTTTCACCCGGGCATGCTTCTTCCAATAATTCCCTCTGTGATGAAGGCAAATAGATTATACATTGTCCTCTTTTTTCCATTTTCTTGGCTGTGTAGCCGCTACTTCTTTTTCACCGTGCCCCATGTCTCAACTTCCACAACTTACTCTTGCATTTATAGGTATGTGACATTCTTAACCATAGATGTAAAATGATGTTTTCCAACTACCCTAGATTGTGAGAGTCAAACCCTTGATCTTCCATTTCACAGTGCATTGGCTTCCAGTCACATACTTGTCACAAATGATATCGGTGGCTACTATCTTCCGTGACCCAAGCTCTCGTAACCATGTTCGATGGAGTCTTCCAATCAATTGTCCGGTCACACTTCACACTCCAATCACTCTGTCAATGCTCAAACATTCCTCATAGAATGAATCGTTTACACTGAGCCTTTGGTATAGTCACTCTGGTTTCCAAAAATTTGGCAACTCATTAATTTCTCATCACTCCTACCTTTTCTATACCGAGTCTTATATCCTTCATAATCATAGATAGGCTCATCATCTTTAGTCCATGCTTATCTGATTCTTTCTTCCCACCCACTGCTCTATCTATCCTGATGCTCGACAATCATAACCTAGTAGTGATAATTGTAATCCTGCTGCACCTCAATACTTCAACCGTAGGATTCACAAACATGTCACATAATCACTACCCTCGCGATATTACACTTTAGCACAATCCTTTTCTCACGTGGGGCTTCTTCAACTTCCACTTTTGAAATCCTTCCTCTTTTTTCCTTATTTGGCTGTCACCGCTACTCATTCTTAGCACCATGTAACACCTTTTTAAAACTAACATCATTACATTTATTTATCCATGTACCATAGATGTCAAATATGTTTTCCAAACCCTAGATTTGAGAGTCGAACCCTTGTATATAACTCTTCACAACATTTCTTCAAAGTCATTTATTTTTCGCAAAGCAACTCTGCACTTGGTTCCGTGACCAACTTCGCTAAAAGTATCGCACGGATTTTCGTTTGCACATGACACTTCACACTCCAGATCAGTAATCAATGCTTCTAACACTATAGAATGAAGTCGTACTTGCATTCCAAAAAACAAGGAAATTCAAAATTTTCAAAGCATAAATTTCTCACTGGAAATACAAACAAGTAGGGAAATTTAATCTAAGTGGAAATATTGCACATTATTCCATGCTTTCTGCTTATTTCTTGGCACCCACTAGCTTTCTTCCGCACTCAACAATCATACCCTTGTGGCATGCCCAAAGGCTTCCCATGCCACATGCCATCTCATGAAAGCCTCTAAAGCACAAGTTGAAGGATCAAAATCCTCGACGCCTCATACCAATTAAGTTCACCGACTGCCATTGAAAACAGACTGCGTTAGCAACTGATAAAATCAACAATTCTCAAAAATGAAGTGTTCATCAACAAAGCAAACATTCTTATGAGCACTATCATTCTTAGCACCATTGGAAGCAATCTGCTATATGGCTAAGAATAACATGATTACATCATACATGAAACCTGTGCCAGCCAATAGCAGAGAATGAGAATCATGTATAGGCGAAGTGTTACCAACTTCAGAGTGGTATATTTTTTCGCGCACTTGCACCTGGTTCATCCCACCCTGATGGTATGCACGATCATGGTTGGAGCATGAACTCGATAGAAAGGGAGGAGTCATTTTCCTTAGTCGCATTTGTCCTTATTTGGAACAACCACGTTGTTATCCAGGGAGAGATATTTAAGCATTTTCAACATGTGGCCCTACAAACAAGCTTGTGTATTTTAATCTATTTTGCAATATTGCCTTATTACAAACACCAAGAAGCTTATTTTTAGTAGGGATTCATCCTATGTCCCATTGAATTAATCAAGAAAAATGGTTCCATCCAGCACTTGTAACTTGACATTTGCCTGATTTGAGTATCTTGGTTACTATAAAAGGTCCCAACCAATTCACCTTCAACTTTCTTGGGTGGGGCACAGACTTGGAGTCATAGAGAAGGACCATCTTGCCAACTACAAATGTCATGTTCTTGGTGTACCTATCATGCAATTCCTTTTATCTCACCTTTTTGGTCTTCTGGCTCCAATGTGCAATGGTGCACATCTCTTATAACTACATTAGTTTATTATTAAACTAAAATGGAAATAATGGTAATCTATTTTAGCTTAATCAAATGTTATGGAAAGCAGTAAATAACATGTGAAATAAATAAAGTAAATTACCCAATAAACTAAGTAAATGAAATATGAAACTGTAATGTGTAAAGAAGGGTTAGAAAGAGATTAGCTTATTCGAAGACTATTTGGGACTGTGTCGTAGAATAAAATGGATAAACAGAATGCAAAAATGACCATGCAGGAGCTCCAGAAAATATAGATCCAAGTTGTCTAGATAGAGTGGGGCGCTTAGAGAGGGATGAGGGTGCATGGGTTCCCTGGTCTGTGCAGGAGGTCTAGAAACCAAATTCACATGGTCTTTAATTGATGCAAATCCTTCACTTCCTGTTGCGTCGATGTTACTGGAATGAGTTGTATGTTGATGGTAGTCAGTGATGAAGGAGAGACCTACAAAACCCCAAGACAAACATAAAAAACCCTAAAAAATAAAGATGCATATGAAGGGGTCAGACTATCCTCATCTGCCACAATGGTGGACTTACTAATTGAGCATTACACTACATTTCAGACCTAAATTTAGTTGTAGGTGAGTGTGTGAAAGTTTTTCCCTAGGTGCTCTTGTGCCAGTCACACTTTTTGAAGTAACGAGCTATTACTAGATGTAGAAATGTAATAAAATGGTGGATGGAATAGAGTAAACTTCCCTCCTATGTAGTGTGATGCATATGAGCTATCCTTGTCCCTTGTGATGGAGCTAGATGGATGAAAGTGGAGCCTTTGATGGATGCAACCTTAGGTGATGATATTAGTGCCTAGTGCTTGGTCCCTCATTATGGTCTAATAAATTTATCTTTATATGGTTCTCTTGTTCTAATTTCTTAATTAACCCAAAAAATTCCAAACTCTAAAAATATGGCAAGCACAAATGGCTAGAAAGTTCCCAAAAGATGTATGTAAAGTGGAGAAAGGCTCAGGGCACCCTGAATGGGACTAGGGCACTCGAGGCATCCCAGTACTATCTTGGGCACCCCAGTCAGGGGTGGAATGATGTAAAATGACAAAAAAATACTAGGTGAGTATGTGTGGGAGGTCGGCAGTGATGAAATAAAGTAAAGTAAAATGGCCAAATGACATGGGTTAATTAGTACTTTCTTCCCTCATAAACCATATAAATAGTAGTATGAGACTGGGACTAAATAATAACCAAAGTGTGTGGATTTTTTTTTCTACATTTTCCCCCACTTTATGTTGGTGACCAGAACACTCGGTAACATAAAGTAGATAGATATGTGTACCTGATGTCCATGTAGAGTGACATATAAAGTGTGCTAAAGGACTAGACAAAGCATGGGGTGACAAAAATATGGAGCATGGAAGTTAAAGATGTAAAAGAGTAAAAAGTGATGAGATTGAACCTAGGGTGGAAATGCATGTGTAGTTTCCGATGTGTGTGATGTACCTACATGTTAGTATGAAGTGTGTGCTGCCGCAAAATGATGATGTTATTGTTATTGTTGACACTGTTGTTGTTGTTGACTTATTTCTTCTCATATTGATGATCCTGCAAGGAGAAGATCAAGTAGTCAAATACGCATGTGTATGCATGTAAAAATGCATGTAAATACACATGTATAGTAGAAAGCATGTAATGGAAATGAAAAATTTAAACGGAACATGCACACCTAATCTATGATGAGAGAAAAGGGTGTAGAAGGATATCCTGTAACTGTGAGTTTTTTGGGCGATCTCACGCCACCCTGGCTGAAGAAGTGTAGGGACAAAAGTAGTATCCAACCTATAACTACTTCCTTAATAATGTATGAAGAGATCTCTATATTGCCTAGTTTTTTGGGCAATCTGATGCCACTGGTTGAAGTAGTGTAGAGAGGAAAATCCGTTTTATCCTCTAACCTGTAACTGCTCCCCAAAATGCTAAGGGAAATTATGTCCTGTAAAATCTATTGTGTATGGGGTTCATATACTAGTCTGAACCCACTCACTATATAACCAATAATGTCAAGGAAAAAAACTCAACTGAACCATACTAGTAGAAAGCGCTGAATAGTGTGTAAAACCCCAAATGACGCCTCCCCTCTTTGGGGGTACATGCAATGTCATTGATAGGAGGATGCAGCCCCAAAAGAGGATTGAATGTGGAAACTATGCCTTGCAGGGGGAAGGGAATGCACTTTGTAGCAACCAAGGTGCACGTAAACAAGTGGCTAGAAAACAAGTGTTAGTATGAACAAACATGCATGTAAAAGACAAGTGTATGCTACATAAACAATGAGTAAGCTATAATGCAAGTAAACACACAAGAAATAAATATAGACCGCCACAGCGGGTTGCAAATATGGTATGCCACTCACGATATTGTACAAAATTTAAGGCCATAATGACTGCATACAAATAAACAAGTGTTCACACCATGCAAAGGGCAATACCCCACATATAATAGAAAACAAGAGACAAATAATAGTAAGCAAACAGATAGATAACCATGGAATCAAGTAATCTTGCAAAACAAATGCTATACATGAATCACCTGTCAGCATGTTAGAAAGATAACTCATATGTCAAGAGCGTGTATAACCAAGTAATGTAAAGTGATAAGTACAAAATGAAAACAATAACACCTATAGTGTATGAACGTTGATGCCCCCAACAATCATTATAGGAGTGGTAAAAGGTGAGAATCAATGTTGCATGTAAGAGACATGTATCTGTGATCACAACTAGAGAAGAATGTGAGCGCACATGTGTGTATGGTAAAGATAATGACATACAAGATATCTATCTAGAATGTGTAATAAGATGACTATCTACAAGTAATTGTAAGCAAGATTAAAAGCAACCAATCTATGCAATATGTTATGGATGGATGTAATGACATGCAAGATGGAGGATAGGATCCCCAGGCCCCTTGAGTGAATGGAACTGTATGCAGTGAGGTTCATTTAGTTTGACCCCTCAACAATCAAGAATGGACCGTAAAGGAAAGTGTATCATCAGTAAATGGTCAAAGTATGTATTGTTTCTAAGACGTTGTGATGAATGTGTATGTGTGTTGATGATATGTGACCTAAATATGAAGTGTGTGTGTGTGTGTGTGTGAAACTATAGCCAACACATATATCATGACAAGATGAGATTAGGAGTGATGATTTAGCCTAAAGCATATATCACTACAAGATGAATAGAGGGAGTGGTGATGTAGCCTAAAACATATACCACTACAAGATGAAGGAAGAGGTGACCATTTACCCTAAAGTGTATGTCACTAACCTAGGAATGTCACATGATGGAGGTTTGAATGATGACCATGTAAGTATGAGAAGTACCATTTTGTTTGTAAACCATTGGCATTCAAATATGGGACCAAGGAACTAGAGTACATCATAGGGTAGTGAGTGAAACGCATAGAATATGACATAGTATGTGTGATGATAAGAGATGACCATGTGATGTGTAGAATGTGTAATGTAAGATGTATAAGATGTAATCCAAGATGTGTATGTAGACTAAAAGTGTAAGGTGTGTGCTATGTAGTATGTAATATGAGGAGTATGTAATGCTAGACTGGTAGACTGTAAGAGTGTGATACATATATGATGATGAATAATATGATGTATGGTGCATAGATGTGTAAACTTTGAAATGATATAGACTAAATGTAGAGTTTATAATGTCATATGTACGACATATGATGCAAGGTGTGTGAAGAAACGGAGTGTGTAATGCCTATTGTGCAGTGTGTGGGGTTCATGTGTAGTATGCCCTCAAAAATCAAGTGTGAACCAAAGCAAAGGAGTGTGTTCATCGGGTAATAACTATACAAATGTATCAATTGGTTTGTAATAATGCTTAGAGAATATTATTCATTAAGCACGAAGCGTAAATTAGATGAGATGATATCAAAATTTCATTGTAATGCAAGAGGGAGGTGCTATGATGCCCCCCAAGTATGTAAATGATGTAAGTTTAGTCACAATACACTAAGTGGATCACTGTAAGGAGTAGTTTCCTTAACAAATGTGATGGAACACTGAGGTGGTAAAGGTGTGTGACTATCAAATAGTTCATCATCATAGTAAGCTTCATCCTGGTCCTAATCGTCGACATAGGTATGGTCTATAGCGGATGGTGAAATGACAAGTTTAACTATATGAGGTGGTGGTTGAGTATGATCATGCAATGTTGTACATACCTTTGATGGAGGAGGATTGAGATCATCCTTAAAAAGAGTTTGCTTGGTTTGGTTTGGTAATACTGTAGATGACCTTAGTAGGAGGAAGTGTTGAACTAATTTTTAGAGGTGGTTTCTTATGTTAACTTGGTGATACCGTAGGTTGTTGCTTAGGTGGATTTTGAATTTCCTTATTAGACAAATAAGATTTAAGAAACCATTGAGATGTAACAAGTGGAGAGGACCATGTAACAAAACATTGTGCGGTGAATGAGATGAAACCTTGAATCTTAATATGCTTGATTCTTTGTTGTAAAGCATAACAATCATTGTCAGTATGTCCATTGATTTGATTATAATTTCAATATGGAAGACCTTGATATTTAGAAAGTTGACAAGGAGGATAAAAATGGAGTATATGGAAAGATAATTAATTGATGAGTGCCGAGCTTCAGATGAATATCTTATTTCTTAGCATTGATTGCAAACTCTGAGAGGTGCGTAAAGTGACAGTATTTGAGGTTTGGTAACATGAGCACATGTAGAAGACATAGAATGAGAATGAAATGTAGAAGGAGAACCAACATACACTTGAGAAGTGTCCTTAAACTGTTAAATTTCAGATTTGAGAGATGTAATTGTGGATTCCATGGCTTTAAAGTTTTCTTGAAATAAAGCATGTAGAGATTGAATTGAGTCCAATAGGGGTTAATTAGATGGAGGAACGCTATGAATAGGGTCATTAGATAGATGATGGAAGTTAAGACTTATTTCATTTGATGGTGTATCTTTAAGACAACATATAGAGTCTAGTTCTTTTTGTAAAATCTGACAATCGGGGATGCATTTTAAGAAAATAAAAAAAATGTACTTGAGCAAATTTACAACCCATGATAGAATAAAGATGAGAATATGAAGCATGAAAGACGTCAAGTTCACCAAAATGATTAAACTAAAATGGAAATAATGGTAATCTATTATAGCTTAATCATATGTTATTGCAAAGCAGTACATAATAGTTGAATAAATAAATTAAATGACCCAAGAAACTAAGTAAATGAAATATGAAACCCTAATGTGCAAAGAAGGGATAGAAAGAGCTTAGTTGATTCGATGGTTGTTCAAAACTATGTCACATAATAAGTTGGACGAATAAAATGCAAAAAAGGCTATGTAGAAGGTTCCATAAAAATATAGATCAAAGAAGGGTTGAGGCTGTCTGGTTGGACTAGGGGAACTTGGAGAGGGATGAGGGGTATCTTGGGGTGCCCTATTTTGTGCAAAAGGTCCAAAAATAAAATTCATAGGGTCGTTAAGTGATGCGAAGCCTTCTCTATCTATCATGTTGATGTCGCTGTAATGAGTTGTATGTCGTTGGTAGTCAATGATGAAGGAGAGACCTACAAAACCCCAAGCCAAGCATCAAAACCCTAAAAAAATAAATATGCATATGAAGGGGGTCAGACTGTCCTTAGTGGAGAGAATGGTGGAATTACTAATTGAACATACTATGTGTGGCTATGTAAAACATATTTCTAGCTTAATCAGATGCTATGCAAAGCAATAAATAACAGTTAAATAAATAAATCAAATGACCCAAGAAACTAAGTAAATGAAATATGAAATCCTAGTGTGTAAAGAAGGGTTAGAAAGAGCTTAGCTGATTCGATGGTTGTTTGGAACTATGTCATAGAATAAAATGGATGAACAGAATACAAAAAAGACCATGTAGAAGGTCCAAAAATATATAGATCTGAGCTATTTGGCTGGACTGGGGAACCTGGAGAGGGATTAGGGTACCTGGGGTTCCCTAGTCTATGTAAGAGGTCTAGAAACCAAATTCATAGGGTTGTTAAGTAATGTGAAGCCTTCTCTACGTGTCATGTTGATTTCACTGGAATGAGTCATATGTTGTTGGTAGTCAGTGATGAAGGAGAGATCTGTAAAACCCCAAGCCAAGCATCGAAACCCTAAACAAAGAAAGATGTATATGAAGGGGTCAGACTATCCTCAGTAGACACAATGGTGGACTTACTAAAGAAATACTAGGTGAATATGTGTGGGTGGATGAACATAATGCAAAAATGACCATGCAAGAGCTCCAGAAAAATATAGATCCAAGTTGTTTGGCTGGAATGGGATGCTTCGAGAGGGATGAGGGTGCATGGGGTGCCCTAGTCTGTGCAGAAGGTCCATAAACTAAATTCACATTGTCTTTAAGTGATGTGAAGCCTTCGCTTCATGTTGCGTCGATGTTGCTGGAATGAGTTATATGTCACTGGTAGTCAGTGATGAAGGAGAGACCTGTAAAACCCCAAACTGAGCATCAAACCCCTAAAAAAAAGATGCATATGAAGGGGTCAGACTGTCTTCAGTGGCCACAATGGTGGGCTTACTAACTAAGCATTGCATTACATATCAAATCTAATGAAGTTCTAGGTGTGTGTGTGAATATCGTGCCCTTGGTGATATTGTGCCATTCACACTTTTTGTAAGTAGCGAGCAATAACTAGATGTAGAAATGTAATAAAATAGTAGATTGAATAGAATAATCTTCCCTCCTATGCAATGTGATGCATATAACCCAGCCTTGTCCCTTATGATGGATCTAGATGGATGCAAATGGAGCCTTTGATGGATACAACCTTAGGTGATGATAGTAGTGCCTAGTGCTTGGTCCCTCATTATGACCTCATAACTTTATATTTATATGGTTCCCTTGCTCTAATTTCATAATTAACCTTGAAAAGGCTGACCACTAAAAATATGGAAAGCTCAAATATCTAGAAAGTGCCCAAAAAGTGGTGGGAATGTATAGAAATGATCAGGGTGCCCCAAATGGGACAAGGGTTATTGGGGCACCACAATACTGGGTTGGGTGCCCCAGTTAAAGATAAAACAATGCCAAATGGAAAAACTAACTGGGTGAGTACATGTGGGAGGTCGATAGTGATGACATCAAGTAAAGTAAAATAGCAAAAGGACATGGGTTAATTAGTTCTTTCTTCATTCAAAAAACATATGAATAGTAGTATGAGATTAAGACTAAATAATTCCCAAAGTGCTTGATTTTGTGTCTACAAAATCCACAACAATTTATTGGTTTGAATCTCTCTAACTTCCTACTCCTAAAAACACCTAGCTAGAAAACTACCAAATTTACAAAAACTTATACTTACTGCACCATGCTTGAAATTTAAATCCTTCTCTACCTTTGAGATGAAGGAATTTATCTCTTCATTTTTTGCGTAATCAAGGATTTTAGGCTTTACACCTATTATCTCCTATTCAACACCAGGAAAAACATTCTTATGTAATTCACGCAATATAATGCCTTTTTTTAAGGATGATCATGTGATGTATGATATACGGATTTTTCCATCTAATCCAATTAATATTCCTAGATGCAATCTAAATTTTCTCTTATTATACTAAATCCATGATGTTCTGTATTAATCTCTTTAGTGCACAAATTTCTATCGTGCCAATATTTTTGACTTATATGTGTTTTTTCTTGGTTTCCTTGCTTTTTCATGCAATATTCCTCCATTCTGGTTCAATTTTACTTAAGCCTTGTAATAGATTTCACTTTCCCCTAGAAACAATGCATAAAAATATTTTACAATATGTCTATTCTAGTGGACATTATGAAAACTTCAAAATGTTGGAATACTATCCACATACCCTGGAAAGGTATGATGTCCTAAATACTACAGTTATAGCAAATTGTCTTGCATGCTCAAAGTAATGCATGTATATTGTCTTCCCACATGACCATATCTTTGAAATGTTGTATATATTAGTGAGAATGCATTCCATTTACACTTTGTTGGTTTCTTCCACCTATCCATTTGCTTAAGGGTAATATGCAGTACTAGAATGGGATTCTAATCATGAATTCTTTTGTTAGGATCTTAATTCTCATTGTTAATGAAATGATGTTCATGTATCAATGAAAATATTTTATGGACACTTGTACCTTGCAATGATGTTTTCATATAAGAACTTCACATTATATTTGGCTCTAAAATTAATTTTGGTTGTTCCCTCTACTGATTTCAGTAAAATAATCATTTATAGTGATGTATACTTGGTCTTTGATCATATGGTGGATAGATATGAATTAATAATCAATTCCCATTGATGGATGATAAGGTTGTGCACTTAGTACCAATATTAAACCTAGACATGAGACTACATAACATAACAATTTGGATTCATACTCTTTGGCATACATCTTAATGTTTCAAAATGTGGTGTGCATCATAGTCACTTACCATTGACCCCTATATACTACTTGTAGTATATTTCATGCAGTTAACTATGCTTCTTTGCACTGACCTTTTTCTACCCCGTCATGCGCTTCTCCTAGTATATCTCCATGTTCATGTTCCAATTTTGCACTCTTCCTAATACTTAATCTTTCCCCAACTTGTACAAGAATGCATTGATGACTATAAATGGACATACTCTAGCAAATAATAGACTTTTCTTCTTATGTGTAAAATGATCTAGTAACACTCCATATTTTTGGAACTATGTAACTTCTCATAGTTACATAGGCACTAAAATGACTCTAAATAAGTGTGCATCAAGAGAATACTCATTTAGTTCTTTTGGTTCTTCTCATGTATTAATTTACACCTTTTATTCACATGATCTAGTACACAACATGTTCCCTAGTTTGAATTTAATTTGAATTTGACACTATACTAACATGACATTATACATCTTGAATTTTTCTTCCCAATACATGGTTTATTACCAGGTACCTTAATGTTTGATGATATGTAAAGAATTCAAATAGTATTGCAAGATTTTTTGTAATATGAATACTATTACCAAATCCTCTCTCCATGTAATGGTGTATTTATTTCGACACCTGATAATTTTTTATTTGTTAAAGTATTGGATGATCGATGCCACTTCTCCTGAATGTGTAAATATTGCTCCTATTGTGATCCTTGATGCATTAACATTATCATGAAATATTTTTCTCCATTCCAAAAATACCAATATGAGCATAATGATTATTATTTTTTCCAGTTACGTGAAAACATTTTGAAATTATGGTGTCCATACTAAACTCCTTTGACATTTTGTTGTGAAATTCAACATATCCCCTAATAAAAAATTTGAGAATACTTACTAGCATATCCCAAGAACACTTCACTCATGAAGGATACACTCTATGGGGTGTTAACAGTCCAAGGATCTTAAAGCTTCTCAACCACTCAAAGATCTGATAAAATTTGAAATGTGCACTACATCATGTCCCACGATATACTCCAGAATCTGTGAAAATAACCTAACAAATGTTAGGACTCAAAGAACATGTCAAAATATTACTTGACATACTTTACAAAAAATTTTGTATCCCAGCAAACCCAATTTATTGAAATTTTCTTGCATTTGAACTAGGGAAAAGGCTAATAGGCACATAAAGATGATCCTTTTCAAAAAAATTATGAAATTATCCCTTGAATATTTGAACATGGGCTTGTTGACAATGTCCAACCTTGAGAAGACTACATCAATCATCCTTGAATCCCAAAAGGCATAAATTTGCATAGCAAAAGATCCCCATTTTGACCTGATTTGCTCAAAAACCATATTCTTGAATTGATCTAGGCTTGATCACAATCAAGAACCTGGATGGTATTCATAGAACTGATCCTTTCATCCCTAAATAATTTTCGATTTCAATGCCCAAAACAGGTTAACAACTCTTGGCATTCATCTAAAATCTAGTAATTGTGAAGGGATCACTTTTGCATTATAAACACACTTTTTACAATCATTTTATTAAACATCACTTATTATAAATTCACAATTAATGAAAAGGAATGTACAGGTTTGTTACAGGGGTTAAATTTTAGATTAACTATCTACTTCACAACATTAATTACATTGACCCGTGAAGAATACATACAATACTTTCCCAACTAAGATGTTCTCTTGACAATATCTAGCTCTATGACCAAAATCATCAAAAAAAAACAATAAGAGGAGAGATGTACTTACCTATATAGAGTGATACAAGGGATATATAGGTACATGAACTAGAAAAACTAGGAGTACTGAACATAAATATGTTTTGTTCCTGATGATTCCATTGGAAAATGTCATGGTACGGAACTGTACAATTGTACTAGGACCAATTGTATAACCTTGAACCTATTGTACAGTCTTGGTACTAATTGGAGTGGGGTTTTATACGTCTTACACTCCATTTAGATGCACTCTCAAAATATGATGTGTCATTGCTTTCAATTTTTCCTCATACTTGGAACAAGTGTCATCGTTTCTCCAAAAAGGGATCTAACATACTATTCCACCTGACCAAACTTAGAATATGTGTCACCCTAATCTTGGGTGGAAGACCCTATAACAAGGCTAATCTTGGGTAGGCATTGAAGTGT
Organism: Taxus chinensis; assembly: GCA_019776745.2. NCBI lineage: Eukaryota > Viridiplantae > Streptophyta > Pinopsida > Cupressales > Taxaceae > Taxus > Taxus chinensis. Next base: position 733,263,436 of record CM034154.1, on the reverse strand, counting down.
AATTGACTGTAAGATATTTCACCTACCTTAGAACTACACCAAAGAGGCCTTAAAACAGATGTAGTTCTCCACCTAGCATGTGATATCTATATGAATCTAACTAGTTGGCACCGTGAACCTCTTTGACAATGTTTGAGATGATTGGTTTCTCATTAAGGAATTGAGTTAGGATCTCAATGATGCTTGGAAATGAGGGAAGTCAAACTCCTTTACTTGGTTGAGTGCTTAACCATGGATAGATATTAGTGATTTACCTAGTGGATGTGCATCAACTTTGGAAAGATTTAGGGAGCCTTGAGTGCCTTTGGTATTATTAGTCGCAATGAGAGTGTCAAGTGATTGCTACGTTTTTACATGAGGTGGTTTTAAATTGCTTAGTTTAGTAGAGCACCAACCCTAAAAGGAACACCAACCCTTAATTATAAGTGAAGCACCCAGCTCAAAAAGGAAGTTACAAATAAGATTACCAACAAAGATAATAGAATTGAAATCAAATTTGGAAGATGTTTCATTTTTGGATGTGTCATTCCAGGACTATGTAGGTCATCTAAGACCAAAAATTACATCCCAACACTATTGTATGGTTTTGTAAAATGTGATACTGAGTGCAATCTGAAATTTGCATCATGTTAAGAAGAGTTCAAATTCTAATTTTATTCATATATATTCAAAATGTGATGACACATCAATGTGTAGGAATAATTTTGGAGAGAGACAATAAAATGTATTGAGTAGGAATAGGATGTGGATAATTGATCTATAAACTCTTTAACTTTGGAATTATCCACAGAATCACAATTTAAATACTATTTTTCTAATTTCTATTAGAAAATGACAGAGATAGCTAGTGAATGAATTTTTCTTGTGCTTAGAATCAACAATTGCAGGAAAGGAAAGAATATAAACTCACAAACACCAACAAGTTTCATCCTAGAAACCTCCAGAGAAGGAAAAACCAGTCGGGAAGGGAAATTGCTCTTTCTTCCCACTTTTTATTGGCCAATTCAAACAATAAGTACATAAATTACAATAACTATGAAAAGGAAGTAGATAATATCTCACACTACCTCCCAATTACTATTTTCTCTGTCTCAACACTCCTTTCTTCTACAAAACACAATTCCAACACTAAGAACTTCTTGCTCACTTGCTTTCTTGCTTCGATGATCTTATTCTCTTTTACAAACATGTATTTATATCCTTTCTCATGTCGTCCCATGCACTGGAGAATGGGAAAGGTCATGGAGGAGAAGAGACATGAACAACCTTTCAAATTGTGGGGTTGTTCGTTTCATGTTTTCATTTTATGTCCGAAAGACCCAGGATTGCCGCCCAATATAGAATGACAGTCTCAAAACTGTCGCCTTGGTTGGGAGGTAGTTCTGTAACTACCATGCTCTGCACAGAGCGGTGGTCCTATTACTATAAAGAAAGAACCTCTGTGTATTTATTTTCCTTCTTCGTGTTGACTAATCTGATGAAGTAGAGTCATTTTGGATCCCTATGGATCACACCTCCCCTAATTAGGAGGATTTTCGTCCCACAAAATATTAGTGGGGGAGTAGATGAGGAAATAATTCTCTCACTTGCTCCTTCGAGTACCACTGGGCCTATCCTTGGTGTCTTTCCTTTTAGTCCAATTTTCCAAGACTCCTGTAGACCTCTCCTAGTCTCTCTGACCTTTTTCTGTAGCACTACATCCTCCTCTAATTCACCTTGTGAGTCCAAGATGCAATCCTCAATAGAAGGCAGCAACTGTAGTCCTTCATCTTCATCTAGCATGGATGGCTCATATAGGTACAAGTTCTCACAGTTTACTACAGACTAAATCCTCATAAATGATGGTAAATCAAGTTGAAAGGCATTTTCTCCAACCTACTCCAATATGGTGAAGGGCCCATATCATAGGGGCTTGAGCTTTCCATGCTTGACCTTATAGTCTCTCCTTTCTTAAGTAAAGCCAAATTCTATCTCCAACATGAAGCTTATGTTCCCTCCTATGTTGATCATGCCTAGCTTTGTACTTGGCTTGAGATTTCTCTAGCTGTTCTTTGACTTTGAGATGGATTTTCTAGATCCTCTCAATGAATTTGTTTGCTCTATTCACCTCACTGTCTCGTGTCTCCTCCTCATCATTGTTGCCCAACTGCTATGTCTAAGTGGACTCGTAGGTAGATATCCCAAGTATGCTATCAAATGGTGACTTCACAGTGGATATGTGTACTGCCTCGGTTATAGAAATGTTGAATGTAGGCTAAGGACTCATCCCAAGTCCTTCGGTATTTGTTGTTATACCCTCTGATCAACTTGTACCAAAGTCCTGTTCACCACCTCTATTTGTCCATCTGTCTGTGGATGGAAAGTTGTGCTCCTCTATACCTTGGTATCCATCTCGTCCCACAAAGTTAGTCCAAAACTTCCACCAAGAACCTGGAATCCCTGTCAGAAACAATAGAATTTGGCAAACCAAAATGTACCGATACATTAGCAAAGAAAATATATGCTGCCTCATGTGCTTTTATTTCTTTTTACATGCCATAAGAATACACATCTTAGCACAAATCTATCAACAACAACATAGAGATAGTCATGGCCATTTTTAGACATAGGTAATCCTCCTAAAAAATCCATAGAAATGTCCTCCCATAGGACGAGTAGGTACTGGAAAAGGCATATACAAACCCTCCTTCCTAGTCTTAGGCTTGCTGGTACAACAAAGTTTACATCCACATATAAATTTTGATAGTTTTTCATTACATATTGGGCCAATACATGTACCTTTGCAAGTGGGTTAGGGTCTTTATCAACATCGAAATGTTCCCACTACTTTCAAGGTATGTGCTTCCCTCATCAATAAAATTATTTATTATTTAGGCACGCAAAGCTTCCCCCATTAGTAGAGCAAACCATCCTTTAGATAACAATCTTCAATCCCTATTCTTTCAGTCCCTTGGGATTGCCCCTAACTTCTAAATATGCCTCTCCACTTCCTTCATGAAGGGATCTCTGTCCTAGTGGCCAAACAAGGAAATTCCTCTATGTGGGTATCTAGATAACATGTCTGCCACAAATTTTGTACTACCCTTGTTGTATTTGATCACCAGATGGAACTGTTGAAGGAACCCCATCCATTTGTAGTGCCTTACCTGCTGCAATTTAGACTGTGCTTGCAAATACTGGAGAGGTTTGTGGTCAGTGTGCAAAATAGTTTCATTTACCCAACAAATAATGCTTCCATTTTTTAATTTCCTGAACTAGTGCATACATTTCCTTATCATATACTGAATATCCTTTAATTTTTGAAGTGAAAGTTTCAGAATGATAGCATACAGGTTTACCTCCTTAAAGCAACACTGTGCCATAGCGTAATCACTGGCATTTGTCTCTACTTCAAAACGCTGCTACAAATTAGGAAGAGAAAGTACTGGAGCATGACTAATCTTGTATTTCAATAACTCAAAGGATTTTGTCTTGTTCCTTACCCCAGTCAAAACCCTTACTCTTTGCGGCCACTGTGTGTAGAGGTGCTGCAATCATAGAGAAGCCTAGAATGAACTTCCACATGTACTGTACTACTCCCACAAAACTCCTAGTCTTTGTGGCTCCTGTTGGTGTTGGCCAATTAGTGATGGCTTCCACCTTCTTTGGATCCACTTGTATCTCTCCTCCTCCAACCATGTGCCCAAGATAGACAAGTGATTATTTGGAAAATTCACATTTCTTCATATTACAAAGCAATTATTTCTCCCCAAGAACTTGCAAGAACTTTTTGCAAATGAGTTAGATGTTCTTCCCATGTGGCACTAAAAATCAAGATATTGTCCTAGATATACAATGACACATGAATCTATGAAATCCCACAATACATCATTCATCAATCTCATAAATGTAGCGGGTGCATTACATAACCCAAAAGGAAGAACTAACCATTCATACAAATCCCTGTTTTGTTTTGAAGGCAGTCTTTCATATATCCTCCTCCTTCATTCTGACTTGGTGATAACCTGACTTGAGATCCAATTTCATGAAAAATTTGGCATGTGAAGCTGGTCTAAGAGATCATCTATGCGGGGAAGTGGATATCTACTCTTTATGGTGATCTTATTCAAATTGTGGTAGTCGATGCACATTATCCAAGAACCATCCTTCTTTGGCACCATCACAATAGGTGAACTACATGGTGAGGTGCTCAGATGTATCACCCCTTGGTCTAGTAGTTATGAAGTTGATTCTTTACTTTAGTACTCTCAAGCAAGGATTTCCTATACAACCCGATGTTCGGTAGAGGGGAATTTGGAAATAGATGAATCTCATGCTCTACTTCCCATTTTGGTGGTAACCCATTAGGAGCCTGAAATACTTCCTGAAAATACTTAATAATACTATCCAAATCATGCTTTCCCTTGGTTAGAAATCTCTAAAACTTCTACCCCATCTTGTTTATCCTTTAAAAAAGTAAACAAAACTGATTATGATTTTCTTGAATAAGTCATTTTGCTTGGTTAGCACTCACCATAGTAAACTATGTCTTACTGTTGGTGTGCCCAGGATGTTGTAGTTTATCCCATCCTTGACCCATCTGTACTGGTTTTCCCTTCTCATAAATATAACATCCCTAATATACAAGTAAGGAATCCTGAATACAACATCAAAATCATCAAGTGGAATAACATTACTTCCAAAACATCAATATACTGGGAATTTATCCCAAACTTGACCTTACATCTTCTTGTTACCTGAATTTCAACATCCTTCTTCACCCAACCCAAAGGATAAGGGTGTGGATGCTCATAAGTCTTCAAGACCAAGATCTTTATTTACAAGAAATCAAGTTAGACTGAGAACCGGTATCAACCAAAGCATTTACCTTAGTTCTCTTGATCTGGATTTTGATCTAGAATAGTCTACTCATCTCCTCTTCCTTGGTTGTCCATGTTGGTGGTCGTTCATCCAATCCTTTCACCTACATCTGAGTCATCTTTGATTTCCACCTCCCCTTCTGTTTTTATAGATGTCATGGACTTATTTGAGTCCTTGGTTCGGTTCTTCAGATGTAACTTTGGATGCAACTTCCAACATGTAGCGTCAGTATGACCATTGATATCACAGTTCTTATAAAAATTCTTGGGATCTTTACAAGTATTTAAAGTAGTGGAAACTTGTTTACCTTTCCCTTTCCACTTACCCTTGTTACTTGTTTGCCCATACTCTTTCTTTCTACTGATTTTTTGTTTGCTTTTCCCTTGGCTCTGCTTCTCCTTGCTTCTTTTCATCATCTATGTAATATAATTGCACACACGACTTCGTTGAGATCTTTGGGCTTTGTGGAGATGACTTTTCTTTAAAGGTGAGTGTGAAGTCCTCCCAAGTACTTAGTCAGAATATCCTCATCTTCCAAGTCCATGTTTAGCAACATGGCCTGCCTCCAAAACTCTGTAGTATAGTCCTTGCACACTTTGACCAATGCCTTGTCTAAAATACTTCCATTTAATCATTTGGTCAATCTTGTGGCCAATAGGATAGAATTTAGCTCTAAGTAATTCTTTAAATTCTTTCCAAGAATTTCATAATAGGATGCTTCTTCTTTTCACAAGTGGCATTAGATGGGTTTCCCACCAAACCAGAGTCTGTCCCTCCATTTTGAGATGTGCAAAGGTGATCCTTTGTGCCTCTAGTGACATTATGGACACTAAAGTATACTTCTAACTATTTTAACCATTTATCAAACAACTCTGCATCTACTTTTCCTTCAAAGATTTTAATCTCAACTTTCGTCTCAAATTTAAAAGGAGTATGATCATATTTTACCTTTTCTCTTGCGTTTAAAGTCTCTTCTTCATGCTCTTCCCCATAATCTTCCTCCTGGTGTGCTCTTCCCTATGCCAAACTTTTCAGCTAAGCCTCAAACCACTGAGTCCATGGAGTCTTTCTTGATCAGAAGTCCTGTCTTCTGCAAATATGCAAGTTCTTCATTGCCTTCTAAACATCCTATCCATCATGGTCTCCAGCATCTCAATTCTATGAGACCAATTTCTCTTATTCCATTTGATCTCTAACTCCTTTGTTTCCACTTCTTCCTAGATATATTTGGATCGCAAGATAAAACTTCTTTGCCTTTAGACCTTGTCAATATCATACAAATCACACAAGAATGAATACCACAGTCCCTTGAATATAATTGTATCAGCTCTTGATACAAAAATGATTTATAAACCTCTAAAATTTGAAAATCTTTACAAGACCACAACCTGATTACTATTTCTACTTCCAATTAGTTGAAAATGTACAATCCTATTTAATAAGCTAGTGAATGCATCTTAGTTCTTAGAATTATGTTACAGTAAAGGAGAATGAACAATTCAATGCATAACACAATATTTGTATTGGAAACCTCTCAAGTTGAGGGAAAACTAGCCAGGAAGGGAAATTGCTCTTTCTTCCCACTTATATATATTGGCCAATTGTAAAATTGAACCACAAATTACAAGAAGTTGAAAGGAAGATAACAATGTAAACACTTTCACCTTCATTTACTTCACTACTCTGTTTCTCATACACCTTGCTTCTGCAATGAACCATTATAACACCAAATGGTCTTCTTTCTCACTTCTCCCATCCAACTCTGATGATCCAATTCCACTAATCGATTCTTGCTTAAGCTCCTCCTTATAGATCACTTCCTTCCATGTCCTCTTGTGAACTAGAAGTATGATAAATGACCTCCATAGTGAAGAGACATGAGTCCAGATGCTTTAAATATATGTCCATTTTTAGGCCTCTTTTTGTATTTTATTAGTCCATAAGTGACCGCTAGTGAATGAATATTGCAAACCGACAGTTATGCAACCATCGAAGTGGTTATGCAACCATTGTTCTATGCATGTGTAGATTATGTAACCACTGGGGCAGTTACACAACTGTCACTCTACACAAAAGTGCGGTTCTGTAACTCTATTTTTTCACTTCATTCTGTTTAATTTATTCTTCTGAAACTAGTTGTTCTGATGAAGTAGTGTTTATTTGGATCCTTATGGATCACTGTATGTACCAAAAATCTATTCACTTCAATCTCTTTGGTGGGCTCTTCCAAACCCAAAATGACAACTATCTTAGCTGTAGTCTACTAATAATCCTTTCTTGTAAATGATGTGCCCAAGTAGTGTTCCAAAGGGTGTAGAAAATATACACTTTTCAATGTTGTGAGAAATGCTCAACTTCATTGCACTTCTCACAACATGATCCCAAGATTATCAAAGTGATCTTTGACTAACCCATAAACATTCCAACCATCCAAATATATTTTCATGAACTTGTGGATAAAATATTGAAATGCTTGCACAACACTACACGAGAACACTGCTGGATCATTATTTAACCCAAAGGGCATGACTGTATATGAAAAACTGCCCCACTTAGTAGTGAAAGTGGTATTTTCTTGATCTTCTTTTGCACCTAGTTTATATCCTGAAAACCCATCTGTAAAAGAATATATCTCGTGCCCAGCTATGCCTTCAATAATTTCTTCTATGAAAGGGGTGGGAAAAGGATCTATGACACATGAAGCTGTTTAACTCTTTATATTCCACACATACTCTAAATCATCCAATCCTTCTTAATATTGATAACCAAATACAAGTCACTGACCCATTCAAACTCTTTGATTGGCTCAATTATCCCATACTTGAGCATTTTGGTCAGTTTCTTCTTTCACATTGATGCACAAATTAGGATTCATCCTATAAGGACCTCTTCCTAACTGGGTGCTCACCTTCATTTCAATTTTATCTTCATGTCACCCAAAGAAGGATGCACACCTTTTAATTCATTGTAACCCCTTGGAAAGAGATCCTAAAAAACACACAAAAGCTCGACAGATATTTCTAAACACAAAAATGTTCTGAAGAATCACCAAAATCTGGTTCGTTAGGTTGAATATAGTTCAAAACTGTGCACTATGATAAAAATGAACACAAAACCAAGAGTAATCAACAACTATTAGTGTGAGGAATATGATTCTCATAGAGAATCTATGAGCTCTAATGCACCATTAAAAAGTGGCACAAATATCTCCTGTGGTGGCCTACATCATCAATGGAGTTGTACTTGAATGATACCTTTCCTTTTCTCCAAATAATTAGCAAGCAAAAAATTTGTACCTCTTCTATTTTCTCAAGATGCAAAAATATAAATCAGGTCTACTAGCATGTCATATGATCCATTTAGGAGAAAGTCGCAATATCCCCCAGAGTGATGTAACTCTCATGATCATGGACAATATACCTCCATAAGGGAGAAGGATAGTTACAATTCATAAAATAGAATAAAACTTTTGAATGACATACCTACAATCATCTATTATCAAATTCTATGATAGTCTGTCATATGTCTTATATTCAGCTAAAAGACATACTAGACTGTTCCCAGATGATGCAATGTGTGAGGTGGAGAACTTAATGTACTAATAGGGATGGATAAAATAAACCCTCACTTGCAACTTGTGTCACATTAGGATAATACAAACTCTATGGACATGATAGAAATGTAATTCTTCAAGATGAAATGTGTTTGACAGTTATGTCATGTTTAGTACTTTCTCATGACTGAAAACATAAGTGGAAACGTGATTTGTGTTTCTCGCCTATGAGTATTTTTCAGGATCTCTAATTGTTTCCCCCCAAAGCACCACTTTCCAAGTGACACATTTCAGGTGATAGGGCTTAAAGCATGTGAATTCATATATCTCAAGTCATTATTCCACTTAGCATCACCATGACACTAATAATGTTTAATGGCTTAGGGTGATCACCAATAAGACCACATCTAGGTACCTGAGCCATTCCTAAATGCCTCAAGTGACGATCAAATGATCATCCTTGATGACTCATGCACTTAGAGGAAATGGGCTTGACTTGGGCTCAATAATGTTGCTCATGAGCTCTTACAAATATCCGAAAGTAACACTAGAGTGTGAGACTGGAAACCTGTCCAAATCCCATCTAAAGAACACTTTCTTTTGATGTTCAAACTAAATTCCATTAATGGTGATGTAAGCACCGTCATATGAATAAAATTTGACTAATCTCTACCTCAACTCAGGGCCAAACATAAGGATCCGATTGTATTTTCCAAAATATTCATTTAATTACGTGCTCATCCATAGGCTTTTTCAACTCCATGTACTTTTGTTAAAACACACCTCAACATTGTTTGAGGCCTTGGCACTAGGTTCATGCCAAGTAATGTTGGACAATTGTTATTCTTCAAGGATATAAGCTCCAAACTTCAAAGTCTCTAATTTGTTCAAGTTGGATCCCTGAATGAAGAATAGATGCATCCTTCAGTACCCCGTTAAGGCATAGCCTTAGTTTTGGAAATTTCCATTTTGTAGGACACATTCAAAGATGGCTGTAATGTAGGCCTTCCCAAAAGTATTTCATGTCTTAACTTTGGGAATGAGTCAACATATTGTCTTGATTGACATCTATCTATCAAGATATTGCTTACCAATAACCATGAACTACTTCCATCATAGGTGATACTCTTTGTCCAATAATGTCCCATAACTCTTGAGGTACAACACACTAGAGAATCCATCAATCCCATGAAACAACTATTTTCCTCTTGCTATAAGAACCCAGTTCTTTTGTTACCTTCTCTCAAATCCATTGACCCTAGTTACACTGGGATTATGTTCCTAGTGCAACAAATCTTTTCAAAAGGAATTTTAGAATTCCACCATCCTTCTGCAAGCATGCTCAATGATTCTTAATGTTGAATTCCTTCGCGCAATATAAATAACTTTAAGCGACTGTCATTTTACCCTAAAAATTTTAATGACTCCCAATTCCCTTGATAGACAGTAAATGCTCCATGGGGTACTCGCAATATGAATATGAAAATAATTGCAAGGCAACCTTCACAGGTTGCATGTGTGCACCACTGATTCCTCGTTAATGTTGTAAAACACCTACCAACATGGATAGGAAGTTGTTTGCTTAGTCAAGTCTAAGTGTCTCATGTGATTACATTCATAGCCTTATGAATCATCTTGGTGCCCTTTCCCTTATTAAAAATTTTACCCTTGTTCTCAATAAGGAAGCTACTAGTAAATCCTACACAAGAGTTATGTATGGATCCCACAGTTAAAGATGTTGCATTGCAAATAGTAGGGAGTCTATTGTTGGTATTGATCAAGTGATTTTACAAGATAACAAAGTTCCTCTAAAAAGATCTACATATTGCCACCATCACGACCCCTAACTCGATTAAGGTATCCTCATTGCTACAGCCTATTATACATTATCTTAAACTATGGAAGTGTCCTTGCATTAAACTCATTTTTCCTTACCTTGTACCTTGAACGTTTTGGGTGAAAACTAGTTTATTGTAACCTGTCATAAAGATGGATTTGGGGATATGATCAATCAGTTAGAGTTTCATTAGTGTCATGAGTTTCATGAGACTTTTAAAAATATTTTCATAGTACATAATCAAGTCACTTTATGAATGACCAATTTCCATATTCGTCATTGTTTTAAGGATAGTCTCTGGGGATGTATGGTTCAGGTGACATTACTTCACAATCTAACAACCAACGAATGCATTGAATTGCACGTAAAAGTATCCTTAGTGTCCCTAGAACATCAAAATGTGTGTACCATATACCACTAAGCATCTAATGTGTTGAATTGGAAAAAATATTCTTCAACTATTTTCAACATGGCTGAAATTTACACCTCTAAGAACAATATCAATCCATTGTATCAATTTTCAAACTACCTCAGCCTGCAAAGCTACTTCCAAGGCCTCATGCAGATTAGTATACGTCTTTAGAGATAAATCTCTTTGGAACCGGAATTAGTAATCCTCGAACGAACCACTGTGCATGATGAATTTGATGTATATCATAAGACAACTTCGACAACAGAGTTCTTAAAACACGTGTTATACTCCTTCATGCTTTTAGATAATTCCTACTTGATATCCTTGAGTGTGCCCCATGATGTGTTGTTCAAACTTTGTTATGGGAAACTCAAATAGAATCACAGTGCAAAAGAAGTTTGGTCCACCACAGTCTGATTTGGGTCATACTTCCTATACTAGCTATGCGTGTGCCCTTACAATGTAGTTTAAAATTGACTTACCTTTCTATCTAAGGCTATAATTCCCTTTGCATGTCATATCAGTTCATACTTATGCACATGCTCTATTGCATATTTGATCCCTCTATACTCTAGTAAACAGAGAGACATTTTACAGTAAACCTGAGGGGTCAGCTGCATTGGTTGTTGAAGTGATGGTCCATTTGGTGGTGTTTGCAGTCCCTGTCTACCAGATCCAAAACCAGAACCTCCTCCTCCATGTGATGGCTACCTGATCTACCATAATCCTCCCATGCCCTATGCTGCGGGTTGCGGTCCAGTTGACAACCTTCCTTGTGTCCCAATTATACTATTGATCTAGACACCTATTATTGGGCTGATGAAATGCAGCCTAAGTATGAAAAACGTAGAAGGATTAGGTGCATGGGCGTAAGGTGAGTATATTCCCGTGGAACTATAGTGAAACATGGCATGCCCAGGAAAGCATGAAATCAAGACTTAGCCGTTTTCTAGTTGAGGCTAATTTTGGACATGGAGTGTGAGAGCACATTTTGTAGAAGACTTGAAGAACACGTGGGGATATTTTGGATGAGTAGGAAGATCAATCCACATGCATAGTTTTGAGGCTATTAATAGGATTATACTACAGTTGTATTATTAGTAGTATATTATTAGTGAGCTTGCATGCTCTTGTATTTATCATGTAAGGGTGCATGGCTATTATTAACATGTAGCCTATTTTTGAAAGGTGCATGGGCGATGAAGATAAAGTCCCCACTACCTTTAAATATGTATTGATTTGCACAGTTTAGGGACCACTTTTGTAGTGTTATGTTGTGGATTTATGGGCATGCATGACTTATGGTTACAATATTATGTATGTATGAAGCTTCTGTGTTTTACAACAATTAATATAATGGATCTTTGTGGCTGGATATTAATTATAGACACATTGTGAATGGTTCTTACATGGTAAAGTTAATCTTGATTCTTGTTTAATTAATCATGTTTATTGGTTAAGATATAGATCTGGTTTATGTAGTGCAATATACTTAATTATCTGTTATGGATATGGAATATTTGTATGATCATGCTAACTTCTTGAACAAGTTGACATAAAAGAGTGACTTGGTACCCTTGTGCACTTTGGGTGAGTGCTCAGTTCAGGTTGAGTGATGTGTCCAGTGCGCCTTGGGCTATTGGTGATAAAAACTAGGCTACATTTTGGTTCCATTTTGGGACCTCTTTTTCAGTTGTTTGCCAGGATGTTGCATGATGAAGATGTACCGATTGACCTTGGCCAGTATTGAAGAGTGGTTAGACAATTTAGAGGAAGAGTATGCTCACAAATTTAGCATTGGACCTGATTTTAATGCACACACATGGGTTGAACAAAATTTGTATCACGAGCCCTATGAGACGTTCTTCACCATATTCCCTATAGAGCTGCACGAGTGGTTGGATGCTTACACATCGAAGATAAATTGGAGGTTTCACACACTTGTTTGGATGCAGGAAGAATTTCAAGATTTTATGATGCAGATCTGAACTTGGACGCATGTTGTAGATCATTGGTGGAGTTGTGTTTTGAATAGATATATTTTGGAGTACACGGTTTCTACTTATTCTTGTCTAGAGGTTACTGAGTTCTAGTTTTTACGTGAACCTAGAGGATCTTATCTACATGGTATCCCCTTAGCGGTAAAGATCTTGATTGTGACCATGGATTTGGAAGAGTGTCCTATGACTAGCTAAACCCCACCATGCACATGGGGCAGGAGCAAGTGTGGTGAAAGATGGAAGATCTAGCGGTAGAAAGATAGAGAGAAGAAAGGTGGCTTAATTTTAATGAAGCACGCAAGAGGGATTTGGAGAAGAAACGTGAGATATTGTGGAAAGAATGGTGTTGCATAGAGAGATGGCTTATGAAGGATTTAGGAGCTCACGTAGAAGACATGGAGCCAGAGCATCTGGAACTCCCCCATTTGGGAAAGCATGGTAGAGAACCCTCTTCAGTTTTGAATGAAGGCATGTCTGAAGAAATATTGAGAACTATGGGCGTGCATCTAATCCTACATGGCGACCTAGCCCTTGCACTTGGTTTTCTAGTTTCTACGAAACTATCAGTAAACAAGCTAGTGTGGGCAGTAGAGTAGTGACAGATAGAGTTAGTTTACAGTCAAGTTCAAGAGTTAATCAGGTAGCTTATTCATCTATGGTGGCACAATCAGTCATCTGTTTTATTTGGAGGTCCAGTTGGAGGTATGTTTTTTGGTGCGTCATCAACACAAAACATTGGAGTCAAGTCTAGGAAATAACACAACTTCACAGACTGTAGGAGTTCAGTTTAGCACAACCATTGGAACATAATCTAGTGCATCCTATAGTCCATTTCCTTCTATAGGAGGGGGATCATGAGGATAAGGTGGCTTGGGATCTAGTGGATCTGGTGGTTCTGGGGGTAGAGGAAACACAAGAGGTAATACATGTTCTAGATCTGGTGGGCATGGACCGCACCAGCCCCAACAAATATTTATGGAGATGTCTCTTCATCTCCCAAAATATAGAGGCATAGAAGATGGAGCTGAGCACATGCATATGTGTGAGATATTATGGCATGTGAAGGGGATTATAACTCCAGAGCATAAGGAAAGTTAGTTTGCAACTACTTTGCAAGGGCACACACATAGTTGGTATAGGAAATATGATCCAAACTAGACTTGTGTGGACTATACTGTGTTATAGTGATGCTTTCTTAATAGAGCTTCCATATACCTAAGTTTGAGAAGAAAAGCATCAGCACGCTGAAGGATATCAAGCAGGGCATGGCTAAGAGTGTTCAGGAGTATGATGACATGGTTCAAAACCCTTTTGTCAAATTTATCTTATGACATACATTCAAGTTAGCATGCATCAATGGTTCATTGGAGGATGATCATGCCTTTTAGAAGGGAACTCTCACAAAAGACTTATACTGATCTATGTGAGGCACTTGAAGAAAGCTCTACGTGCTGAGGTAGTTGGGAGTGTAGACACAGGAGTGAGCCCATTCTTGGAAGCTCAGATTGCAACGATGGCGAGACAATTAGATAAATTATCATGTAATCAACACATGAGAATCATAGTGGAATTTGGTGTACAGATTGTGAAGTAGAAGGACATACTAAGGATAGTTTCCCCGTAAATCAGTGCATGCCATATTGTTGGATTGTGAGATCTGTCACTTGGATCATGATTCAAGCAGATGCCCATTATTTCAACGCGTGATAAGAAAGAACAGTGTCTTGTTACTAGCAAGATTTGTAGGTCTACCACACATGATATAAAGAATTAAGGTTGATTGATCATATTCATGATGCTATTGATATTGGTGTGCCAGACCAGTGTTACAAATAATTCTAAGGAACAAGGTGAGCATCATGAGTATAATCACAATGAAGGGTTTTGTGATGGAGGCCAAGGTAGAGGTCAAGGATACCATGGAGGATTCAGAGGCTGAGGTCACGGTGGTGGAAGAAGTGAATTTCCATGAGGAACATGTTATACACGTGGATCCCCTTGATCATTACAGGCACGAATGCCCTCAGAAAATTATTTGTTCTTTTTGTAGAAAGAACCACAACTATGAAGAATGGCCATATTTTTATGAACATTTGAGTAATAATCACAAACAGGACAAGGGCGCGTGGGAATGGTTAGAGTACAACACATTGTGGAAGATCAATGGATGCTGAAGTTAGTGCCTGATCTTGAGTTGGTACCTGTGAATATCACTACACGTGCTGAGGTTGCGCATGTTAGGGAAGTTCCAAAGCAGAAGCTTGCCATTACAAAGGAGTAGGTATTACATGAAAAGTATCTAGACCCTATACATTAGAAGGAAGTTGTATCAAGAAACCATGGATGTTATTAGGAAGTTTGCAGGGTGAGATACAATGTTTGAAAGAGAACTCACAAAAGTTGGAGCATAGAAGAAAACAACTGAGCTTCCTCAAAAGGATGTTGATGATTTAAAGGAAGTTTGCAAGATGTTGTGACAAGAGAACAATATTCCTTTGCTAGGGGAATGGTTAAAGGGAAATATGTTGTACATTAGATTTAAGCGTGAAAGATAGATTTTGCATGCTAACCTGCCTCTAAATAGTCTTGTTTATGACAAGAAGATCACTCTGAACGTTGTTGTCGATGGATGGATTTTGTTGGCGATTTTTTTTTTGGGTGGAAAAACTTGTGGATTTTTTTTCAATGCTTTGGGAATTTAATTCCCTCTACTCAACTAGTGTAGCTGTCGTATATGCATGCGTGAGTAAAGGTGGATTTTCCTCATGGCCTTGTGGTTGGGGATCCAATAGGGGCACGCCACTGACCCTGCGGAAAATCTAGAAATCTCTTGCTAGGGAAGAATTTTTCTGAAGAGTGGGAAAGGGGAGTAATAAAAGAGGTAGGATAACTAATGTTACAGGTCGAAAATCAGATTCCTACACACACTAGTAATAAATTTCATCACATGCACTAAAATTAAGAAGAAACAATACTACAAACAACAATAAGACCAATTAGAATTTAATGGACACAAAGTATCAGTAAAACCTTTAGTCAAAAAAGGCTCGAAACTCCTTCTTGTATTTATTCTCAAGAATAAATTGTACATAGTATGAGAATGGAAGACATTGAGAATAGGGGAAAAGTGACTAACTCTTTTCACTCACAAGTGAGAAAAATCTCTCTCATGAACTTACAAGAATACAACCAACTAGAATAATTTCAGATTTAGAACCCTTTGGAATGAAGAGCTCATTACAATTTATAGCAATCTGAATTGTCCTTTCACCTCCCTTACATGACTCTTCATTTCCATATTCCACTCATGACATTTTTTTTCCATGAATTAGGTATTTCTCTTTTAACTTTGAGAAAATACTTTTTTACAAATTTAAAATAGGTCACTTAAGTTAATAGGACAAGATACAATGATGACACATAACGAAGAATTAGAATGGAGAGATAAAGTAGAGAGGGAAATAGAGAGAGGGAAGGGATGGAGGGGAAAACACTCCTCATGAAGAAATGCTTTGAATTCCTTGATGCAACCATGAACTTTGAGAGGGTATTTTTTCCACTGGCGATCTTCTATACTGATGAATATTGCTCACTTGAATAACTTTGAATCATTTTCCCAATCTAGTGATGACCGCAAACTCTATGATGCATGGAAACCCTAGACCATATAATGAGTGTTTAGAAACACTATTATGATGTTTACCACTACAATCTTGAGATGAACACATATAATTCAAATGATGACCCTCCTTGAAACTTGGTTGATGAACCCTTTGACTTGTTGAAATCATTTTGAATAATTTTCTTTGGATCACTCGGTTCCTTAAGTGACGAAGATGAATTCACATAATGTGCCTTGCGATGCCTTGATTTACTTCTGTAAACCATTTCACTCAAGATTATGCTTCTAGGACCTCTGTGAAGTTCTCATTCCTCCTTTTCAACTCATGAAACCATCTTATTATTCAAAAGGGGGTTGAAAAGGCAGTAAGGTGAGTGAAAACAAATTCACATGTAATTTTCCCCTCTGAAATGAAATTTTTCCAGTTTCCCCTTCTGAACCATCTACCATATTCCAACCTCACGTGTTCTTGAGATATTGCTATTTTCAGCACATTTCTATTTTTAGCAGGTTGTTATTTAGGGACCTGCTATTTCAGGAAGAAGTCATTTTCTATCTTACTTTCCATTTTACCCCTTTTCTGATTGTCCTAAGTGATCGAACTTGTAATTCAGTGGGACTCATCATTTATAACGTGCGAGGAAGTATAACATATGCTATTTTTAGTAAGTGGTGAAAATGACCTCTGTTTGTGACGGGAACAACTTTTTTGGATTCAGATCTTCGTCATGATTTCGTGCTCCAACTTTCATCATGATTCACTTTTCCAAAAAACTCAGAAATGAAAATTCAAAAATTATCTCTGGTAAGAGATTCGAGTATGGAGCTACTAGGGTAGAATATTGATAAAAATCACTCCTTCATATCTCGAGAAATGGAAAATTCATCATGCAAAAACTAGTTTGAGAGAAACTAAATTTTTTGGAGGCCCTTCCCTATAAATTTCAGATGATTTCGCCCGCCGGATCTTCAGGAATTTGAAATTTTATTCGAAGAGGGTAGAATGCTGATAAAAAACAGCCCTCCATATCCCTAAAAAATATGGACTTCATGGCATGAAAACTAGTTCATGTTAGTAGGAAATCACAACACCCCCAAATGAGTTGTTAGATCTACTTTTCTAAGGTAGATTCATTTGGTGTGATTTGCATAACATTTAGTTTTTTCCCCAAAGTGTGGGACTTCGCAGGTGGGAAAAAATCTACAAATTAAGGCTGGTTCCTAGTCCTCTGTTTAGGTGTATGCATGAAATCGCAGAGGATATATCCTAATTCCTACTCTAATTTGTGAAGGGCACAGAGTTAAAGAAGGGATGCAAAGAAAAATAAAATTTAAGCTACCAGGTGATACACTAAAGGAGTGATGAACAATTGTTTTTCTAGTAGACACAAACTAGAAGAATGCAACATAAAAAAATATGCACAAATAACCAAAGTTGTAATGAAGGACCAGAAGACAACAATTAACATAGAAAGGTTTAAAGATAACCCACAGAAAATGTATTATTTCTCTCACGGCTTGATACGATGCATTACAATAGCAACAAGAAAAATTTGTGTTTACAGTCTATATGTGAGGTCTGAAAATCCACGAATTCACTTGCCAAGGGGAAGAGGGGAGCCTGCAGAATAGAAGAATGTCCAATCCTTTACCATGAGTCCCGAACCTGCATTTATGGACTCAATCAGAGAGAAGAAAGAAAGAGAGAGAAGCAAGAAAAATAGGTTGAAGCTTAACCATTGTTATTAATGTCTTCTACAAAATATCCCCCTAGATCTGTCTTGACTGTATCAATATCTAGTTCGGTGCCTCAAAGGAGGAAACGATGGAGTAGATCGAATCTGATCTGGTTGTTGGGGTAGATGGATCCCACATTAATGGCCTTGAAGATGTTTTATCCAATTTCCTTTACCTAACCTCTCCAAACTTAAGGTTTTAGATCTCTATGGTGTGGGTGAAGCTGAGATATTTCCAATGGTGTAAGATTTGCAGTATTTAAAGGCCTGAGTCGAAAGATTTTCCCCTTCGAAGTTTGTATCGAGTCCATACAAAAGGGTGGGAAAACCATTTGGAAAAATAGGCCCCCTTTCGACCTATGGGATGCGTGGAGGGATAGCACTTGTCTGAAGGAAGCCTCTATATTTTTCTCTTGGAATGGCATGAGGTTGACACGTGGCTTCCTCCTCCGACCCGCTCAATTTCTTTATTTTTCGGCTAAGTTATTTTCTCGGCAGGGTCATATTCCTTGACCGGGGACATGCAGTGGTCTGGTGCTTGTTTGAGAACCCTTTATCTGATTCACCCTTGAGTTAGCACAATTTGGAAACTTGACACTCTCCGTTGGCCTACCACTATGCATTGACTATTCAACCAAACTTTGTTCCCTTCGAAGAGATTGGACACATGGAGGCTGTGCGCTCGCTGAAACTCCTGATCAATATTTTCCCCTTGAAGGAGCGTCGAGTTGACACTTGGAAGCCTTCGCAAGATTTGGAATTTTCAATTGACCTTTACCTTACCTTTCTGGACCAAGGGCTACGTGGAAAATTGGTGTTTGTTTGAGCCTCTTCATTTTGGATTCAACTTTAGAGATGTATCATTTCGACATGTGGCTCTCTCCGCTAGTACTTATATACTTAACCCTTTTTGAGGCCCTCCCTATCCCCCTTTTGACCTCTGTCGACCATTTATCTACGTGGAGTGCTGGTGCGAGTTTAGAGTCTTTTCCTTTGGCTCGCATCTTGGATTTACGTCGAGCCGACACCTAGCACCTTCCTATCTAGCTGAAGACTTTACAACGGCCGCACAACTTTTGGGGTTTTGGACACATGGAGGCATGACACTTGTTTGAGATTTCCTTTCTTGGACTCACCCTTGGAGAAGTATCGTTTTGACATGTGGCCCTTTTTGTAACATCCTCCATACTTAGCTGATTTCTTGGACTCATTCCAAACTATTTTGAGGCCCGAGGACTTCAGATCTTTGCCATTTTTGCCTTTAATTACTCCTAGCTTCTTTGACAATGTTCCTCCTCCTCTGACCCTGCTGTTCTATTTCCGAGCCTACCTGAAACATGTAGAATGGATTTAAGGCCTCAATCCACTCGATAGAGTCTCTTCTAGATTTCTCCCACACATGGTTGTTTGACCTTTGCATGCCCCACCACTTCTATTATAGAGTTCCTGTTATCCAAAATGTGCCCCTGCTCATTTTTTGTGGCTAACTCCTCTCATTTTTTCCTCTCTTATGCCTCAGTCATAATTTTTTGCTTTTTAGGCACTCAAACCCTTCTGGAAATTACACCATTGGATAGAGTCTCTTTCTCAGCTTTCCATAAATGTAAATTTTTCTTCCTAACTCCATGTATTTTTGAAGTTATGGCTCAACGGAGTTTTTTGGAAAAAATTTCCCCTGAAAGGCCTGCGGCTAATGAGTTGCCGCCAACATGGCACCTAGAGTGGTGGAGTGCGGGGAAAATTTGGAAAATTTTCCAAATGACCAAAATGGTGCAAAAATTTGAATTTTTGCCTGCCAACCCGATTTGGCCCTGTTTTTTCCCTAAAACTTCAAATCGCCATATCTTTCGATCCAGAGCTTGATTTTTCGCGTTATTTATATCAATGGAAAGATGGTGAAATTATCTACAAGATTACGAGGGTCGTTTTTGCAGTTTTGATAGATTTTGGAGAGAGAAAATCAAAAAATGCACCTCTGGCACGTGGTCATGGACAGAAATGACGTTTCAACCACCGTTTTTTAATGAAGAATGGCTCGCATTCTCTCCCAGCATGGTTAAAAATGTTAGGGAATGGGTCTGTCAGGATGCGCCATGCTGTTTTGAATGCATTTTGGTCAATGGTTGAACCCCTTGCACTGTTTTCTCATGTTTCTCTCTCCTGGGGTCGTGGTTTACACTGTAAAATCCAGAATTGGCTTCATTTTGCAAAAGGTTAGAGATTTTTTTTTGTGCTATTGAAACTTCGCTTTTTCTTCCTCCTTGGCAGTGATTTTGGTGGAATATCAGACCTTTTCTAAGATTTTCAACTTTATTTTGCCTCTCAGGTGTTGTAATGCAAGTGACCTTGATGATTAAAATAACAATACAGCCGCTGTGATTAGTTTTCATCCTCTGCCTGTGTTGTTTGGTTAATTTATGATCCTTCATTACAATGTATCAGTTTGATGCATGAGGTTATTTGTTGCATTTTTATGGACTGTGTCAATGTGCAGAAGTAAAAAATCCCTCACCACTCCTTTGTTGCATCACCTATTAGCATTAGTTTTAGCTTTTTTACATTCTCTATCTCTGTCTCCTTTGGAATTAAGGGTAGGGTTAGGAATATAGACCTCTGCAACTTATAAGTGATAAATATGACAAGAGAAATTGAGGAACCAACCTCTAATATGGAGATTCCTTTCCCATGTTACAATTCCCACACTTGTGGAGAGGATTCAATGTTGTGCATTCACACTGCATGTCTAAAATATCAAACTAGAAATCTGATCAACATCCTTTGGTGTTGTTGATTTGCAACAACAGTATTGGCACACCCCGGTGGGACCTTAGAGGTCTTCATCTTCATTACATCAAAATTGATGTGTATTTTTTGCAAGTTTCTTGCTTTAAAAGAGCTATAAATTGCACATCTGGTGACTCCAAGGAAGAAGAATCAGCTGGTTTTTAGCAGTGCAGACCTGAAAACTCATGAGAAGTTTAAACACAAGGTCAAGAGCTGGAGAGGAAGAGGTGTTGTTTGAATATCTGTAGTTATCTCCAAGAATAGTTGATTAGAGGAGTTGAGGAACTGTCGACACTAAAATTTTCCTCCATAATTTCTATTTCATTACTGTATGTATTAGGAATATGATGTTGTTAAGTATAATTAGTAGTCAGCGTCTGATAGAAGATAACGGCGCTGCCAGTACGACACCACCAATAATGTGGAGTACGGTAACAGTCAAAGTACAATAGGAATGTTGTAAAAAGTAAATATTTGTCGTAAGTGGTCCGGTAATGTTAAAATGTCAAAGTTTGGGTAAGTAGAGAAGTAGGGTCTACGTGATTAGGAATTAGAAACATTATATTTGTAATAAGGACAAGGAGTGAGGTCATAAATATTTTGTGTATTTTATTTGTAAAAAGTCTAAAAATGTGGAACCCATGTAAAATGATAAGGTTTATCTTATCTTAGAAGATAAGCTTACATGTACAGATAAGAGTTAAGGTATGGAATATGATTCGCCAGAGTGGATTTCTTATCCTATCTTAGAGATAAGATGGATAAGCCTGGAAGTTCTATAAATAGAGAGGCCACCCCCCTCATTTAGCATAGAAGGAAGTAGTGAGAAATATTGTAGGAAGTGTGCAAAGGAAGCCATCAGTTTAAAGGTGTGCTGAAGAAGCCATCAAGAGGTGTAATTGTAAAGTTTCTCCCATAGTCTTGTTGAAGTACCTCATGGGTGAGATTGTAACAATTTCATGTTAATATTATAATTTACTTTGATATTTCAGATTTGTCATCATTCTGTCTTATCATAGTCGATGGTATTCTTGTGTTATGTTGTTGTTTTGTTTCCAGATTACATCCACCAAACTAAAGGTTGTGCATTAGTAAATAATCATAGCACGAGGAGTTCCCGGTGAAGAATTATCATAGTGCCGGATTGGTGATGACATTTTGGTTCCGTTGCCGGGACCATTCCTCATTGGTGGATTTTCTGGAGAGATATTCCCACTTAGTCAAAAATCAATTGGAGGATAACCTTGTTTTTACTGTGCATAGTAGTTACCATGGTAAAGTCATTTTTACCGTGAATAGTAGTTACCATGACAAAGTCATTTTTGCTGTGAATAGTATTTATCACAGTAAATTCACTTTTTACCGTGAATAGTATTTACCGCAGTAACTTCACTTTTTACCATGAATAGTGTTTACCACAGTAAAATCAGTTTTTACCACAGTAAGTCAAGTTTTACCATAGTTTACCGTGGTCATTTCTATAGTAATTTCAATTATTTGTGCACATAAGTCTTGTTGATTGTACTTGTGGGTTGGTATTTCACGGTGGTTACTTTTGAAAATGGGAAAGATTCCTGTTTTTTCAGCTCAATCTAATGAAGATGCTTCTTCTTTCATTCAAGAGTTTAAGCGATCTTGTATTTGTAATGGCCTTATAAGAAGGGAACAATGGACTAAATTTTTTCCTACCTTTTTGGATGGTTCCATACTTAGGTGGTTTGAAACACTAGGTGATAATGTGAAAAATTCATGGGATTTATTAACTGAAAGTTTTCTTGAAGAATTTGGTGAACAACAGAGATATGCATACCTCATGATCGAGATCACAAAGCTATCCCAAGGAGAGAAGGAGAAGATAGGGGATTACCATGCTCATGTTCTAGAGCTAAGGAGGAAGCTCGATGCCCAGATCCGGAAGGAAGGATTAGCGGATGGGTTGATGAATGGCATGTATAATCTCCTCTGTAAGCACTTCATTCTTGGGATGAAGCCAGAGATCAGACAACGAGTGAAGTATGACCGCCCAGCTACCATTGAACAAGCAAAGGAGATTGTAAGAAGGCAAGAAGAAAGCATAGAAGAGGAGCCCAAAGAAATTGTTGTTAAAATAGAGTCTCCACCAACACCTTTGGTCCAGAATCCACAACCACTCCCGGTGAGCACAAATATTTCTCCTAGTACATCTACTGAGTATGAAGATCTGCTTAGGAAGATGGGCCAGTGAACTATTAATCTTCTTCAAGAAAAGGAATTTAGTTCTCAGGGAGGAGATAGAGGTCCAAAAAGAAATATTTCTGAAGTTATTTGTTATGGTTGTTATAAAAAGGGTCATTATAAGTATAATTTTCCAGATAGAGCTTCTACATCTGGTACAAGAGATAATGATAAAGGAAAAGCACCTGTGAATTCTCTTGATGTAGTAGATAAGAGCAGAAATAATGAAGTAGATGTGTTTGTAACAAAAAGAAAGAAAGAAAAAGATAATCAAGATGGAACTTATCCTAAGAAGATGAAAGGAGAAATTAGTAAGAAACATAGGAGAAGAAAGTTGGCTGTGCAGGATTTTCTGATTTCACAGGGGCAAGGACCATACTCCATCTTGGAAGATCTATCCAAAAGGCCTGCAAATATTACATATGGTCAACTCTTGCCTATGTCTTCTGAGAAGAGGCGGGAGTTGCGAGGTGGACTCAATGCTCGAAGAAGGAACGAGGTTGAGGTCCCTATTTTGGAGGCAAAGGCAGATCCCTATGCTCCACAAGCTGAGGTATTATGTAATGGTATTTCAATTCATGATGTCTTAGTTGATGGAGGTGCTGCAGTTAATGTAATGACCGAGTCTGTAATGAATATGTTGGGTTTAAAAATTGATCGCCCTTCAACACTTATGTTAAGGTCATTAAATAAAGGAAAAAATAAACCAGAAGGTGTAGTTTCAAATGTGGCAATATCTGTTATGGGTGTTGTATGTGTGATAGACTTTCAGGTGATGAAAAATGGTACTGTTGCGTACCCAATGCTGCTGGGAAGACCATGGCTAAGGAGAGTTCATGCAAGAAAATACTAGAATGAAGGTTTCATGACACTTGGACGTGGAAGAGAGAGGGTGAAGATAAACGTGATCCCTCGACATCATAAAGCAGAACCTATGGATTCAAGTGATGAAACTGATGATTGGACATCCTCTGATTACTCTAGTACCAGTGAAGTGGAAACTGAAGATGAAGAAAGCGAGGTGGATGTTTCAGTCATGGATATCCTTCCAGTCACACCAACTCATGACCCCATAAAATTATCTGAAGAATAAGTTGATGATCGTCTCCAACAAGTAAAGATTGGTGATGCTGTGATGGAGAGTGAGAAGGAATTCTACCTCCAACTCTTTCGAAGGTACATACACATATTCACTTTTGATTACAAGGAACTCCGTCAAGTAAGTTGGGTAGAACATTCTATTGAGCTGGTAGATGGTGCTAAGCCCATAAAGCAAATGCCATATAGAACGAATCCTAATTTTTCCAAGACTGTAAAAGAAGAAATAGATAAGTTGCTTGATGCAGGATTCATATTTGCTGTGGATAATTCATAATGGGTTTCTCCCATTGTGATCTCAATAAAAAAGAATGGGAAGCTACGCATTTGTGTTGACTACAGGAAGCTCAATAAGGCAACAAAGAAGGATCATTACCCTCTTCCATTTTCAGATCAAATCTTGGACGAAGTAGCTGGCCATGAGTGCTATAGTTTTGCTAATGGATATAGCGGCTACAACCAAGTTCGTATAGCAGAGAAAGATCAGCTGAAGACCACGTTCACCACTCCTTGGGGAACGTTTGCTTATAGAGTTATGCCTTTTGGGTTGTGTAATGCTCCGGAAACATTCCAGCGTTTGATGAATAGGGTGTTCGAACCCTACATTGGGACCTTCATCAGAGTATTTCTGGATGATTTTTGCATCTATGGGAGCAAGTTGGACCACCTGCACCAAATGGAGACAATATTTCAAAGGTTAGATGAAGCACAAGCCTCACTAAACCCTACAAAGTGTGTCTTTGGATGTTCTAAAGGTGTTTTGTTAGGGCATGTTGTATCTAGAGATGGTATTGGTACTGATCCTGATAAAGTTTCAAAAATCAAAGATTTACCATTTCCTATGAATAGAAGTAAGTTGAGATCATTTTTAGGCCATGTGGGTTACTATAGAAGGTTCATCAAGAATTTCTCAAAGATTGCACAGCCACTAACCCAGTTCTTGAAGAAGGATGTTACTTATGAACCAGGAAATAAGGCGCATGAAGCTTTTGGACAACTGAAGGAAGTCATGGTGTCTTCACCTGTTTTGAAGAATCCAGATTGGAGCAAGCCATTCATTGTGTACACTGATGCCTCAGATGCATCCTTGTAGGTACATAAATGGGATAAAAGGATTCATGCAGCATTGTGGGCATATAGGGCAACATCAAAGTCAGCAACAGGATACTCCCCATTTCAGTTGGCCTATGGCATTGATCCAGTTCTTCCTATTGAGTTTGATATTCCCACTGTGAGAGTTATGAAAAATGAAAGGATGGATGAAAGTGATTCAGTAAAAGAAAGGTTGGTACATCTTCATTTGCTAGAGGAAATGAGGGAAATAGCAAAGGATACAAGCCATAAGAAGAAAATGAAGCAGAAGGAATACTTTGATCAAATGATCTAGTGGTCCCCATTTCATGTGAATGACTTGGTTCTAGTATATGATTTCAGATAAAAAAAAGAAGACAGAGAAAATTTCTTCCAAAATGGATGGGGCCCTACAAAATAGCAGTTGTGCATGAAAATGGTACATACCGACTAGAGGAATTGGATGGCACTCCCATTACGAAATGGGTCAACCACAACAAGTTGAAGATTTTCCAAGCACCAGAATATTCTACTCCGAGGACGGAGTAGAAGCTAGGAAGAGGGAAGATGTCGACACTAAAATTTTCCTCCATAATTTCTATTTCATTAATGTATGTATTAGGAATAAGATGTTGTTAAGTATAATTAGTAGTAGCGTCTGATGGAAGATAACAGCGCCGTCAGTACGGTGTCGCCAATAATGTGGAGTACGGTAACAGTCAAAGTACAATAGGAATGTTGTAAAAAGTAAATATTTGTCGTAAGTGGTCCGGTAATGTTAAAATGTCAAAGTTTGGGTAAGTAGAGAAGTAGGGTCTACGTGATTAGGAATTAGAAACATTATATTTGTAATAAGGACAAGGAGTGAGGTCATAATATTTTGTGTATTTTATTTGTAAAAAGTCTAAAAATGTGGAACCCATGTAAAATGATAAGGTTTATCTTATCTTAGAAGATAAGCTTACATGTACAGATAAGAGTTAAGGTATGGAATATGATTCGTCAGAGTGGATTTCTTATCCTATCTTAGAGATAAGATGGATAATCCTGGAAGTTCTATAAATAGAGAGGCCACCCCCCTCATTTAGCATAGAAGGAAGTAGTGAGAAATATTGTAGGAAGTGTGCAAAGGAAGCCATCAGTTTAAAGGTGTGCTGAAGAAGCCATCAAGAGGTGTAATTGTAAAGTTTCTCCCATAGTCTTGTTGAAGTACCTCATGGGTGAGATTGTAACAATTTCATGTTAATATTATAATTTACTTTGATATTTCAGATTTGTCATCATTCTGTCTTATCATAGTCGATGGTATTCTTGTGTTATGTTGTTGTTTTGTTTCCAGATTACATCCACCAAACTAAAGGCTATGCATTAGTAAATAATCATAGCACGAGGAGTTCCCGGTGAAGAATTATCATAGTGCCGGATTGGTGATGACATTTTGGTTCCGTTACCGGGACCATTCCTCGTTGGTGGATTTTCTGGAGAGATATTCCCACTTAGTTAAAAATCAATTGGAGGATAACCTTGTTTTTACTGTGCATAGTAGTTACCATGGTAAAGTCGTTTTTACCGTGAATAGTAGTTACCATGACAAAGTCATTTTTGCTGTGAATAGTATTTATCACAGTAAAGTCACTTTTTACTGTGAATAGTATTTACCGCAGTAACTTCACTTTTTTACCGTGAATAGTGCTTTTCTTCATTACCTTAAAGCTTTAAATTCTAATATTTCTATGTTAATTCAGTCCACGGGAGGCACAACTATCCCCATTGCTTATAGCATTGCCATTAGAGCTGAAAATTGTTTGATTCAAGCTGACAAGCTGGCTCATAGGCCTCTAATGCCGTTATTTCCAAGTTTAGAGAGCCCAAGTACTAGCCAAGTGCCTAATTTAGCTTCTATTTCCACTCTTAGAAATCAGAATTCAAGTGAAGCTTCCACTTCATCTTCTAGTGCCTCAAATGAACTTCAAGAATTCATGAAGAAATTGCAAAATCTAGGTAATGAGCTGGTTACACTCAAAAGGTAGCAAGCTCAAGGTTTTAGACCTTCCTTCCAGCCTCAAGCTCAGTCTAATAGGTAGCCATATCAACCTCATAGACCACCCAATTCAGCTGTAAATCAGAACCAAGCAAGGCCTCCTGCCAACAGACCATTTCAGCCCTATAATCCCAATGCTACATTTGCATCTAAAGCATTAGTCCCAGTACAAAACAATATAGCTCAAGAGTATGATTGGTGTTTCCCATGCAATGAACCTCATAACCAATCCATGTGCTTCAAATTTGTCTTGAACCAAGCATTAATGGTGACAGAAACTGGTGTGGAGGTGAAGGTAGTCAAGGAAAAAACCAGCAACAAGAAACATTCCAGCAACAATCAGCTCCAAATGATACTGCACTTGTAAAATGGCAGGTAGAAGATTTTTGTGGCATGAACCAGATAGTTTCCCAAAGTGTTGCAGCCAACACAAGGTCAAAGAGGAGAAATTTGGGTGAAGAACAGCCATTGGCCCCAAGTAATTCACGACCTTCTGTCACTCCAAAAACTATTGGCAAACAAAATGCAATCCCAAGCACGCAAGGATTGCCTAAAACAGCCCCTAGGCCAACCCAAATGCCAGTTGCTGCTGCCCATGTGCAAGGAATGAATGTGCAGGCCAAGGGATAGCAGAGGGATACTTCATCTCTATTCAGTATCATTGATCAGATGAAGAAGACAAATGTAAACATATCAATGTGGGAATCACTATCTATCCCAGGCCAAAGAGATTTGCTACAGGCTGCCATGAAGGACTGGCCAACTTCAAATCAACAAGTCAAAATGCAAGAGAAGGTGCTCACAAATGCTGCCCAGCATGAGGGGAATCATGGAGGGAAGAAAGGTAAAATATTGAAGCCCCCTCCATTCTATGTTTCATTGATCATTGGAAATCAATTAGTACACAATTGCATGATTGATTCCGGGGCAAGTAGTTTAGTAATGCCCAAGCAAATAGCTGATCAGTTGGGAATTCAATATGAAACCATATCCAAAGGGGTAGTGCAATTGGATGGGACATCAGTAACAACAGTCGGGGTGATTAAAAACTTGAGTCTTACTTTGCATGCATGCCCCAACGTGGTTGTTTTACAAGATGTCTCAGTAATAGATCTCCCACCACTCTTTTCCCTATGTTTGTCAAGGGATTTCACAGCCAAGATTGAAGGTTACTTATCTGTTGATTGGTCACACATGTTATTCAGAACAAGATATGGAACAAAAGCCACAATCAGGTCTGAACCTATTGCAAACTTTCACATTGAGCCTTACACTCCAAGTTAGATTAATGCCAATTGTTCAGCGTTTGATCAAGAAGATCATCCAAGCACTGATGAAGCTGACACCAAGGTAGGAAGCATCCCAGATCTAACTCTTGATGAATGGGCAAGCAAGGTGCATGCTTTTGATCCTTATCAAGAAATAAAAGAATCTAAGCTGGGAGTCTATTGCATACATGAAGAAAATCAGCCTATTCCTAGCATCACCAAGCCAAACCACAAAGATGAAAATGAGGTATGGCAGTTGTTTTTTGATGGATCAAGGAGTAGACAAGGTGCAGGAGGGGGATCCATGCTAGTTTCACCTCAAGGAGTTAAGTATTATTCAGCTTTTAGATTTCAGTTTGCATGCTCTAATAACACTGTTGAATATGAAGCCTTAGTGCAAGGACTGCATTGGGCAATCAAGAGAGGAATAAAGAACTTGCAAGTCTTTGGTGATAGTGAGTTGATTGTCAACCAAGTCAAGGGGCAGCATGCTATCAAGAATGATCTACTCAAGTGCTACAAGAACAGGGTGTGGGACCTCATTGAAGATTTTGAGGGTTTTGGCATCAAATCCATTCCTAGGAAAGAGAACCAAGCCGCTGACAGGCTTGCAGCAGTTGGGGCAGCCTTTGACGTTGTGGAGAGCATTCAAAAAGACAAGGTACAACCAAACATCCATGTGATTATGAGGCCTTTAGTGCCAGATAAAAATGTAAGTTTCCAAGTGTTTGAAAATGATCAGCAAATCATTCATTTCTTGCAAGAAGAGGCTAAATTCTCAGCCAAAAATCAGGAAAAGCTAGAGCAGCAGTATGGTGACCAAGTGGTGTAGCTAAGAACCAACAAACTACCAAAGGGACTTATTAATTTGGAGTCCATTTTCAATCCTAATGATCAGTTTAGGAAGGAGAAAGAAAACATCCAAGTGAAGGGAGAAGATTCAGTGTCCATCTCAGTAGAAAGAGGCAAATCAATCCAAATTGGTAAGATGACAATTGAGCAAGAAAGGTATGAGTTCATACAACTTTGTCAAGAATTCCCTGATGTGTTTGCTTGGAGCTATGAATATTTGAAAGGTTTCAATCCCGAGTTAGTTCAACACACCATTGAATTGGATCCAAATACTAAGCCCATCAGGCAGAAACAAAGGCCAGTCAACCCCCACATGGAGCCTCTCATGAGAAAAGAATTGAATAAGTTGATAGAATCAAGAATCATATTCCCTATCAAGCATTCTAGTTAGGTTGCCAACTTGGTTCCAGTCAGAAAGAAGAGTGGAGAAATCAGATTGTGTTTTGACTTCAAAGATTTGAATAGAGCATCTCTCAAGGATCATTATCCACTTCCTTCCATGGATCTGAGAGGTTTTCACTACTTGATGGCTATTCAGGGTATAATCATATTATGGTGAAGGAAGAAGATCAGTTCAAGACAGCCTTTACAACTAAATGGGGAACTTATGCATATAGGAAAATTCTATTTGAGTTGTACAACGCTGGAGCTACCTTCCAAAGAGCAATGGACATGGCATTCAAAGGTTTGATTAACAAAATTGTACTGATATATCTTGATGATATCACTATTTTTTCAAAAAATACAGCAGACCACCTCTTTCATTTGAGACAAGTGTTCCAAAGGGGTAGAAGATTTGGAGTCTCCTTGAATCCTAAAAAGTGTTTTTTTCTAGCCCATGAAGGAAAGCTCCTTGGCCACATTGTCTCCGAAGAAGGATTAGCAATTGATCCGAAAAGAGACGAAGCCATAAGAGCATTGCCATTGCCAAGCCACAAGAAGGCCCTTCAAAGTTTCTTAGGAAGAATAATTTTTTTTCGGAGGTTTGTCCCAAAATTTGCAGCCCTTGTCAGACCTATCACCAAGATGCTAAAGAAAAGCATGGCTTCCAAATGTACAGCAGAAGGAAAGGAAAGTTTTGAAGCAATCAAAGAAGCCATCTCTCAAGCCCCAACTCTCATCAACCCGGATTTCTCCAAGGATTTCATTCTCTATGTGTTTGGAGGTGATGATACTATTTCTGCAATTTTGGTACAACAAAATAAAGACAATGATGAACAGCCAATTGCTTTCTTCATCCAAATCCTGGAGGAATATGAGGTGAGATATTATTTCATTGAGAAGCATGCTCTTGCAGTAATCAGAAGCTTGAGGAAATTCAAGCATCTAGTTTCAAACAATAAGGTCCAATTGTTGGTTTCTCATGCGGGGGTTAAAGACTTCCTCCTCAACAAAGACTTGAATGAAAAAAGGGCAGGTTGGATTACTCGTGTCATGGAGTATGACATTGAGATCAAATTCACCAAGTTGGTAAGAGGAAAAGGATTGTTTGAGCTGCTGATCTTGAGCAAACAAGAGGAATCATGCATTGAGAAAGAGATTGTTTTGGCGTTGCAAGACAACCGTAAGCAGAGAAGCACTCAAGAGGAAAATAATGGTGTCCTGTCGACACTAAAATTTTCCTCCGTAATTTCTATTTCATTAATGTATGTATTAGTAATAGGATGCTGTTAAGTATAATTATTAGTAGTGTCTAATAGAAGATAACGGCGCCGTCAGTACAGTGCCGCCAATAATGTGGAGTACGGTAATAGTCAAAGTACAATAGGAATGTTGTAAAAAGTAAATATTTGTCGTAAGTGGTCCAGTAATGTTAAAATGTCAAAGTTTGGGTAATTAGAGAAGTAGGGTCTACATGATTAGGAATTAGAAATATTATATTGGTAATAAGGAAAAGGAGTGAGGTCATAAATATTTTGTGTATTTTATTTGTAAAAAGTCTAAAAATGTGGAACCCATGTAAAATGATAAGGTTTATCTTATCTTAAGATATAAGCTTACGTGTACAGATAAGAGTTGAGGTATGGAATA
The DNA here is from genome assembly GCA_019776745.2 of Taxus chinensis. NCBI lineage: Eukaryota > Viridiplantae > Streptophyta > Pinopsida > Cupressales > Taxaceae > Taxus > Taxus chinensis. The sequence goes on along the minus strand of CM034154.1, from coordinate 733,232,057 downwards.
TGATTCGTCAGAGTGGATTTCTTATCCTATCTTAGAGATAAGATGGATAAGCCTGGAAGTTCTATAAATAGAAAGGCCACCCCCCTCATTTAGCATAGAAGGAAGTAGTGAGAAATATTGTAGGAAGTGTGCGAAGGAAGCCATCCGTTTAAAGGTGTGTTGAAGAAGCCATTAAGAGGTGTAATTGTAAAGTTTCTCCCATAGTCTTGGTGAAAGGCAAGTGAAGTCAATAACACTTGAAGTACCTCATGGGTGAGATTGTAACAATTTCATGTTAATATTATAAATTCCTTTGATATTTTAGATTTGTCATCATTCCATCTTATCATAGTCAATGGTATTCTTGTGTTATGTTGTTGTTTTGTTTCCAGATTACATCCACCAAACTAAAGGCTGTGCGTTAGTAAATAATCATAGCACGAGGAGTTCCCAGTGAAGAATTATCATAGTGCCGAATTGGTGATGACATTTTGGTTCCGTTGCCGGGACCATTCCTTGTTGGTGGATTTTCTAGAGAGATATTCCCACTTAGTCAAAAATCACTTGAGGGTAACCTTGTTTTTACTGTGCATAGTAGTTACCATGGTAAACTCATTTTTGCCGTGAATAGTAGTTACCATGGTAAAGTAATTTTTGCTGGGAATAGTATTTACCGTAGTAAAGTCACTTTTTACCGTGAATAGTATTTACCGCAGTAACTTCACTTTTTACCGTGAATAGTGTTTACCACAGTAAAGTCAGTTTTTACTGCAGTAAGTCAAGTTTTACCATAGTTTACCGTGGTCATTTCTATTTTACTGGAGAAAGGTGTAAAGTCACTTTCTAGTATAGTGATTCCAATTATTTGTGCACATAAGTCTTGTTAATTGTACTTGTGGGTTGGTATTTCACGGTGGTTACTTTTGAAAATGGGAAAGATTCCTGTTTTTTCAGCTCAATCTAATGAAGATGCTTCTTCTTTCATTCAAGAGTTTAAACGATCTTGTATTTGTAATGGCCTCATAAGAAGGGAACAATGGACTAAATTTTTTCCTACCTTTTTGGATGGTTCAACACTTAGGTGGTTTGAAACACTAGGTGATAATGTGAAAAATTCATGGGATTTATTAACTGAAATTTTTCTTGAAGAATTTGGTGAACAACAGAAATATGCAGATCCATGATCGAGATCACAAAGCTATCCCAAGGAAAGAAGGAGAAGATAAGGGATTATCATACTCGTGTTCTAGAGCTAAGGAGGAAGCTCGATGCCCAAATCCGGAAGGAAGGATTAGCGGATGGGTTGATGAATGGCGTGGATAATCTCCTCTGTAAGCACTTCATTCTTGGGATGAAGCCAAAGATAAGACAAGTGAAGTATGACTGCCCAGCTACCATTGAACAAGAAAAGGAGATTGCAAGAAGGCAAGAAGAAAGCATGGAAGAGGAGCCCAAAGAAATTGTTGCTAAAGTAGAGCCTACACCAGCATCTTTGGTCCAGAATCCACAACCACTCCCGGTGAGCACAAATATTTCTCCTAGTACATCTACTGAGTATGAAGATCTGCTCAAAAAGATGGGTCAGCTAACTATTAATCTTCTTCAAGGAAAGGAATTTAGTTCTCAGGGAGGAGATAGAGGTCCAAAAAGAAATATTTCTGAAGTTGTTTGTTATGGTTGTTATAAAAAGGGTCATTATAAGTATAATTGTCCAGATAGAGCTTCTACATCTGGTAAAGGAGATAATGATAAAGGAAAAGCACCTGTGAATTCTTTTGATGTAGTAGATAAGAGAAGAAATAATGAAGTAGATGTGTTTGTAACAAAAAGAAAGAAAGAAAAAGATAATCAAGATGGAAATGATCCTAAGAAGATGAAAGAAGAAACTAGTAAGAAACATAGGAGAAGAAAGTTGGGTGTGTAGGATTTTCTGATTTCACAGGGGCAAGGACCATACTCCATCCTGGAAGATCTGTTCAAAAGGCCTGCAAATATTACATATGGTCAACTCTTGCCTATGTCTTCTGAGAAGAGGCAGGAGCTGCGAAGTGGACTCAATGCTCGACGAAGAAAGGAGGTTGAGGTCCCTGTTTTGGAGGCAGAGGCGGATCCCTATGCTCCACAAGCTAAGGTATTATGTAATGGTATTTCAATTCATGATGTCTTAGTTGATGGAGGTGCTGCAGTTAATGTAATGACTGAGTCTGTAATGAATATGTTGGGTTTAAAGATTGATCGCCCTTCAACACTTATGTTAAGGTCATTAAATAAAGGAAAAACTAAACCAGAAGGTGTAGTTTCAAATGTGACAATATCTGTTATGGGTGTTTTATGTGTGGTAGACTTTCAGGTGATGAAAAATGGTACTGTTGCGTACCCAATGTTGCTGAGAAGACCATGGCTAAAGAGAGTTCACACAAAAAACTACTGGAATGAAGGTTTCATGAAAATTGGACGTGGTAGAGAGAGGATGAAGATAAATGTGATCCCTCGACATCATAAGGCAAAACCTGTGGATTCAAGTGATGAAACTGATGATTGGACATCCTCTAATTACTCTGGTACCAGTGAAGTGGACACTGAAGATGAAGAAAGAGAGGTTGATGTTTCAGTCATGGACATCCTTCCAGTCACACCAACTCATGACCCCATAAAATTATCTGAAGAATAAGTTGATGATCGTCTCCAACAAATAAAGATTGGTGATGCTGTGATGGAGAGTGAGAAGGAATCCTACCTCCAGCTCTTTCGAAGGTACATACACCTATTCACTTTTGATTACAAGGAACTCCGTCAAGTAAGTTGGGTAGAACATTCTATTGAGCTGGTAGATGGTGCTAATCCCATGCCATATAGAATGAATCCTAATTTTTCCAAGACTGTAAAAGAAGAAATAGATAAGTTGCTTGATGCAGGATTCATATTTACTGTGGAGAATTCATAATGGGTTTCTCCCATTGTGATCTCAATAAAAAAGAATGGGAAGCTACGCATTTGTGTTGATTACAGGAAGCTCAATAAGGCAACAAAGAAGGATCATTACCCTCTTCCATTTTCAGATCAGATCTTGGACGAAGTAGCTGGCCAGGAGTGCTATAGTTTTGCTGATGGATATAGCAGCTACAACCAAGTTCGTATAACAGATAAAGATCAGCTAAAGACCACGTTCACCACTCCTTGGGGAACGCTTGCTTATAGAGTTATGCCTTTTGGGTTGTGTAATGCTCCAGCAACATTCCAGCGTTTGATGAATAGGGTGTTCGAACCCTACATTGGGACCTTCATCAAAGTATTTCTGGATGATTTTTGCATCTATGGGAGCAAGTTGGACCACCTGCATGAAATGGAGACAGTATTTCAAAGGTTAGATGAAGCACAAGCCTCACTAAACCCTACAAAGTGTGTCTTTGGATGTTCTAAAGGCGTTTGTTAGGGCATGTTGTATCTAGAGATGGTATTGGTACTGATCCTGATAAAGTTTCAAAAATCAAAGATTTACCATTTCCTATGAATAGAAGTAAGTTGAGATCATTTTTAGGCTATGTGGGTTACTATAGAAGGTTCATCAAGAATTTCTCAAAGATTGCACAGCCACTAACCCAGTTCTTGAAGAAGGATGTTACTTATGAACCAGGAAATAAGGCGCATGAAGCTTTTGGACAACTAAAGGAAACCCTGGTGTCTTCACCTGTTTTGAAGAATCCAAATTGGAGCAAGCCATTCATTGTGTACACTGATGCCTCAGATGCAGCACTAAGAAGTACTTTGAGCCAAAAGGATGAAAATGGGAATGAACATCCAATTTACTTTGGGAGTAGACAAATGAGCAGTGCTGAGGTAAATTATACTGTAACTGAAAAAGAGGCTCTGGCTATCATTTTTGCTGTAAAGAAGTTTAGAAATTACTTACCAGGGTAAAAATTTCTAGTTGTAACAGATCATCAGGCTCTAAAATATATTGTAAATAATCCTGACCCATCAGGGAGGATAGGAAGATGGATAATTTTGCTACAAGAATTTGAATTTGATATTATAGATAGGCCAGGAAAGAAGCATGTCAATGCAGATGCACTCTCTCGAGCCTATGATGGTTGAGGATCATCTTGTGATGATGATGATTTCCCCGATGCAGTATTGTTATCCCTTGACACAATCCCTAATGAATACATAGATATTTGGAATTATCTGAATGAATTCAAGTTTCCTGATGGTGCCAATGCAAAGACTAAGAGAAATATTACTCAAGCCAGTCGTCCATATTCTATTTTGCATGGAGTATTATTTCGAATACGACCTGATGGACAGTACAAGAGGGCAATTGGACGTGATCAAGGGAAGGAACTGCTAGAAGAGTTCCACAATGGTACATGTGGAGGGCACTTCTCTTGACAACTTACAGCAAGAAGGATCTTGGATGTAGGTTATCACTGGCCCACGCTTTTTAAAGATTGTTATAATTATTGTAAGACATGTAATATTTGTCAAACACATGGTAACCGTAAGACTTCATCAGCTCCATTATGCCCTATTCTTCCACTTGGTCCCTTTGAAAAGTGGGGAATAGACATTGTAGGTCCACTTCCAACTACCTCACGCCAAAATAAGTATATTGTAGCTACCACAGATTATTTAACCAAGTGGGTTGAAGCTAGGCCATTGAAAATAGCTTCCATAGATGAAGTGGCAAGGTTCATATATGAACACATTGTCACCAGATTTGGTTGTCCATTAGAAATCATAACAGATCAAGGAAGCCACTTCATTAATGAGGTGGTAGAAGCCCTAGTCAATAAATTTTCTATTAAGCACAGGAAGGCAACAACATACAAGCCAAGTACAAATGGACAGGTGGAACGAACAAATTTTTTGTTGTGTCAAATTCTAGCAAAAGATGTAGCCTTACAGGTACATAAGTGGGATAAAAGGATTCATGCAGCATTGTGGGCATATAGGGCAACATCAACGTCAGCAATAGGATACTCCCCATTTCAGTTGGCCTATGACATTGATCCATTTCTTCCTATTGAGTTTGATATTCCCACGGTCAGAGTAATAAAAAATGAAAGAATGGATGAAAGTGATTAAGTAAAAGAAAGGTTGGTACATCTTCATTTGCTGGAGGAAATGAGAGAAATAGCAAAGGATACAAGCCATAAGAAGAAAATGAAGCAAAAAGAATACTTTGATCAAAAGATCCGTTGGTCTCCATTTCATGTGAATGACTTGGTTCTAGTATATGATTCCAGATACAAAAAAAGAAGACAGAGATAATTTCTTCCAAAATGGATGGGGCCCTACAAAATAGCAGCTGTGGATGAAAATGGTACGTACCGACTGGAGGAATTGGATGGCACTCCCATTACAAAATGGATCAACCACGACAAGTTGAAGATTTTCCAAGCACCAGAATAGTCTACTCCGAGGACGGAGTAGCAGCTAGGAAGGGGGAAGATGTCGACACTAAAATTTTCCTCCGTAATTTCTATTTCATTAATGTATGTATTAGGAATAGGATGCTGTTAAGTATAATTAGTAGTAGTGTCTGATAGAAGATAACGGTGCCGTCAGTATAGTGCCGCCAATAATGTGGAGTATGGTAATAGTCAAAGTACAATAGGAATGTTGTAAAAAGTAAATATTTGTCGTAAGTGGTCCGGTAATGTTAAAATGTCAAAGTTTGGGTAATTAGAGAAGTAGGGTCTACATGATTAGGAATTAGAAATATTATATTGGTAATAAGGACAAGGAGTGAGGTCATAAATATTTTGTGTATTTTATTTGTAAAAAGTATAAAAATGTGGAACCCATGTAAAATGATAAGGTTTATCTTATCTTAAGAGATAAGCTTACATGTACAGATAAGAGTTGAGGTATGGAATATGATTCGTCAGAGTGGATTTCTTATCCTATCTTAGAGATAAGATGGATAAGCCTGGAAGTTCTATAAATAGAGAGGCCACCCCCCTCATTTAGCATAGAAGGAAGTAGTGAGAAATATTGTAGGAAGTGTGCGAAGGAAGCCATCAGTTTAAAGGTGTGTTGAAGAAGCCATTAAGAGGTGTAATTGTAAAGTTTCTCCCATAGTCTTGGTGAAAGGCAAGTGAATTTAATAACACTTGAAGTACCTCATGGGTGAGATTGTAACAATTTCATGTTAATATTATAAATTCCTTTGATATTTTAGATCTGTCATCATTCTGTCTTATCATAGTCAATGGTATTCTTGTGTTATGTTGTTGTTTTGTTTCCAGATTACATCCACCAAACTAAAGGCTGTGCATTAGTAAATAATCATAGCATGAGGAGTTCCCGGTGAAGAATTATCATAGTGCCAGATTGGTGATGACAGTCCCCACTCCTTGCTGGACCCAAAGTATAATGCACAAATGGATTCTGACAGCAATAGATTACTTCACCCATATGCCCTTGTTGATGGTGTTTTATTCAAAAGAGATGTGAATGGAGCACTGCTGAGATGCATTGGTACAAATCAGATTCATAAGGTGCTGGAAGAGTTCCATGGTGGACCAGCTGGTGGTCATTTTACACTAAGACTGACAACTCTAAAGATCATGAGGGCTGGTTATTATTGGCCCAATATTTTCAATGATTGTTATGCATGGATCAAGAGGTGCAAGAATTGTGCATTTTTCACAGGTAAAGAGAGGCTAGCTGCCCTCCCCATTGCATCCAATTTCAGTTGACCAGCCATTCATGCAATGGGGTTTAGACTTCATTGGAGTTATTAATCCCAATTTGAGCCAAGGGCACAAGTGGATTTTAACAGCCACATATTACTTCACCAAATGGACTGAAGCAGTAGCACTCAAGGAAGAAAATGAATCTAGCATCCTAGACTTCTATGAGGGAATAGTAACCAGATTTGGCATACCAGCTACAAGAATATCAGATAATGCATTGGCATTCATTGGATCCAAGGTGACTAAATTGGCTGTCAAGAACAGGATCTACCTAAGTACTTCATCAAACTATTACCCCCAGGGTAATGGCCAAGCTGAATCTACAAACAAGAACTTGTTGAGGATCATTAGGAGGACTCTTGATGAAAATTAGAGGTCTTGGCATACCAAATTGAAATCAGCCTTATGATTTGATAGGATAACTCCCAAGATATCTATACGTAATTCTCCATTCAGGCTTGTTTATGGAAGAGAGGAAATTTTGCCCATGTCACTTGAGTTGCCAACATTGGAACTCATGAAATAGTTAGAGTTTGTTGGAGTTTGAGCCCATGGAGGTTAGGTATGCAGAATTGATGGAGCTCCAAGAAATCAGAAATCAGGCATCCCAAGCAATGGAGAGGGATCAAGCTTTGATAAAGAAGACCTTTGATAGAAAGGCCAAGGATAGATCTTTCCAAGTTAGAGATCTAGTGTTAAAATGGGATGCAGACAGAGAAAAAACCTGGGGAGGCATTCAAAATTTGATGCCATTTGGAGCGGTCCATACATGGTCACAAAGTGTAACGACAACAATGCCTTCCAATTGTCTACATTGGATGGTGAAGAATTACAGATTATAGTGAATGGAATCCATCTAAAGCATTGCTACTGAAGGAAATTCTCCACCTTGTACATATTAGCTTAGGTTTTTCATTCCTCCAAGTGCTTATGTACATTATTTTTTTTGTAGATTAGCTTTGCTTTCCATAAGTGCTTTGGCACAAGCTTGCTGTCCCTGGGAATGTGTTTACAAGCCTTGCTCCATCAGGCGATATTCCATGTTCCTCCTTGCAGTGTTCTAGTCAGTTGGGGTATCAAACAGAGAATTTAATGACTCCATACCCAATGGATTGCTTCAAGCAACTGGTAACTTCATCCAGCAGGCAGATGACCCCTCTGAGTCGCCAAAATTGTTATACAAAATGTGCCCCTGCTCATTTTTTGTGGCTAACTCCTCTCATTTTTTCCTCTCTTGTGCCTCAGTCATAATATTTTGCTTTTCAGGCACTCAAAACCTTCTGGAAATGACACCATTGGATAGAGTTCTTTCTCAGCTTTCCAGAAAGGTAAATTTTTCCTCCTAACTCCATGTATTTTTGAAGTTATGGCTCGGTGGAGTTTTTTGGAAAAATTTTCCCTTGAAAGGCCCATAGCCAATGAGATGCCACCACGTGGCACCTAGAGTGGTGGAGTGTGGGGAAATTTTGGAAAATTTTCCAAATGACCAAAAAGGTGCAAAAATTCGAATTTTTGCCCGCCAACCCGATTTGGCCCTGTTTTTTCCCTAAAACTTCAAATGGCCATATCTTTCGATCCAGAGCTCAGTTTTCCCTTCCACGTTCTTTATATAAATGGAAAGATGGTGAAATTCTCTACAAGTTAAGGGGTAATTTTTGCATTTTGATGGAGTTTGGAGAGATAAAATTGAAAAATGCCTCTGGCACATGGTCATGGATAGAAATAACGTTTCAACCACCGTTTTTAATGAAGAATGGCTCACATTCTCTCCCAGCATGGCTAAAAATGTCAGGGGATGGGTATGTGAGGATGCCCATGCTGTTTTGAATGCATTTTTGTCAATGGTTGAATACCTTCCACATTTTCCCGCGTTTCTCTCTCTTGGGCTCATCCCTTGCACTGTAAAAGCCAAATTTGGCTCATTTTCAAAGGGTTGAACATTTTTTGTGTATTGCAAGGTCCTCTTTCTCACCTTGGAAGTGATTTTGGTGGAATATCAGACCTTTTCTAAGAGCTGAAACTTTATTTGGCCTCTCAGGCATTGTAATGCAAGTGATTTTGATGATTAAAATAACAATACAGCCTCTGTGATTAGTTTTCATCCTCTACCTGTGTTGTTTGGTTAATTTATGATCCTTCATTACAATTATGAGTTTGTGCATGAGGTTCTTTGTTGCATTTTTATGGACTGTGTCAATCTACAGAAGTAAAAAATGCTCACCACTCCTTTGGTGCATCACCTATTAGCATTAGTTTTAGCTTTTTTGCATTCTCTATCTTTGTCTCCTTTGGAATTTAGGGTAGGGTTAGGAATATAGACCTCTGCAACTTGTAAGTGATAAATCTGACTAGAGGAATTGAGGAACCAGCCTCTAATCTAGAGATTCCTTTCCCATTTTACAAGTCCCACACTTGGGGAAAGGATTCAATGTTGTGAAATCACACTGGATGTCTAAAATATCAAACTAGAAATCTGATCAACATCCAGGGGTGCTGCTGATTTGCAACAACAATTCCTATGTAATCTTTTTGCAGGATGTGAATGTTATTTATCAGGTTCTTTCAGTGTGAGGTCGTTCTGATCCAATATTTTTCCTCGGGGGAAAAATATGGATAACAATTTGGTGACTCATAGGGGTTTCTGTCTGCTAGATGAAAATACATATTACCTTATCGTATCTATTGGGAATGGAGTTGAGAATGATGGTATGATACTGATTCTACCTTTAATTCATGATCCTGACTGTTTGCACTCTCAATCTTCATAAGAAATCTTGAAACGATGGTTTCTGAGAGTAGAAAATTGTTTTGACCCAGGGATTCATCTATTACTGAATGAGTTGTGCAAGAGAAGCAAAACAACACCACAACTATATACAATTTTTGAAATCATACATGTTCCAAGTAGGACATGCAGAGTGTGCAAAGCACTTAGGAGAAAAGCAACCTAAACTACAACAAGACAATGTGCACAAGCACTTAGAGGAATGAGAAACTAAACTAATATATACAAGGTGAGAACTTCCCTTCTAGTAGCAATGTTTAAGATGGATTCCATTCACTGGAATCTGCAACTCTTCACCATCCAAAGTAGAAAATTGGAAAGCATTGCTACTTTTACATCCTTTGACCATGTAAGGGCTACTTCAAATGGCATAAAACTTGGATTCCCTTCCTGGTTTTTCCCGATATGCATCCCATTTCAAAACTAGGTTTCCCTCCTAGAAGGTCCTTGCTCTTGCCTTCTTGTCGAATCATCTCTTGATTGAAGCCTGATCCTTCTCTATTGTTTGAAGTGCATGTTCTTTTGTCTCTTCTAATTCCATCAGCTCTTCAAACCTGGCCTCCATTGGTTCAAACTTGGACACCTCCAGTTGCTTCATGAGTTCCAATGCTGGTAATTCAACTACTATAGGAAAACATTGCCTCTTTCCCATAGACAAGTTTGAATGGAGAGTTTCTTGTAGACCTCTTGGGTGTTGTCCTATCAGCCCATAAGGCTGATTTGAGTTTCATGTGCCAGGTTCTTTGATTTTCATCTAGAGTTATTATGATAATCTTCAGAAGGTTCTTGTTTGTAGACTCTGCTTGGCCATTACCCTGAGGGTAATAATTTGATGAAGTGCTTAGGTAAATCTCATTCCTCATGGCCCATCCTATGCTTTTGGAACCTATGAATTCAAATGCATTGTTTGATATAATGGTGGTTGGAACTCCGAATCTGGTCACTATTCCTTCATAGAAATCTAATATGATGGATTTGTTAGCCTCTTTGAGTGCCACTACCTCGGTCCACTTGGTGAAATAGTCTATCTCTGTCAGGATCCATTTGTGTCCTTGGCTCAAATTTGGATTGATGACCTCGATGAAGTCCAATCCCCATTGCATGAATGTCTGATCTACTAAAATTGGATGCAATGGTAGTGTTGCTATATTTTCCTTGCCTCTGAAGAACGCACAATTATTGCACTTTTTGATCCAAGCATAACAATCATTGAACACTCTAGGCCAATAATAACCCACCTTCATGATCTTAAGTGCTATCACTCGTGGATCAAAATGGCCTCTAACTGCTTCATCGTGGAATTCTCATAATACTCTCTTAACTTGATTTGTCTCAATGCACCTTAACAGTATGCCATTAATGTCCCTTTTGAACAAGACGCCGTCAATGAGCACATATGGGATGACCTGTAGTCTAAAATGTCTCCTCTTTGTTTTATTCATTTATGGAGGACACATGCTTGTTTGAAGTAAGTGCACCATGTTCTAATTCCAACAAGGAGTGGGAACATCCTCATTTTCTTCCTCCTGACTATCTTGTAGGACCAAAACAACTTTTCCGTCACTTGCTTCTTCTTGTTTACTCGAGGCCATCTGTTCACAAAATCCCTTCCCATGGACTAGCTTAGTGACCTTCATCTCAATGTCATACTCCATGACACGAGTGATCCATCCTACATGTTTTTCATTTAGATCTTTGCTGATAAGGAAGTCTTTAACTCCTACATGGGAGACTAACAATTGGATTTTATTGTTCGAAACCAAATGTTTAAACTTCTTCAATCCTCTGATCACTTCCAGGACCTAATTTTCGATGAAAGAGTATTTCACTTCAAAATATTCTAGACCTTGGCTGAAGAAAGTGATTGGATGCTCTGTATATTCTTTGTTCTGTTGTACTAGGATTGCAGAAATCGTGTCATTGCCACCGAAGGCATACAATATGAAATCCTTAGAAAAATTTGGATTCACGAGAGTTGGGGCTTGTGATATAGCTTCTTTGATGGCCTCAAAACTTGATTTTCATTAAACTGTCCACCTAAACGCTAAACTCTTCTTCAACATCAACGTAATTGACTTGGCAAGGGAAACAAAGTTTGGTACAAACCTGCGGATAAAATTGATTTTTCCTAAGAAGCTTTGAAGAGCCTTCTTATGGCTTAGCAATGGCAATGCTCTTATTGCTTCAACTCTCTCTGGGTCAATTTCCAAACCTTCCTTTGACACAATGTGGCCTAGAAGCCTGCCCTCATGGGCCAAGAATATGCATTTTTTAGGGTTTAATGATACCCCAAATCTCCTACACCTTTAAAACACCTATCTTAGGTCAAAAAGGTGGTCTGCTACATTTTTGGAGAACACAGTAATGTCATCCAAGTAGATCAATACTATTTTGTTGATTGGCCCTTTTAATTCCATATTCATTGCCCTTTGGAAAGTGGCTCCGGCATTAGACAATCCAAATGGCATTTTTATGTAGGCATAGGTTCCCCATTTGGTGGTGAAAGCAGTCTTGAACTGATCATCTTCTTTCACCATGATCTGGTTATACCTTGAGTAGCCATCTAGGAGAGAGAATCTCTCTGATCTAGACACCAATTGCAAGATTTTCTCCATTGAGGGGAGAGGGTAGCGGTCCTTGAGGGAATCTCTATTCAAATCTTGAAAGTCTACACACAACCTAATCTCTCCATTCTTTTTCCGTACTGGGAAAAAATTTGTAACCCAACTTGAGGTTTTGATTGGAAATATGATACTTGCCTCTATCAGCTTATTTAGCTCTTTCTTCATCAGAGGCTCAATATGTGGATTGTCTAGTCTCTACTTTTTCCTGATGGACTTAGTAGTTGGATCTAGTTCGGTTGTGTGTTGGGCTAACTTCGGTTCGAACCCTCTGAGTTCCTCATAGCTCCAAGAAAATACATCTAGAAACTCTTGGCAAAGTTCCATGAATTCATACCTTTCTTGCTCAGTGGCCAAATTGCCAATTTGAAGCATTTTGCCTTCTCTAACTAGAATTAACTCTGAATCTTCTCTTTTGAACGGTATATTAGATTTTTCTTTTTGAAACTGATCATTGGGATTGAAGATAGACTCCAATGTCACAAACCCTTTGGGAAGCTTGTTTATATGCAGCTACACTACTTGATCTCCATATTGCTACTCTAGTCTGCTTTGATTTATAACTAAGAATTCAACTTCCTCTTGTAAAAAATTGATGATCTGTTGATCATTCTTGAACACCTGCTAGCATGTGTTATTATCTGGCACTGCTGGCCTCACAACTACATGGATATGTGGCTGTCCTTTGTCCCTCTTGATGTTTTCAACCACATCAAACATTGCTCCAACTGTTGCAAGCCTATGAACAACTTCATTATCCTTCCTAGATATGGACACAATGTTAAAGGGTTCGAAATCCTTAATGATATCCCATACCCTACTCTTGTAGCTTTTTACCAGGTAGTTCTTGACAACATTTTTCCATTTGACTTGATTAGAGACTAGTTCAGTGTCACCAAACACTTGCAGTTTCTTGATTCCTCATCTTCTTGCCCAATGCAATCCATGAACAAAATCCTCATATTTTGCAGTGTTATTTGAGAAGGAAAACTGAAATTTGAAGGCTAAATAATATTTCATACCTTGGGGGGACACAATCATAGCCCCTCCTCCAGCTCCTTGTCTACTCCTCGAGCCATCAAAGAAAAATTACCATACTTCGTTGTCATCTTTGTGTTATGGCTTGATGATGTCAGGAAGAGGATGATTCTCTTCATGCAGGTATTAGAGTCACAGTTCATATTCTTCCATCTCCTTATAGGGATCAAAAGCATGTCTTTTGACCACCCATTCATCAAGAGTCAGTTCCGAGATACAACCTACTTTGGTATCTACCTCAGAAGTGTTTAGGATGTCCACCTAATCAAAAGCCAAACAGTTTTCATTGATTGGGCTAGGCACATAGGACTCAATGTGATAATCTTATATGGGATCAAATCTGATTGTGGCCTTCACTCCATACCTTGTTCTAAATAACATATGCGACTAGTCAGCAGACAAATATCCTCCAATTTTGGTAGTGAAGTCCATAGATAAACACAATGCAAAATGTGGTGGCATGTCTATGACTGATACATTCTGCAATACAATCACGTTAGGGCAGACATGCAGAGTGAGGTTTAGATCCTTAATGATTCCAAAAGTGGTCACTACTGTCCCATCCAATTGTACTACTCCTTTAGAGATGACTTCATACTGGAGGCCCAATTGGTCAATTATTTGTTTGGGCATTACAAAACTACTTGCCCCCAAATCAATCATGAAATTATGAACCAATTTTTCTCCAATGATTATTGAAACATAAAATAGATGAGGCTTCAAATTCTTACCTCGTTGTTCTCCATGGTTTCTCTCAGGTTGAGCTGCATTAGTAAGCACTTTCTCTTGCTGGCTATGGGGTGATTTGAGCTTGACCAATTTTGCATGGAAGTCTTTAATAGATCCCTCTGCCATGGAATGGCCAGTGACTCCCATAGTGAAATGTTCACACTTGTCATCTTCATTTTCTCAATGATATTAAATGAACTGTCTTTTTGTTTCCCCTTCCCTAACACATTTTTCTCTTGCACATAGGTTGTTACAACCGGTGCCTGAGTAGGTCTGGAAGGTGGCTTGGATTGACTCTACACATTGGGAGTTGTATTTTGAATGCCAATACCTTGTGGAGTAACGGAGGTTTGAGGATCACCTAAGCTTGGTGAATGTCATTCTCCAATATTTCTCTTATTGGACTAAATACTAGTAGCTATATTTTGAGAAGGGGTCTGATTCATTCCACAAAAGTCCTCATCATGTCAATTGACAAGCATAGTTTTGCTTGGGGGTCCCTCTTGCTGAGCTCCTTGACACTGATTTTCTTCCTGGCTAGTTTCTTGTAACACACCAATGGTTTACATCATCATAGCCTGATTTATTATACCATTGAAACACATCGACTAATTATGTGGCTGATTGCATGGGAAATACCAACCATATTCTTGTGCCATGTTATTCTATGCTAGAACCAATGCTCTTAATGTTGAAGCTGTGTTTGGATCATATGACCTGAAAGGTCTAGCAGCTTGAGGTTTCCCTTGATGTTAACTCTAATTTACAGCCTGGTCTGGTGGTCTATTTTGTTGATACGGGGGCCTAGCCTAAAAATGAGCCTAAGGCTAATATGGCCTAGAACTCTGAGCATGTTATCTTTTAATGGTTACCAGCTCATTTCCTAGGTTTTGCAGTTGTTTCATAACTTCCTAAATCTCCTTTGAGGTGGTAGATGATGAAGTGGAGGCTTCAGCTAAACTTTGACTCCTAGGGGTGGGTATAGGAGCTAATGCGAGAATTTTGTTGGTACCTGGGTTTCCTAACTCAGGGTACAGATGCATGGATAGCCTAGGGGCAAGTTTTCCATCCTGAATTAAACAATTCTTAGCTCCTATGGAAAGGCTATAGGTTGCAGGAAAGGTTATACTCCCCATTGACTGAATCATCAAAGAAATATCAAAATTTAAAGCTCTAAGAAAGTATAAGAAGGCACCTTCCTTAGTGGGCTTTACTGCTGTTGGAATCATGTCCTAGGTTTGTTGAAATATGAGGTTGAAATCCATCAGTTTCTCATTCGAAGCTCTCTTAATTGTTGTCAGATGTTCCAGCAAGGATAGGTTATCCCCTTTTCTCCAAACTAGTTGTGAAGAGCTGTGCATAGGTGGTCCTAAGATTGAATAGAGCTTGCTTCTAGGATCATGAACCCTTGTGAAGCTTTGCCCCTGAGTGAAGAGGCTAGAAACTTGACCACAATGTCCATCTCAATGATCTCATGGATTGTACAGACATTTGCAATGTCTTGAACGTGGTCACCGAGACAAGTCTAGTTTTCTCCAGTGAAATATGCGATGCTCTTCAATGCTACCACTGGGAAGGGGTTTTTTGCATTTAGAGCAAGTGGACTGCTTCCGGTGAAGTTTATGTAAGGATTTGGTTATTGGTGTGCCATCCTGATTAGCCTGAGCACCCTTCTTAATTGAAATAACAACCTACTAGGAGGAGGTGTTGATAAGGCTCTGTTTAGTGGAGATATAGTCTTATGGGCTCTTCTTCTTCTACTTCTGTCTGAAGACAAGTGTATGTGTACAAACTATCCTTCTTCCCTTGTTCTAGACCTTGTTTGTATCCTTCTCATGAACTTTGGAAATTGGGACTGTTGGAACCGGTGGATTCTGTCCCTTTTAGAGTCATCAGAAGTGCAATTTTTAAGAGCTTGTTAAAAGCTAGAATCACAACAAGTGCACATCAACCTTACTGTAATAAAGATGGAGACTTCTTGTCCCACTGGGCATGCCAAAACTGTTAGTACGAAATCACAACACCCCCAAATGAGTCGTCAGATCTGCTTTTCTAAGGTAGATTCATTTGGTGTGATTTTCATAACATTGAATTTTTGCCACAAAGTGTGGCACTTCGTAGGTGGGAGAAACTCTTCAGATTAAGGCTAGTTCCTACTCCTCTATTTAGGTGTATGCATGAAATCGTAGAGGATCTATCCTAATTCCTCCTTTAATTTTCCAAGGGGACAGAGTTAAAGAAGGGATGCAAAGCATATAAAACTTAAGCTACTAGGTGATACACCAAAGGAGTGATGAAAAATTGTTTTGCTGGTAGACACAAACCAGAAGAATGCAACACAAAAAAAACATGCTCAAATAACCAAAGTTGTAATGAAGGATCAAAAGACAACAATTAACATAGAAAGGGATCCCACAGACCATGTATTATTGCTCTCACGGCTTGATACGATGCATTCCAATAGCAACAAGGAAAATTTGCATTTACAATCTATATGGGAGGTTTGAAACTCCACAAATTCACTTGTCAAGGGGAAGAGGGGAGCCTGTAGAACAAAAGAATGTCCAACCCTTTACCATGAGTCCCAACCCTAAATTTATAGACTTAATCAGAGAGAAGAAATAAAGAGAGCGAAGTGGAAAAATTAGGTTGAAGCTCAACCACTGCTATTAATGTCTTCTACAAAATATCCTGCAAATCCATCTTGACTATATCAATCTCTGGTTCAGAGCCTCGAAGGAGGAAACGACAGAGAAAATCGAATTTGATTTGGTTGTTAGGGAAAATTGATCCCATGTTAATGGCCATGAATATTTTTTATCCATTTTCCTTTACCTAACATCTCCAAAATTAAGGTTTCAGATCTCCATGGTGTGGGCAAAGCCGATATCTTTCGAACGGTGTCAGATTTGTAATATTTTGAGCCCTGATTTGAAAGATATGCCCCTTCGAAGTTTATATCAGGTCCATACAAAAGGGTGGGAAAACTAGTTTGAAAAATAGGCCCCCTTTTAACCTCTGGGACACGTAGAGGGCTAGCTCTTGTTGAAGGTGGCCTCTGTATTTTTCTCATAGAATGGCATGGGGCTGACATGTGACTTCCTCCGCCAGCCTGCTCAATTTCTTTGTTTCCTGGCTAAGTTATTTTTTCGGTGGGGTCATATTCCTTGACTGGGGACACGTGGCAGTCTAGTGCTTTTTTGAGAACCCTTTATCTGATTCACCCTTGAATTAGCACCATTTGGACACTTGGCACTCTCCATCGGCCTGCCACTATGCATTAACTATTCAACCCAACTATGTTCCCTTCAAAGAGACTGGATGCGTGGAGGCTCTGCGCTCGTTGAAACTCCCGAACAATATTTTTGCCTTGAAGGAGCATTGAGTTGACACTTGGAAGCCTCTATACGATTTGGAATTTTCAACAACCTTTACCTTACCTTTTTAAACCCTGGGCTACGTGGCGAACTTGTGCTTTCTTGAGCCTCCGCATTTGGATTCAACTTTGGAGATGTGTCGTTCCGACACGTGGCTCTCTCCACTATTACTTCTATACTTAACCCTTTTTGAGGCCCACCCTATCCCCCTTTTGACCTCTATTGACCATTTGCTACGTGGAGGGCTGGCGCGAGTTTGAGTCTTCACCTTCGGTTCCCATCTTGGATTTGTGCCGAGTAGACACCTAGCACCTTCCTTTCTAGCCAATGACTTTTCAATGGCCACAAAACTTTTGGGGTTCTAGACGCGTGGAGGCATGAAACTCATTTGAGATTCCTTTCTTGGACTCACCCTTGGAGAAGCACTGTTTCAACACGTGGCTCTTTCTGCAACATCCTCCAAAATTAGGTGATTTCTTGGACTCATTCCAAACTTTTTGGAGCCCGAGGAGTTCAGATCTTCTCCGTTTCTACCTTTAATTACTCATGGCTTCTTTGACACTATTCCTCCTCCTCTAACCCTGTTGTTCTATTTCCAAGCCTACCTAAAACTTGTAGAATGGATTTAAGGCTCGGATCCACTCAACAGAGTCATCTTTTGGATTTCTCCCACACAAGGTTGTTTGACCTTCGCAGGCCCCACCACTTCCATTATATAGTCCCTCTGCAATCTGTTTATAGGATCTGAACGTGATTTATCAGGTTCTTTTAGTGTGGGGTCATTCTGATCCAATATTTTTCCCCAGGGAAAAAAAATGAATAACACTTCACGTGAAACTATATTTTTCCATGATCATTCCCTCCAATTTTCATGCGATTTCGGTCACTAGAATCCTGAGAAGTGGAGAGGTAGCTCATTAATTTTTTCCACTACTGTGTCATGGTGGCCATTAATGGAGCTTGAAATTTATAGGTCTAGTTTTTTCTCTATTCGTAATGAAATAAATTCCATTGCAATAGGTTTTTGTTTCTTGTCTTATTGGTGAAATTTCTCTTCAATCCAGTTTCTGATTTGACGGGAAATTGAACTTTGTTCTTCGTGGAGCCGGAACTAAAATTTATTTGGTATGAGAATTCCTTGCTGAAATTGGGGGGTTTGAAGAAGATTTTTTAATGGCCTTTGAGAGTGAAGAACTCAACAACAAAATATTTTTCATTTCATTTACTGGTTTGTAAGATATCTTCAAATCTTTGTTTTACAGTAGTGAGGATTTTTCAGATGATTTCTCCATTTCTCTCTTTCCATTATTCAATCCTTGAGATCTCCTAATCAATATTTATTCTTATAATTGTGTGTTTTTATGTTTCTAAGGATGTGGTTTCTATGGTTGAGCTGGTTCAAGGTTCATCAATGAGGGACTGAGGTGTGCTTTGTAAATTTTCTTCTGATAGTGAGAAACAACAAATAGTTAGAATTTTTTTCAAATTTTTGAGTTTGAGTGGGTGCATTTTCATGTCCCTAACATCTCTCACCTCAAAGGGACATGAAGTTCATCAATTTCCATCATGAGAATGAAGGTGACATGTGGCATTGATCCGACGATAGGGAGTGAGTGCTCTAAAATCAGCTTTAAAACACTAACGGGATGGAAGCGGGTCACATGGGTGACCAAAAATATATCCTAGAGGGATGGGAAAATTTTTCATGGTTTGATGTCCTTTACCTATTAGGGACATGAGGGACATCAAATTCCATTGTGGTCCTAGAGTTGACAAGTGGCAAAGATCTGATGGCAGGGGATTTGAGCTCCAAATTGCACCCTGGCGATGAACTGACAATCATGATGGTCGTATGGGCTTCCAGAAGTCACATGGGGGATGGGTGCATTTTTCCAAGGTTTATGTACCTGACCCTTAAGGACATCAGGGGCATAAAATCTGGCTAGGATCCTAGAGCTGGCACGTGTCCTCCCAACATTTGGCTAAGTCCTAAACTTGCTTCAAGAGGACAACATGCGACAATGATAACTTGAGCTTCCGATTGAAATTTTTGGAAAAAATTTATATGATCATGACTAGAAATTCCCTTTTGAATCCAATGGTTAGGGTATCATTTCTTGATTCTTCCATTTTATTCCTTAAAAATCAAATTTTTTATTTGGTACTCAACCTGTGCCTGAGAAAACCTGCCTACAGATATGATGCGCCAAAGTGCTATGAAAAATATGATTTCAACATATTGTAGGGATTGAAATTATCTTTTTGGATTTTTTTTTCTCCTAACTCCATTTGGAGCTCCTGAAATCACCTTCTGAAGTTCAGAGGTTGTTTTGGCATGTGCACTGACTAGGCATGTGAACCTTAATTTTGGCGAAATTGCTCCAAACTCCCCAAATCTTCCCTGAATATTCCAAAATTACTTCCATGATGTTTCTAGGACTTTGATTCACTTCCTTTTTGGATTTTTCTCCACCATTTTTCTCTAGGGGGTTCTCCAGTCCTAGGAAGGCCAGTGATAGCCCTTCCCACAACTGCCCAAAGATAACATTTTTAATGAACTCCTAAAATCACCTAGGGGGAATGAATGGAATTTCCTAAATCATAGATAATATCATGTTAATTAGGAGGTCACTTGGACTGAATGGATAGACTTTGTGTGCATGTGAATGATAAGACATGAAAATTTTAGCATAGGGGTATAGTTGACGTGCTTGGAAATTGTCAATTTCCATGTCATACATTTACACGACAAAAAATCACTTTAGCTTGGGGACATGACATGGATTGAGTCCAGTGAAGACATGACATGGGGAATCCAGAATCTCAATTTCAGACCATATAATCCATTAACCAGTGCCTTATCCATTGGGCCTTGTGGAGTCATGTACAACTTATAAGAGAGAGAGAGAGAGAGAGAGAGAGAAGAAGAAGAAGAAAACACATGCAAAACAAGGAGAAAAGGAAACACACAACTCAAACAGAAAGGAAAGACACAAACCACGTAAAGGAAATTATATACAAGGGAAGGGAAATTTACAGAGGTGGGGAAAGGATATATACATACCTAGCAATGGGTTGAGAAAAAGTACACGCCATTATGAAATATCAGATTGAAGTATGACCATTGAAGAAAAAAAACTATTATTTGATCAAACCATGCTTTGGTGATGGCCTTGCATAGCCTGAGAAGAAGAATACTGATCATTATTTCATCCTTGTACTCATATTGTATTGATAATTTTCCTTCATCCATTGAAAATTTGGTTAACCTCTTCAAATTTTTGCATTTTGAATATTCCTCTTGATGTCCCGCAATCATGAGACACCATCCCTCCATGTCTTTGAGAGTAGGAAAATTGTTGTTGTCATGAAAACATTCATCTTCTTTCAATTGCAACTTCAAATTGTCTCTTATATAGTCAAAACACTTGGAAGGATTTGTAAGTAAGGAAAATCATTGTAATGAAAGAAATAAACAAACCATGAAAACCTCAAATAAGGGTATCCTGTGAAACCTTGCAAAATGGATGTCAGAAATGATTGTGGGTGCTCTTGAGTACTCTAAAATATTTGAATGCAAATTTTATAAACACAGTGAATTCAATAGATTTTTTTGTATGTCATATTCAAGAGGATTTGTAAGGAAGGTAAGCCTACAATTTATAGAGGAAAAAGGTAGTTGAAATGAGTTACACACGTATAAATGAGTATGCTAAAAATAGCATTGTGGGAAATTCCAATAGTGTCAGGGGCAGTAAATAAATTAATTGCAAAAATTTACATCTGCAAAGGTGGTTGTATGTGCATTTTAATTACCCCCACATTTCTAGGATTCTAGAAGTGCAATTAACTAGGGTAAGGATATGGAGTCCAAGTGAAGTCTAAGTAGAGTTAGATCAAGTGGCAGATGACTAGGATGTGCACACACTTAATTAATTAACTTATTTAATTGAAAAATAACAATCAATTTAGCCAAAGGGGTGATAAGGAAACATGAGATTAATTTAAGTAATCCAAAGGAGTAAAATGTGTATTAATTAATTTAATTTAATCAATTAATTGTAAATGGGTGAATAACAGGGTGTACTAGAATAATACTAGGAACAAGTGGAAATAGAAGTGTAATTTTGGGGTGTCTACATTTTTTCCCTCTTTAAAGTGGTATTGCAAAGTAATAGCGCTTTAAATATAGTAGATGCATGCAGATCGGCGAGCGGAAAAATTGTGAAGCATTGGGATACCCCAACAAACAAAACAATAGAGGAATGCCCCCTCAAGTGGGTGGATGATGCAGCAAGGTGGAAAACAAATGCTTGATATGAAGGAAAACAAGGGATTAAAATAAGGATGTGAAAGGACTGTGTTCGTAGCATGAGTTTTATTTGGAGAGTAATTTTTTAGAGCAACCTGATTTTTGTTGTTGCACAATAGAGTTTTCACCGTGATTATACAAAAATCAAGATGGTTAACCCAAATGCGTGTAAACAAACACACACAATAGAAAATATAAAAAAGAAAACAAACCCAATATATAAAGTAGGTGTTAGCATCAAGGTTATAAAGGAACAAAGATGTGATCACACTACTTGTAAGTGGTCCAAAAAGAGTAAACATCACCAATGCAACAAAAAGTTGAAAAAGTAGACAATCAACTATGCCCCTAATGCGTGCCACAATGATGATTAAGTAGATACAAATGCTCCCAAGTGGGAAAAGGATCAGATTGGAAGAGTGGAATTAAAACAAATCCTTATGACACTCTTACTAAATCCGTTGTGCAAATGATCAAATTTGAAATTGCCCCAGGTGAAGTTATATCATGAAGGAAAAACAATTTTTTGAAAGTCCCCAAGAAGAGTTAGCATATCATGCAAAGGGAAGAAAGCGATAGTTGTATGATTGGCACGATCACTAGGATAATAGCTAAAAGTATGATGTTTATCAAGATTGTATTGAAATTTTGACCGATTCACTTTAAGTATTTTCCAATTGTAGGACTTCTATGATAAGTGAATGTTTTTCTGAAAGTTTTGTGATGATTTTTTTTAATGTTTGGAATATTTGATTTTTTTAGATTTTTGAAATATTTGATTTTTTTGTGGATTTTCGCAAGTTTTGAAATACAAATGCGAACAAAAATGAAGACATTCCATGGCTTAAATAAATCAGGAGGAAAAAACAACACATGTAAATGAAAAAAGGATATAAAAGAAGTACTAGAAATAAACCCAATATGAATAGGAAAGAACCACACCAAAGTTATATGTGAACTAGGATGCGAATAAATTTCATGCAATTGGTCTATAATAAAGATAAACAAAGTAAAACACAATGAAAATATGAAAGAATAAAAAGCATCGTCACAATGTTAATAAACTACAACAGTACAATACAACATGTAAAAATGATGTCTAATGACACTTCGAATGTGTTCCAAATTGAAGAGATAGATAGATTTGAATGCCCCCAAAGTGATAGCTTAGCACGTGAGAGGATTGGATCATGCCGAAGAGTGGAGTGATACTTAGATACTCCAAAATATACTCTTTTTGGATCCTATTATCTAAATAGCTCTCCTAGTGATTTGGATAACTTGCAAATACATCCTGCTCCCCTTTAAATTCTTCTATCTCCTTCCATTTTCCCTTGCGTGCCTTCCTTCTGTGCGCTCGTTTTCTCTCCTATATTTTCATGCACTCCTTGCGTGCACCTCTGTAGAATTACCTTCCAATCCACTAAGTCCCTAGCATTCCTCTTGCGCGCGCCCCTCTTCACCTCTTTCTTCCATTTCTCTTTTGCGCCAACACTCCTTGAGTTCACCTTCTTTCTAGTCATCTTGATGCATCTCCAAAATTTAAATCCCAGGGGCAGGCTCAAACAAGCGCCAATCTTCCATACGTCCAGAGCCCCAAAAGTTGCACTGGCTATTGAAAATTCTTTGAATCAGCGGAGGGTGCCAAGTTTCTTAACAACGCACATTCAAAAGCAGGATCCAAGCTGAAGAATCAAACTTGCGCCAACCCTCCACATAGAAAATGGTCAACATAGGTCAAAACCAAAATAAAAAGTGGGCCTAAAAATAACTAAGTATAGAAAACCAGCGAAAGCCTCCACGTGGATCAATGACGCAATATCAAAAGGAAAGTCTGGAGGCAGTCCCCAAAGAAGCGGGGCCTTCCACGTGTCTCTATTCCAAAAAAGGGACAGATTCAGTGGTTAAATAGTCAAATGACAGGCATGGCTAGCAGACAGTTCCAAGTGTTAGCACGATGCTATTTCAAAGATAAAATTTTGGGCGGGTTTCCAAACAAGCGCCAAACCGCCACATGTCCAGGGTCAGACTTTTGGCAAACCAAGCAAAGAGACTTAGGAAAAATACAAAGGAGCCCAGGGAGCCCGCGTAGGCTGCCACATGTCAATCCAGATGTGATTTCAAGAGCATAAAGATGGGTTGAATCTCCAAGAAGTGCAAGGCTGCCACGTGGACCTGGTACGGACAGAACTCTTCCTCGTGCATGCCCAAATATTCAAATGAGCATATATTTTGGCTCATTGCTTGAAATCTGACAAATCTGGCACCATTAGAAAGATCTCGGCCTCATCTACACCTTGGAGATCTGAAACTTTAATTTTGGAGAGGTTAGGTAGGGAGAAAATGGGAAAACATCTATTAGGAAATTAATGCAGAATCAGATTCCTTCAACCACCAGATCTCACATGATTTGATCTGTCGTTCCTCCTCCCTTGAGGTGCTCAACAAATAATTGATGCAGACATGAAAAATTTGGGGCGGCATTGATGATGTTGGTTGAGGTTTGAATTAATTTTCCCACTTATCTCTCTCCTTTTTCCTCTGGGCTAAATCTATAAAGACAAGGTTGAGGCTCATTGTAATGGTTGGACACTCTGGATCCTTACACATGTTGCTAAGGACTCCATATTTTATGTATTTTTAGTTGCAGACCTCCATGTTTGGCTCTTGCATGTGGATATCAACCTTCTTATCATTGTAATAGTTATGTAGCATTCTTGGAAGTAATAGAAGCATCATTTTGTGACTATTCTCTATCCTAACATGTTTGCATTCCTTCTTCTTGCCTCTTCTCTTGCATTGTGTATTGTTGTGCTACTTTAGGTCCCTTGCAGTTCCATATTTGGTTGTGTCCCATGATAACGATTTGGTGAATGCATGTTTTGCTATGCTACTTGTGCCTAGCCTCCTTTCATACATCCCCTATCATTCTCGCTCAGAAAAAATAGTGTTCACCCCTCTTTTCTAGTGCTATTGGCTTTTAGTGTAGTTTGCTTCATGTTATCCTTCTTTCCCTGGTACCTTGGCATTCTTAGCTTAGTTTCCCCTTTCAGCACTAGGAGCAGCAGTAGCAGTAGAAATAGATAGAGGAACCAACCTTCTCTGGAGATCCATCCTAAGCGCACAAGGTCCCACAACTTGGGGAAAGTTCCATTGTGGTCTCAAACACCTCAGCCCTTTCGAGATCTGAGACGTGGGTGCAAGTTTGAGTAACCAATAGTTTCTGGCATGCCTCGGTGGGACCAGCATTGAAAGCTCAAATTTCATATCTCTAAGTTCTGGTGTGTGAACTTAGTGTTTCAACCTTTGGAGGCTCATTTCAAACACATCTGCAACTCCCAATATTTTAAGATCTCTGTTTTGGCAGTCCTGAGTGCCTTTTCATGAGAAGAGTGCACATAAGAACAAGTGCAGCAACTGAAGACTCTTTTGAATACCTCCAACTATCCTCGAGATTTTTTCATTCCAAAAATCCCATGCGTGCATCTCTATCTCCAGCGCGCCGCACCCACTCAACTCCTCCTGAAAACAGAAAACCTATGTGCCCTGTAATGGCGCATCAGCCACCAACTCCTCCATTAAGAAGCTTTGCAAAATTTGATGGAGGGAGTCCCTTACTCCTGGCCATGCAACATGATATCCCAAATGGCATGCTCAATAGTATTCTTTACTTTACTGGTGAGAATCAAGTCACCCCTCAAGAGCATATCCAAGATGTAGGAAATGTGTGTTCACTCTATCTAATCAGACATAATGATGTAGCAGTCAAGATGCTTGCAGCCTTTTTCAAAGGTAAGATAATTCAGTGGTACCAGAGGCTTGAGACTTAGATCTATCACCACCTGGGATGAGATGGGAACACACTATATGTAGTTATTTTGAAGACAAATCAGATCACCTATCTTTAGTGGAGCAACTGACAGCAATAAGGAGGACGTACCCAATGAGTAGATGACTAATTTCAACATCATATTTAAGAAGAATTGGGACAAAATCTCTCTTGTGGTAAGATCTACATCCCAACATGTTTTCCTTTATTATCTGAAGGTGCTCAACAATGATATTTTAGTTATGATCCAATGTATGGAAGGTAGGAATCTACCAACTACTTATAACATTGCAGTAATGGTAGAAAATACTCTCATTCAGGTGGGAAAGTTTGGCTCCTAGGCCACCCATGCCCTGGTTCCCAAAAGATTTTGGTAGCACCCCAGCCTTTCATAGCCCTGTATTCCTAATCATGAGCAAGAGTGCGCAACTAGTTTCTTCAACATCCTATTCTCGATCACAGCAAAAGTAAGATGAATAATTAAAGGCCTTGATAAAAAATTTATCAAATAAGGTCATATCATTAGAAAAGCAGCAAGCGCAAGCGTATAGAGGCAATTCCAATTAGGAACATGGCTAAGGGAATCAGCCTTGGCAGAATCAATACGGTAATAAAAGAGACGCATTCCCAACCAGTAGAATGATAGATGGACAGCCTAATGCACATCTATGACCTTGTAAGTTTTCCCTATCCACACCTTCTCTCTTAACACCTAGTGTAAGCCTAACAACTCATTCCAATTTAGAGTAACTTGGCACAAGAATCAAAGTGGCGCTTCCCTTGTAAAATGCCTCATAGTCAGTACCATTGTGCTGATTGTTGCGTGCACACCCGAGCCTTCATGATCTAGAATGCTTCATCTTGTGAGCCCTCAACAAACACCCATGAAGCAAGATAATCTAAAATGGTCCAGAAGTTCCTTTGGAGTCTAATTTGATGTTCTTTGGTGCGTAGATAACTTTATGTGCAATTAACCAAGCTATAGAAGATACAAACAGACCACCCACCCAAGCTACAAACAACACAAGATATAAGAAAAGAATATTAGATTCAGGCACACAGGTCATAAGTCCCATATTAATACAAGCAGATATTTAGAACAAATAAAGAATCAGACAAGACCTATTATAGAAAAATCATTCAAATCCCTATGCAGGAGGTCCCACGTAAAGCTCCGTCTGAAGCAGCACGTGCCCATCCTTTGGTAGGCCAAGCCTCTGCTCCAACTAAAATTTAGGCTTCCACACCTGAACAGTCAAGAAGGGATGTTGTTCCCCAAATGCACAACGTGGGGGGCTTCCATTCAACATTGTTGAATAGATGAAGAAAACAAACATAAACGTCATAATGTGGGATGCCCTGACTATTCCATCTCATTGGGATCTGTTGCATGAAGCTCAGGCACAACTTCTGCGTGTTGACCCGGTTATGCATAAGCCATGCGCTTCTGTCAAAATCTGGCAAGAAGAGGAGAAAAAAGTAAGTAAAATTGCTAAAACCCCACCCCTCTATATGTCCTTGATTATAGGTAAACACCTAGTGCATAACCGCTTGATTGACTCAGGTGCTAGTACTTCTTTTATGCCTAAGAAGATAGTTGATGTCTTAGGTCTGAAATATAGCCCTATTTCTAAAGGATTCTTACAACTTGATGGCTCAATTGTAACCACCTTAGGAGTCATCGAGGATCTTGAGTTAACCCTCCATGCATGTCCAAGGCTGAAAATTACTCAAGATGTGTCAATTAATGACCTACCTCTTGTGTTTACCCTATGTCTATCAAGAGAATTTATTGCTAAAGTTGAGAATTTATGCCTATATTTTCTTATCATGTAGAGCCATATGTCCCATCCCCTCTCCAAACCAATTGTCTTATCCAGGAAGAACACGTTTAAGTTCCTGAAGAGCAGTCTCTTCCACCCTCTGTTCCAGACCTAGTACTTAATGAATGGGTGGAGAGGCATCACACATTTGATCCCTATGCTGAAGAACTAGAAGCCTATGAAATTTGGCTTGGTACTTATTACATTCTAGAAGAATACGCTATGCTTTTGTGCACACTCATAGGAGACAAAGTTCAAACTGGTCTATGGAAGTTATACTTTGATGGATCCAGAAGTAGAAACAATGTAGGAGCAAGATTGGTTCTCATTTCCCCTAAGGATGAGAAATTCTTCTTCATGCATAGGCTACAGTTTACATGTTCTAACAATGTGGCAGAATATAAAGCGTTGGTGCATGGTTTTTCTTATCACTAAAAAGAAGAAAATTAAAGCCCTACAGATCTTTGGGGACACAAAATGTGTTATCCACCAAGTCACCAACAAATGTCAGAAAAAGGATAATCTTCTTAAAGCTTATAAACATAGAGTTTGGGACCCACTTGAGAGCTTTGATGCCCTTAATCTATAGGTAGTTCCACGCATAATGAACAGAGAAGCTGACCAAATGGCCACGCTCGGTTCACAATTTTCTCCTGCTGAGGACTTTGTCAAAGGAAACACTCAGCACATTAAGATGGTTAATCAGACCATCCATTCCAGACAATAACACCAGCTAGCAAGTGTTCAACAGTGATGTGCATATCATCCAGTTTATCCAGAATGAAGCTGAATTTTCATCAAGTATGCAAGCTGACTTGCATGAGAGCTATGGTGACCAAGTAATACAGCTAAAGACAAATAAGTTTCCTAAAGGGATGGTCACCTTAGAGAAAAATTGTAGCCTTGATGATGATTTTAAGGGTAAGGAAAGATACATGTGAGCCGCGTAACAGGATTGCTCTGGCCAGTACTATTGCACGCGGAAAGGAGCTGCTACTTAGCAGGACTTGTGCGCATGAGGAAAAATAGGCCTTCATCTCTCTCTACTAAAAATACAGTGAAATTTTCTCATGGGAGTATAAATACCTCAAAGTTTTTGATCCAAGTGTTGCTCAACACTCCATTGACCTTGATCCTAGCATAAAGCCCATCAGACAGAAACAATGATTTGTCAATCCAAAGATAGAGCCCCTCATGAGAAAGGAACTATCAAAAATCATTGAGGCAAAAATTATCTTTCCTATCAAACACTCTACCTGAGTCGCAAATCTGGTTCTAGTATGCAAGAAGAATGGTGAAATCAGAATTTGTATTGATTTTAGAGATTTGAATACGGCATCTCTAAAGGATCACTATCCTTTACCTTCAATGGAGCAGATTCTGCAGACTGTGGCTAGCGCGCAAAGGTTCTCCATACTAGATGGGTATTCAGGTTTCAACCTGATCCTGGTCAAGGAAGAGGATCAATTCAAAACAACATTTACAATCAAGTGGGGAACATATGCATACCATAAAATGCCCTTTGGTCTGTCAAATGTGGGCACAACATTTCAGCGCGCCATAGATATTACCTTCAAAGGTTACATTAATGAGTTCATCTTGGTTTACCTTGATGATATAACTGTGTTCTCAAAGTAGAGCATGGATAACATGGCACACCTAGAAAAGGTCTTTGAGAGATGCAGAGAATTTGGGGAATCTCTTAACCTCAATAAGTGCAATTTTGCGGTGGCTCAGGGCAAGCTCTTGGGCCATGTAGTTTCAAAGGACAGCATCGCGATTGACCCTGAGTGCGTTTCAACCATCCTAGCCCTATCCCTTCCGGTGCACAAAAAGGCCTTACAGTCCTTCCTTGGAAAGATTAACTTTATTAGGCGTTTTATCCCTAAATTTGCGGGACTGGTTTGGCCCATCACCCTTATGCTCAAGAAGGACATAGCATTCAGATGGATAGTAGAAGGAAGAGAAAGCTTCAAAAATATCAAGAAAGAGATTGATTTTTCACCAACACTCCTCAATCCAGATTACTCAAAAGGATTTCATCCTTTATGTTTATGGTGCTCGATGCAAGCATTTTTGTTGTCCTAATACAGGAAAATGAATAAGGGCTGGAACATCTAGTGGCCTTCTTCAGCCAGATGCTGAAGGATTATGAATTGAAATACAGTCACATGGACAAGCATTTCTTTTCCATCATGTGCATACTCAATAAATTCAAGAGCATTCTCTCCACAAATCATATCAAGGTGTTAGTCTCCCTACTCATCTATCAGAGACTTCATCATGGGAGTAGAAATTAGTGAGAATAGAGCATGATGGGTGAAAAAAATCCATGGAATATGATGTGACTACTAAGGCCAAAAAGTTGTTAAAAGGTAGTGTACTCTGCAAGTATATTGTCTGAGGATGTGTAGAGTGAACCTGAGGCTTCATTATTTCTAGATGAAGAATTCACACGTGTACAACATGAACAAAATATAGACCCCGGTGCGCATGTTACTGGATGAATTACATGATCACATTCCTTTCCGAGGGAACATACCCTCCCAGTTTGAACAAAGAAAAGATAATGAATCTGAGGTTATAATCCGTCCCTTATGTTTTGATTGATGGACTTCTCTTCAAAAGAAATCTAGATGGCATGCTGTTAAGATGTTTCAACGGCGCGCAGAATGAACATGTGTTAGCATAATTTCATGATGGATTCTCTGTTGAAAACTTCTTTACCAAAACTATAGCAAAGAAGATCATAATGATAGGTATCTTTTGACCTACCCTATGGTTGCAAATGAACATAGGTGGGTCATAAAATTCAAGGAGTGCGCTTTATTTGCATGAAAGAAAAGATTGATAGCATTGCTTCCCCTCTAACCAATCCAAATAGATCAGCCTTTTGTGCAATGGGGTCTTGACTTCATAGGCATGATCAATCCAGCTTTATGTGTTGGACATAAGTGGGTGTTGATAGATACAGATTACTTCACTAGATGGATAGAATCTTGTCGCTCTTAAGGAATCAAATGACGATAGTCATCCTTAAATTTATTGAAGGTTTATTCACAAGGTTTAGAGTTCCTCAAACCATTATCTCTGATAATGCAAAGGCCTTCCTTGGTGCTAAAATAACTGATTAGGCTCTAAGTATAGGCATTCACCTAAAAACCTATTCCAACTATTACCCTTAGGGCAACAGTCTGGTAGAATCAACAAAAAATAACTTGATCAAAATCATGAAGCGCATAATGAACATCAGCGAAAGACAGTGGCATACAAAGTTCTTGTGCGTGCTATGGGTAGATAGAATCACAGTAAAAAAGGTAATAGGAACTTCACCTTATAAGTATTGTCTATGGCAGGGAGGCTACCCTTCCTTTGTCACTAGAACTAAATTCGTTGGCACTTGCCCAACAGATGGAATTTGAGGGCGCGGATCAGAGAGAAATTAGGATGGCAGAGCTGGATCATCTTAAAGAACTTAGAAATTCTACCATGATCAAGCTAGAACAACATAAGACAAGACAACAAAGAAATGGTTTGATAGAAAGGCTAGGCCTCAAGCTTTCAAAGTTGGGGACCTGGTTCTAAAATGGGATACTGAAAAGAGCTGAACCAGTGTGCCGTTCAAATTTTTATGCACTTTAGAGTGGCCCATACATCATCGAGTCCTACAAAGAAGCTAACTATTTTGAGTTAACTCATCAGGATGGAAGCACACTGTAAATTCTCAGTAAACGAGATTTATCTCAAACCCTTCCATTAGGTTTGTATGGATCATGTTGTATATATTAAGTAGTTTCAATTCCTCCAAGTGTGCTCCACACACATTTTTTGTTTGTACATAGTTCTTTCCCCTCTCTGTGCTTCTTGCGTGCAATCTTTTGTTACTTCTCAGAATACAAAGCTTCTCTTAGCATTTGAGAGATTCAGAACAAAGTGCAGACATGATTTTTAAGTGATTATAGGAGCATTTTTATGATTTAACAAATGGACTCCATGCTCAATGGATGTTTCAGGCTACTGATCTCTTTCATCTAGCTGGCAGATGGCCTCGAAAGTCATCAAAACTGTTATCCAAATAGCTCTCCTAGAGATTTGGATAACTTGCATACACATCTTACTCCCCTTCACATTATTCTATCTCCTTCCATTTTCCCTTATGCACCTTCCTACTTACGCTCTCACTTTCTCTCCAATCCCGTCATACACTCTCTTACACGCACCTCTATAGAATTACCTTCCAATCAGCTAAGTCTTTGGAATTCCTCTTGCATGTGCATTACGTGTGCCCCTCTTCACCTATTTCTTCCATTTCTCCTTTGCATGCCCACACTCCATGTGTTCACCTTATTTCTAGTCATCTTGGTGTATCTCTAAAAGTTAAATCTGAGGGGAAATCTGAAATGAGTGCCAAACTTCCATGTGTCTAGAGCCCCAAAAGTTTCATCAGCCGTTGAAAAGTATTCGACTCAGTGGAGGGTGCCAAGTATCTTAACCGATGCACATTCAAAAGTGAGATCTAGGCCGAAGACTCAAACTTGCTCCAGCCCTCCACGTAGCAAATGGTCAACAGAGGTCAAAACCAAAATCAAAAGTGGGCCTAAAAAATAACTAAGTATAGAAAACTAGCGAGAAGCCTCCATGTGGATCAATGATCACAATATCAAAATTAAAGTCTGGAGGTAGTCCCTAAAGAAGCGTGGGCCTTCCATGTGTCCCTAGTCCAAAAAATGGACATAGTTGAGGGGTTGAATAGTAAAATGAGCTGCAGGCTAGTGGAGAGTTCCAAGTGTAAGCATGACACTATTTCAAAGATAAAATTTGGGGTGGGTTTCCTAACAAGCACCAAGCCGCCACATTTCCAAGGTCAGACTTTTGGCCCGCCAAGAAAAGAGACTTAGGAAAAATACAAAGGAGCCCAAGGAGCTCATGGAGGCCACCACATGTCAATTCAGCCTGATTTTAAGAGCATAAAGATGGGCTGAATCTCCAAGAAGTGCAAGACCTCCATGTGAACCTAGTACAGATAGAACTCTTCCTCATGCGTGCCCAAATATTCAAATAAGCATATATTTTGGCTCAGTGCTCAAAATATGACAAATTTAGCACCGTTAGAAATATCTCGGCCTCATTTACGCCTTGGAGATCTAAAAATTTAATTTTGGAGAGGTTAGGTAGGGTGAAAATGGGAAAAAGTCTATCAGGGTATTAACGATAGAATCAAATTTCTTCAACCACTAGATCACATACGATTCGATCCGTTTTTCCTCCTCCTTCGAGGCGTCGAACAAATAATTGATGCAGACATGATAGATTTGGGGTGACATTGATAATGGTGGTTGAGCTTCGAATTAATTTTACCTCTTCTCTCTCTCCTTCTTTCCTCTGGGATGAATCTATAAAGATAGGGTTAGGGCTCACTTGTAATGGCTGGACACTCTGGATCCTTACGCATGTTACTAAGGACTCCATATTTTCTATATTTTGAGTTGCATACCTCCATGTTTGGATCTTGTATGTGGATATCGGCCTCCTTATCATTATAAAAATTTTATACATTCTTGGAATTAATAGAAGCATCATTTTGTGAATATTCTCTGTCCTAAAGTGTTTTCCTTCCTTCTTCTTGCCTATTCTCTTGCATTGTGTATTGTTTTACTACTTTAGGTCCCCTACAGCTCTATGTTTGGTTGTGTTCCATGAGAACATGATTTGGTGAATGCACATTTTTTTCTGTGCTACTCATGCATATCCTCCTTTCATACACATCCTCTATCATTCTTACTCAGAATAGATAGTGTTCACCCCTCTTTTTTGGTATTATCACCTTTTAGTGTAGTTTTCTTCATGTTATCCTTCTTTCTCTGGTCCCTTGGAATTCTTAGCTTAGTTTCCCCTTTCAGTACCAGGAGTAGTAGTAGTAGTAGAAATAGATAGAGGAATTGGCCTTATTCAAAGATACGTCCCAAGTGCACAAGGTCCTACAACTTTGGGACGGTTCCATTGTGGTCTCAAACACCTTGGCCCTTTCGAGATTTGAGACTTGGGTGCACATTTGAGCAACCAACAGATCCCATTGAAGGTTGATATGTATTGGATTAAAATATAAAATCTATATGTGCCCCAAGAAAATTTATATTGCAAAAGGGTAAATGATTGACTCAAGAATAGATATACATCATGGGCAATAAAGATGAGTATGATCTAGAACAATCATGAGGAGCACCATCAAATGGCAAAGGTGCTGAACTGTGTTGTCTAGTTGTTGAATTTTTTTCAAACATTAACATGAATGTTTTGATTATGATATTTCGAAACTATTTTTGTGAGTTTTGGAATATTTATATTTTTTTGTGTTTTTAAACAATTTGATATTATTATTATTTTTTTAAAGTTTTGTGAGACATTTTTGAAATTTTTTATATAGTACAACTCAGTAAAATGGTAAACTGCTTGAAATTAGGTAAAAATAATTAAAAGCATTCCATTTCATTGGTAGAAATGTAGATGATAAAATGATCAGGTGTTTCACTCTGCTCTTGGCTCCATGCAACCAGGAAGATGCGAGGGCTCATCACCTTGAGCCAAAAAGGACGTGAAAATGAGGTGAATATTGATATGGGAGTGATGATAATGGATATGAAGACACAATGTGTAATAATGATCCATATGAGAAAAATGTAACTCACCTTCTGTCAAAATTATCTGACTGATTACAAGATGATTCCACTTTATAGGTTTTTACTTGACTTTGATCGATTGATGGCCTACAGATTGGAAAAATTGGGTTGAAGTAATTTGTCTCTCGTTAACATGAGCAGCTAAATTACTTTGTGGGATGTTTTTGATTAAGCACTTTGATTAAGATTTCACAAAGGCTTTATTGAATGATTATTTATTTATTTTTGTGAATGATACCCAACATGTTTCCCCATGCCATCAGTAAAAGGAAAGGGCTCAACATTGAAGAAAAAATGTAGGTGAGTAAAATCTTTCTCTGTTCCTAGTATCATACTACCAGTAAGAAGTATGGGCTTATCAACGAAGACCGTGAAGGACGAAAGGTGTATTGATTTTAGAATTTTTTGTATTTTTTGATTGATTTAATTTTTCTTGTATGTTGATAGTGTGCTTATTGCGAAGTAACATTGTCCCCCCAAGTATCAACGTCATGCGACTAGTAAGACACAATGGTTTAACACCATATATTGAGATGGACATTCAAAAAGGACTGTGTAAAGAAGCTTAGTGACTTCTGTCAAAGAGAGAGCTTATTTGAAAGGATGAATTTTCCATCAGTAATCTTAAAGACAAAACCATAGGTAAAAAAATATCTGAAATGGTAAGAAGCATAACAAAGATGAGACACATAATTCCCAAGAGGAGAAAGGGTTAACACATGTCATGAATGGGTGAAGAAGGTGAGTATATGATAATGGTATGAATAAGGTATCTACCAATAGATAATATAGGTGAGTAAAAGTTTTCTCTGTTCCTAGTCTCATACTACTAGTAAGAAGTATGGGCTTATCAACGAAGACCGTGAAGGACGAAAGGTGTATTGATTTCATAATTTTTTGTATTTTTTGATTGATTTAATTTTCCTTGTATGGTAATAGTGTGCTTGTTGGGAAGGAACATTGTTCCCGCAAGTATCAACCTCATGCGACTAGTAAGACACAATGGTTTAACACCATAGATTGAGATGGACGGTCAAAAAGGACCGTGTAAAGAAGCTTAGTGATTTCTGTCAAAGAGAGAGCTTATTTTAAAGGATGAATTTTCCATCAGTAATCTTTAAGACAAAACCATAGGTAAAAAAAATATCTGAAATGGTAAGAACCATAACAAAGATGAGACACATAATTCCCAAGAGGAACAAGGTTAACACGTTTCATGAATGGGTGAAGAAGGTGAGTATATGATAATGGTATGAATAAGGTATCTACCAATAGATGGAATTTCTAACATTATATGTACACACTTTTCCACTTCCGATTGACAAACACTGCTCTAATACAAAGTTTTTCTCTCTTTTTGTGATTTTTGAGTTTTCTAAATTTTGAAGTATGAAGTTTTGAAATGGACTTATCAAGAAATATGTATTTGTTTATTGAATTGTAATGGTCTTGAGATATAAGACTTGTGTAGAAGAAATGCAAGTCAAAAGGGAGACTCAAAAGATTTGATAAGTCCTGAAATATGAATATCTTGGACGAATGGTAAGAAGCCATAGTCAAAGGAGTGAAACCCAAGTTTCGATAAGTCCTGTAATATGCGACTTGGATGGATAGGAGCACGTGTCATGAATGATTGAATCCAAGGTGAGTATATGATAATTCCTATGAATACAAGACTTAGGCGTACCATGATCAAATTCAATATAGGTGAATCAAATGATTCGATGGGTCATGAAGTACTAGAATCTGGGCAGACAGGTTCTAAGTAACAAGTATGTGCTGATTAGATGAGTCTTTGATGAGATTGAAAGACACATGTGATATCAGAATAATATTGTCAACATAGGGAAAATATTGAAATTCATATTCACCGGTATGACTTAATAGTATGCTTGTTGAGGAAAGAAGGATTTATCTCGCAGATGTATACCCAAGCCTCTTTATAGGTTGTACTAGTAGGAGATGTTCAATGGTTTAACTCCTTCTAGGTTGTGAATGGACGTTCAAAAAGGACCGTGTAAAGATAGCTTTGTAATTTCTGTCAAAGAGAGAGCTTATTTTAATAAGGATGAATTTTCCATGAGTAATACGTTAAGATCAAATACCATAGTGTGCATGTAGATATCCTGATAATGGTAGGAATCATAACGTTGATGAGACACATAATTCCTACAAGATGGATCATGGTGAACACGTTTCATGAATGGGTGACAGAAGGTTGTGTTTATCACAATTGTCCAAGATTAAGTTGTCTACCAATAGATGGAATTTGATAACATTAGATGTAGAGACTGTTCCAGGCGTAGGATCTGGAATAGAACACTGCTCTAATACAAAGTGAATCTCAATGGTGTTTGACGATTTTTGACCCTCTTCTAAATTCATGCCAAGTATGAAGTTTTGAAATGAGAGGCTTGAATCAAGATTCAAGTTCTTGTTAGGTGTTAGAATATTTTCTGAAACATGTTGTAATGGTCTTTGAGATTATAGGAAGAAAATTGTGTAGAAGAAATGGATTGGTTTGAAAAGGGAGCATACTTGAGCTTTGTTGTGATCTCGTGGAATGTTAGACTTGGACGAATATGAGCCAAGTGGTAATAACAGTCAAACTCTTCAAGTTTCGATAAGATGTGGAAGTATGCGACATGTCATCAGGTTGTAAGAGCTTCGTCGTCAAAAGATCTGAATCCAAAGATTTGATCCATTCGTACAGTACAAGTCTTAGGCGTACATAATTCAAATTCAAAATAGTGTACATTTAATCATTCGATGTGGCCATCAATGTGACTGAAAATCACAATATGCATGACAGGTTTGCAAGTAACAATATGTGTGATTAGGTTAGTCCTTTGATGAGATCCAAGGTCACATGTGATATTAGGGGATATTATTATCATCCTAGCTAAAATATTGAAATTGATGATTCACCGGACACTTAGAGATACTTTTTCCGAGGGGTGTAAGGACTTATCGATCTAGACTTTATGTGGCATATTGTCTTGGATAGGTTGTATAGATTGAGATTTTTGATTGATTGGTCATTCTATGTTGTGCCATATTAGTTGATTATCCACGACACCAGAAGTGATGACATTGTGGTCGTGAAACAATTGATGTACCAAGATATCATCATGAGTATACGTTCTATCATGGTGATTATGTACAAGTAGATAGTCCTGATAAGTAGGAATCAGTCGTTTGATGAGACTTCCTACTGAGATGGTTCATGGGAAGGTGGTAATAGACCCCTTTGGAAGGTATAAGTTTTCCCAATTGTCCAAATCTTGTCTTCCTATACTTCTAGTTTGATAACAAGGCACAAGAGAAAGCTATCGTTATATGCCACTTCGTGGAATAGCTATGGAAAAATTGATTCTGATATGTTGTCTCGGATCAATTTTTCCCTCTGTACTTGTCAAATTCCAAGGTGTCTCAAAGAGATTGCTGGGAATCAAATGCATAAGATGTCCATGTTAAAAGGTGTATAAACACAATTTCATCAAAATTGATTTTTTGTGTTTGTTTTATAGGAAACCCACATTGGTTTCCTTCATGGATTGGTTCCATTGTTGGGCAAAGGATGAGCTTTGTTGTAAATCTCGTGGATTGTTAATGAGAAATAGAGGTAGTAATGACAGTCAACTCTACGATAAATGAACATGTGGAACCCGTTGACATGTCATGAGTTGCTAAGAGCTTCGTCGTCAAGATCTAAAAAGAAGTTAGTCTCCAGTCGCTCAGTTAAGTCTTGGACAAAATGATAGTAAAGGGAAAAAGGGATGACATTTATCAGTTGCAGTGTGCCATCAATGTGATGAAAATCACAATGAGTGTTAAAGGAAGAGTTTGAATTAATAAGGTGGATGAGGTCAACCCTTCAATCAAAAGGGACTTGTACAGGGGACACTTAATCAAAATGAATGATGTCAAGGTGGAAAATGGACTGAAGTGTTAGTTTAGAGAGAATCTTAGCAAAATGGGTGCTAAGAAAGACGGAGTTTGAAATTTATGTGGCATATTGATCCTTTACAAAAATTAACATAAAGAGGGGATTTTTGATTGAAAGGTTATGTATGTTGGCTCATACTTGTGAAACTTGTCCAGTGACAACAGATAGTGATGACATTAAAAAACACTGGATGATGTACTCAAGATTCATTATGACGAAGTTCTAGTATGTTAATTATGACAAGAGAAGTTAGGAAAGAAAAGTGATGGATGAACTTCTCTGAGAGGTTTAACAAGATGAATGGTAAAAAGGGAGACCTTAAGAAGGTATGATGATCCAATGCCAACTCTTAACTTCCTATACTGTCTAAAAGATAAGACACGACAACAAGAGAAAGCTATCGTTATATGCCACTTCGTGGAATGCTATGGAAAATTATTTGATATGTTGTCTCGGATCAATTTTTCCCTTGTACTTGTCAAATTCGGGGTGTCTCAAAAGATTGTGGGAAGGGTATGCATAAGATGTCCATGTTAAAAGGGTATAAACACAATTCATCAAAATTGATTTTTTGTGTTGTTTTTACAAACCCACAATGGTTTCCTTCATCATTTTCCATTGTTGGGAAAAGGATGAATTGTATAAATCCACCATTGTAATGAGAAATGAGGTAGAATGAAGAAAGGTACGATAAATAACATAACCCGTAACAAAATGAGTGCTAAGAGGGAAGAATAAAAAGAAGTTAGTTGAGTGCTCGTTTCTTAACAAAATGATAGTAAAGGGAAAAAGGGATGACAAGAAGTTGCATGTGCTTCTGTAAAAAAAATGAGTGTTAAAGGAAGAAGAGAATTAATAAGGTGGATGATCAACCCTTAACAAAAGGGACTTCACAACACTTAACAAAATGAATGATGTCAAGGTGGAAAATGGACTGAAGTGTTAGTTTAGAAGAATCTTAGCAAAATGGGTGCTAAGAAAGATGGAGTTTGAAATAT
This sequence comes from Taxus chinensis, assembly GCA_019776745.2. Lineage (NCBI taxonomy): Eukaryota > Viridiplantae > Streptophyta > Pinopsida > Cupressales > Taxaceae > Taxus > Taxus chinensis. Next base: position 733,193,239 of record CM034154.1, on the reverse strand, counting down.
GTTATGATCCTTTACAAAAATTAACATAAAGAGGGGAGAGATGAGAAGGTTAGTGTGCTCAACTTGTGAAACTTGTAAGTGCAACAATAGGAGACTATAAAAAACACTGGATGATGCTCAATCTATTAACGAAAATGTTAAATGAAGAGACTTAGGAAAGAAAATGATGGATTTTCTCAAATTTTAACAAGATGAATGGTAAAAAGGGAGACTTAAGAATATGATGATCAATGCCAACTCTTAACAAAAAGTGTGTTAAAAGATAAGACACGACAAGGAAGTGAAAGCACCAAAAGAACAACAAAGTAAAGGTGTTCACAAGAAGTGAATGAACGACGAAAAGAAGGTCCAAATATCACAACAATGGAGATAAGAGACAAGGAGAAAGTGATAGATTATTGATCTAAAAATTAAAACAAAGTGAATGATTTAATGAGAGAAGTGAAGAAATAATGAGGATGTTGACAATGCAACAAAATAATTGTGAAGTACAACAATGTAAGATGATAGGATAAAAAAAATGGAAGATGTCACAACTCAACAAAGTGGATGCGAAAATGTGACGACGTAAGAGTGAGTAGAGAATGATAGTGAAAAATGTTAATAAGTGGAGAAAGTAAATGTGAAATTCGATAATGTAAGAATGGGGAATGCTTAGAGTTCAACAAAATAACATCAAACTTAAGACTTACGATGATGAAAGATCAAGGTGATCAAGAGAGTGCTTGACTATGATAAAGTGAGTATCACAATGTCAAGACTTAGATGAAAATGAAAGTGCTTAAATGTGAATATGGATTTCCACAACCCAAGACATAGACATGTGTACAAAGTGACAAGATGGATGACAGAGAAAACATGAATGATGAAAGTGAAACACAAGTGTGTAACATGCGATAAAAATGGAAAGTGGTGAAATGAAATTTGTGGCCTCTACCTTAGATTATCTTGGACAAGGAATGGATTCCTAGGTGGCTCTCTTAACTAGGTGTCAAAAAAATATCTGAGCGAGCACGATGTTATTGCTAGCTGATGGCTTTACTTTACCCCTTTTGAAACCCTGAGAAAAGATCTTGCTCAGAATGAATCACACTGGGGTCGCCACTAAGGATATCTATGACTCTAACTCACAATTTTTTTACTAGTCAGGTAGGAGAAAAGGTTCATGTTTCGTCCACTAGTTCCCTCAAGGTGTGGACTACTTTTGGGTTCCTAGAATCATCCCCTTTGTTGTAGCTTATGGCTTATGCCAAGGGGGTTATGTTCTGGTTAAGTGGTTGAGCCGTAGCTCTTAACCGAACCTGTAAATCAAGTGATTTGAATGTGTTTTTTTTTTAATCTTGTGATTTAAATGTGGTTTGGTTGAACTCCTTTGACAACCTTCAATTAGTAGTTTTAAATTTTTTATCCACCTTGTGTGAGAGTGGGCCCTGTAAACAAAGATTAGAAATTTTTCTGGAATGAGGTAAAAATAAAAATAAATAAATAAAAAAAACAACATAAGTGAACCCATGTTTCTAATTTCCAAGATCACTTAAAAAGCATGAGGAAAGAGAATATGTATGTCTTGGATTTGGTTAAAGAAATGTTAATTCCCCAAAAATGGGAAAGAAAGAAATGACCATGCTTTGGATTCCTGAGATCGCTTGAAAAAATGCAAGGGAAGATCATACACATGGGCAATTCATGTTAGCTGAAAACAACAACAAAAATCGACAAGTGAGAAGCACACAAAACATGTTAGAAATCGTAAGGATAGTTTGCAAAAATACTAAACATGTACGATAAAGGTGTAAAAAAGTGGACCAAAACATCCAATAATATTAAAAGTTCAACATGGACAAGTAATGTCCGATAATGAGTAAAAACTTCCACGAACCCTGCAAAAGTAAAGTGCACAGTTAGGCCAATAAGAATAACTAAATAAACTAAGTGACTTGTAACTTAAACTAAAAATTATAAATTATAAATAAAATTAAATAAATAAAAATCCTAACCCTAAAACTACAACTATAAACATGCTCAAAAGAAAGGGAAAAACCTAATTGATTATATGTTTGTGTATATGTGTAGATGGAAAGGGTGAAGGAGCTCGATGTGGGGAAGGGTGAGTTAGGGATGGCTTGATCAGGTTCAGAAGGGCTTGGTTTGAGTCGAGGGCAAGGTGGGAGAAGAGGGGTGGGCATGAGATTGTTGGTCAAGGTTGTGGAGGGCTCGGTCGATGTGGGGTTGAGACAACTCGGCAGTGAGGTTACAGGGGCGACGCGGGTGTGTGCAGGGTAGGGTGAGCACGGGACGGGGTGGGCGCGGTCTGAGTGGGGATGGGCTTGATAGGGGAGGGCTTGGGAATTTAGGATCAGGATTTTTGGGTGAGGTTGGGATCTGTAGGATTTGGGGATCTGCAGGAGTCGATGGGTCGGAGGGGAACATGGTAGGGGGATCTCGAGATGGGTTTAAAGGGGAATGGGGTCACTGGGAGTTGGGTTCAGGGCAGTGAGGGGGTCTGCAGGGTAGTATAGGGAACGGGAAAGGGGAGGGTAGGACATGGCTTGGTGAGCCAAGCTCACTGAGTAGGGATCGGGGAGGGTAGCGCAGAGGGCCGAGTTGGTTGGGTTAGCTATGGGGAGTGCAAGTGGGAGATGAGAGGTGGGAAGGGAGGTGGATCGGCCGACCTAGCTAAGCCGGGGTAGGGAGAAGGGAGGGAGGGGGAGGGGTACGGTAGTTAGGGTAAATAATTTTTATTATGATTAATTTTTTTTTGTAAATCTATTATTAAATAAAAACCGTAAATGTGTATATATATATATATATATTGGAAAAATAAAATCTAATGTATTTTTAATGTGTGTGTAGTAAGCAATTGCAAGAAAATAATACCTGTACAGATAAGTGTAAACAGAAGACAAGTGCAACCAAAAATGTATACACTCAGAATGTACACATAAAACACCATGAATAAGCAAAAGTACAATAACAATATGTTATTATTATTTTTATTTCAATCTGGGAAACATGGTGCTTGCTTCAAAAACTGCACAAGTGCTTGTTTCTAAACCTGCACAAAAACACAGGAACACTACAAGAACAAAATTAGAGAAACAAAATGAAACAAAAATGAAAGAGGAGGGGTGCAAGTCCCATTGGGCATGCCAAAATGTAAGTACGGAAAATCACTATAATGAAATAAATTAAAAAAACATATAAACCTTTCCAACAACCTTCTGTGCAAACCTCAAATAAGGGTCTCCTGTGAAACCTTGCAAAATTGATGTCAGAAATGATTGTGGGTGCTCTTGAGTACTCTCCAAGATTTGAATGCAAATGCTACAGACACAGTGAATTCAACAGATTTTTTGTATGTCAGATTTAAGAGGCTTTGTAAGGAAGGTAAGCTTGCAATTTAGATAGGCAAAAGGTAATTGAAATCGGTTACAAACGGATAAATGAGTATGCTAAAAATAGCATTGTGGGCAGTTGTAATAGTATTGGGGGTGGTAAATAAATTAATTGTAAAAAAAATTCATCCAGAAAAGGTGATTGTATGTGCATTTTAATTAGGCCCCCACATTTCTAGGATTCTAGAAGTGCAGTTAACTAGGGTAAGGATAGGGAGTCTACGTGGAGTCTAAGTGGAGTTAGATCAAGTGGTAGATGAATAGGATGTGCACACACTTAATTAATTAATTATTTAATTAATAAATAACAATTAATTTATCCAAAGGGTTACTAAGGATAAATGAGATTAATTTAATTAATCCAAAGGAGTACAATGTGTATTAATTAGTTTAATTTAATCAATTAATTGTAAATGGGTGAATAACATGTTGTACTAGAATAATACTGGGAACAAGTGAAAATAGAAGTGTAATTTTTGGGTGTCTGCATTTTCCCCCTCTTTAAAGTGCTATTGCAAAGTAATAGTGTTTTAAAGATAGTAGACGCATGCAGATCGGCGAGCGGAAAAATTGTGAAGCATTGGGATGCCCCAACAAACAGAACAGTAGAGGAATTCCCCCTCAAGTGGGTGGATGACACAGAAATGTGGTGGACAAACACTTAATAGGAAGGAAAACAAGGGATTAAAACAAGGATGAGAAAGGATTGTTTTTGTAGCATGAGCGTTATTTGGAGAGTAATTTTTTAGAGCAACCTGATTTTTGTTGTTGCGCAATAGAGTTTTCACCATGATTATAAAAGAATCAAGATGGTTAACCCAGATGCGTGTAAAAAAATACACACAAAAAAGAAAAGATAAAAAAGAAAACAAACCCAATATACAAATTAGGTGTTGGCATCAGGGTTATAAAGGAACCAAGATGTGATCACACTACTTGTAAGTGGTCCAAAAAGAGTAAACATCAACAATGCAACACAAATTCAAAAAAGAAGACAATCAAGTATGCCCCTAATGTGTGCAACAATGATGATTAAGTAGATACAAATGCTCCCAAGTGGGAATAAGATCAAACTAGAAGAGCGGAATTAAAGTGAATCCTTATGACACTCTTGCTAAATCCATTGTGCAAATGATCAAAGCTGAAATTACCCCAGGTGAAGTTATATCATGAAGGAAAAGCAATTTTATGACTTGCCCCAAGCAGAGTTAGCATATCATGGAAAGGGAAGAAAGAGAATGTTCTAAGATTGACACGATCACTAGGGTAATAGATAAACGTATGATGTTTATCAAGATTGTATTGAAATGTCGAAGGATTCACTTTAAGTGTTTTCCAATTGTATGACTTCTATGATAAGTGAATGTTTGTCCAAAAGTTTTGTGATGATTTTTTTGGATGTTTGAAATATTTGATTTTTTTGTGGACAAGCATTCTTCACCCTTCATTGGATTTTTCTATATGAAATCTTGTTCTACATTGATGGACCATTCCGAAATTGAGAAACACATTGAAAAAAATTTGTGATGTTTGAAGGAAGGACTAGGATGATAAAGTCTCTATTGTACTTTGGGCATACATGACAACTTATAAAAGATTGAACAAAGCCACACCATTTCAATTGGTGTTTAGTGTGGAGGCTATCCTACCAATGGAATTTATGTTACCTTCTTTGTGTATCACACACACAAGAGGTTTGGCTGATGAGAAAGCACTTAAAGAACGCATAGAAAAACTGATGCAATTGGATGAAATGCACGCTATAGCACGATGGATTTAGAAGATAGAGAAAGCTATGCATGGCATGATAGACATACTAAGGATAAGAAGCTTGAAGTTGGACATATGGTTATTCTTTATGACTCCAAGTTCTTGTGCTACCCTGGAAAGCTTAAAGTGCATTGGTTGGGACCATATGTTATGACTTACATACTTGATTTAGGTGCTTACCAGTTAGATGTGTTGGATGGGACATGGTTGCCTGGTTATTTCAATGGGATTAGGCTAAAGCCCTTCTATAAATAAGTCTTCTTGGTGTTTGCAATAAGTCAATATTGCAATTAGATTATATTTCCTTTAATTCATTTCCTTTATATGTGTTTCTATTCATCGTTGTTATGCTTTGTCAATTTAGTTCAGTGTTTTGTGTAATAAGTGAACTTGTGCACCAGAAGATGATTACTTATCTATAGTGATTTCATGCATAAAGGACCGCACATACATTTTAGTATGGGGTAGAGTTTATATAGGATAAATGGACCAGGTCTTGAATGTTCTCTGAAGATGGGTATGCATAGAGAGATATGTGGGGTAGGTGCTTGAAAGTAAAGGTGCATATAGAGACACAGATTGCTCAAGAATGAATACCACATATGGATGAATGGACGCACATTGTAACACAAGGTAGGTTGCAGTAGTATAAAAATACTTAGTGAGAGGTGCAGTGGAGATAGGTACTTCGGTGCATGATGGCATGCAAAAGGTGGTATGTGGCTGAGGAGTAGAAGGTGCACACTAGAAGGTTTATGAGTTGTAGCACAGAAAAATCAGCGTGGAAAATTCCATTTATAAGAAATGCCAATGTTAATACTAAAGTACGGTGGTAGTGTGGAGAGCAATAAATGTGGAATATGTTTTGAAAATTCTATATAAGGCGGTGTTGGGGAATCATTTTTACCTTTGTCGATTGAGAGATAGTTTGATTAAGTTGAAGAGCGAGCTAAGGAGCGAGGTGTAACGTGTGAAGAGCTATTTTTTTCAAATTGAACCAAACAGATTTGTAGCAGTGACGCATTGGGTTGACTTGTACTCCAGTGGAGAGAAGGTGTTTGATCGAAACAAAGACATGCATGGAAGAAGAGTCAGCTAGTAAGGGTTCAAGTTTGATCTAGGGTACACAGAATCAAGATAGGGCACGCAGGTTTGAGTCACAGAGCTTGAATATAGTTGACAAGAACACACCTTTATTGTTCCTGTGGCACCTAAGACGAGCACCTGTAGTGGCAACAAGGGGAAGGAAATTAGAAAGAATGTCAAGGTTTAAAGTAGAAGACACCCCTAGAAAGCTATTTTTCCTAGAGATGCAGTACCCAGAAGGGGTTTTTATGGGTCACGATTGACGATTCTCACATTCATCGTTGTAAAGTAAAATGATTACACCCATAGGAATAAAGATAACACAGATAAATTGGACAAGTTGTTAGATAGCGTAAAGATGGCTGTGAGGATCTAAGGGATGACATGGCCATATATGATGACGTGGGTGAAAAAACTATTAACAAAGATGGGAGTTTTTCAATTGTATGAGCTCCCTTATTTTGGAAAACCATATAATTTATATCATTGGTTTATGAGAAGATTCCATGAGGAATTCTTCTACTTTAGCTTGGTGACGGATGAGGATTACCGTGCCCCTAATTCAGAGACTTTGATAGGATTGAGGAGTTTAGGTACAAAACTTAAGTAGTGACCTCACTGACAAGGAGGGTGATAGAAGCAACAAAGAAGGTGTTAGGATATATGAAGGTAGGGCACAGGATGTTTATCCCTAAGTTGTATAGAAGTACCTAGTTGATTCAGGTAGACCGCACACCTCCTAACTAAGTTGAAAAATCAAGACCATTGGTAGTAGGTGAACACAGCATGCTTGCATATAGCAAAGAAGATGACATAAGGGGTGGTGTACAATTGGGACAATTTCATTTTTCAAACCATTATTGAGGAGTCGCACCAAGGTGAGAAAATAAATTTCAGTGTGATCCTTGTCACTTGTATTTGTAGAAAATAGAGTGCCTGATGGGCCAAAGGATAAAATATGGAAATACCCTAAGGAGAATAAATATCTTGCAAAGATATTTAATAAGTATACATGTGATGGGACCATGAGTGGACCCTTTAAGCAAAGAGAAAAATTATGGTATGAGCACCTCCGCGTTGCATTTGAGGAGTGGAGAATACCCAAGGATCTTCCTTCGGTATTAGAAAAACATGTAAAATTTGTTGTGTATCAGCATTTTCATATAGAGCGCTTCGGGATGAAGGATGGGAATTGGAGACCTTGGTGTAATCTATCTTATGCCTTCATCGCATGCTACTTTCAAGCATGTGTACATAGTTTTTTAGACATGTGTCGACTACTTTTCAATGTAGATAAGGTAGATTGTGACTACCATACACTCATGAAGACTTATGTTTATCCAAGTCTGAATATTTTGAGAAGTTAATTTTAGATGACATTAACATTAAAGCTATGAGTTTGGCCATTGGAAATTCTGGGGCAGCCCTTGTGTATATTTACCTCATGCCAAGGTTGGAAAATGGGAAGTATGTTAAAAATGAGTTCAAGCTCCTTGGACCACCCAAAGGGAAGCATATTATGGGTACATTGCAAGATGAGGAAGACACTTTACCCCTTGGAGAAGAAGAAGAAGAGGGGGGAAAAGAGAAAGAAGACAATGTTGGCTTTGTGCATAGATGGAAAAAACCAACTGTTGGTAAAAAGAGAGTATGTGAGGAGGCTCCTCCATTGTAGGAATCGGATGAGGAAGTGTTAGAGACAGGCACTATAGAGGTGGATATAAAAATAGCACTAGGGACCCATAGTTTAAAAGGGTTCTTATAAGAACAAGAACTCAAGGCGTGTGAACATCACAACCGCTTAGGATGTCACCTAGGACTTCCCTTGTGAAAGAAGAACCTGAAAAGAACAAAAGGTGCAAGTAAATTCCTAGGAAGGATGATGAGGAAGATAAATCTGGGGACAGTACATTGAACACTCTAGGGAATACTGAGGATGTATAAGATCCTCAGGCTGAAGAAATGAAGAAATATGAAGAGGGGTTGAAGGATTCAAAGATAGAAATAGATAAGGGTGAGCCATTAGGCGCGCCTCGTAGTACACAGATAAGTGAAGAACTAGTGATAGATTCAAGCATTTATATTCCAAAGGGTAAAAGTTCAGGTAAGGAGAAACATGAAGGTATCTATGAGACACCAACAGTTGGGTATATTGATGACCCAACCAATATTATATGTACAAGGTTCCAAAGCACTTTAGATCCCAAGGACCTTTATGGCTGGGAGCTAATGCATGAAGACATGGTAATTACGCACACACGGAAACAATTATCTTGGAGCATGTAGACTAATATGGATGAGCCTAACTTTGACGCTTGTGAAGAATCGTGTTTATCACACATATTGAAGAAGGCACCACACTCACGCCATGTCATAGTTAAGCCCGCCCAAATGTTAGACGAGCAGGTAAGTAATGCATTAACCAAGGTATTTGCAGAAGTTACACATAAAAACATTGACAAAGAGGAAACTATTCAGGTGCTTGTGGATGATAAGAAGGAAAAGGATACTAAAATCAAGCGTATGATAGAATAAAAAGAGACAACTGAGGACATGGTGCATTTGATACTCAGCATGGACGAGAAAATTGGTGATGATATTATGAAAAAGAGGCTAGATTTGGAGGATAAAGTTGCAAAGGAGTTTCCATCTACCTTGAACTATTTACACACATTAGTTCATATGGTATTGGATGAGAGACCTGTAAGCATGCCAAAACCCAAGGATGCTTTAGAAAAGGCACAAAAGGTGAAGGAAATAGTAGCGCAAAAAATTACTAGCTATGAAGCATTATTGTAGACCTTGAAGGATGAATTAAAGAAACAAGATTTGGCATTAAATATGTGCATAGACCAAATGCGATAATAAAAAAAAGAACTATGGAAGAAGAGGATGAGGTCCTCAAATCAGTTATGAATGAGACACTTGGGCATGTGGAAAGTCTTACTTTGATAACAAAGAAGGGAGACGCACTTGCAGTAACCCATGACCCACATAAGGATAAATTAAAGGACATTGGGAAATTGATAGCGTAGAAGATGGATGTCATGAATGGGATGGTCTCAAGTTTGGCTAATGTTCTCAGGGTACTACAAAATTAAGGTGAGAACATGACACTTGACGAAATGGGAGCAGTACTTGTAGACATTCCAAATAAAACAAATAAGGCACTAAGTGATTGGAATGACTTCGAGGTAAAGATCAAAAATGAATATCCAGATTTAATTCTCCATGTGGAAGAGTAGAGTGCCAAGTATTCTCTCATTCTTTTTGTGCAAATAAAATTTTATTCTTTATTATTTTTCTTGTAGAGATAAGTTATGGTTTCCCATTGTTGAGGACGGAAATGAAATTAGTGTGGGGTAATGTTGGGCTAATGAAATATAGCCTAATTATGAAAGGCGGAGAAGGATTGGGCATGTGTACATAGCATGCATAGGTGTGTGCAGAAATATGGCAGAATAGGGCGCACCTAGGAAGGCATGAAATCAAGACTTAGTCATTTTCTAGTTTAGGACTAATTATAGACATGGAGTGAAGAGCACGTTTTGTATAGAGACTTGAAGAGCACGTAAAGGCTATTTCAAACAAGTGGGAGATCAAGCACCATGCATAGTTTTGATCTATTAATAGGATTAGACTATTTTTGTATTATTAGATAATCTATTAATAATGCGTTTGCATGCTTTTGTCATTATCTTGTACAATAGCGCATGACTATTCTTAGCATATATCCTATTTTTCGAAGGTGCATCGGTAGTGAATTTAAAGTCCCCACTACCTATAAATATGTGTTGATTTGCACAGTTTATGGATCCCATGTTGTAGTAGTATTATGCTGTGAGATTATGAGCATGCATGACTTATGATGACAATATTATGTATGTATGAAGCTTTTTTGTTTTACAAAACTTAATATAATGGATCTTTGTGTCTAGATATTGATTTTTGACACATTTTTTACTAGTTCATGTATGGTAAAATTAAACTAGATTCTGGTATGAGTTAATCTTGTTTATGATTGAGATCTAGATCTGGTTTATGCATTGCAATATATACTTAATTATTTGTTATGGATTTGGAATATTTGTATAATCATGCTAACTTCTTGAGAAAATTGTCATAAAGAGGGACCTAGTACCATTGCACACTTTGTGTGAGCTCTCAGTTTAGGTTGAGTGACGTGTCAGTGTTCCTTAGGTTGTTGTAGGTAAAAACTAGGCTACAAAATGCATATAAATTTTATAGAGTTATTCATTTGTGTTGAATCATTGAAGTGGGAAGTCAAATAAGATTACATATTCTTTGATTCGAAGATTTTGGTTGTTTTCTCAAATGTGAAATGAGGTCATGGGATTTGACACCATGAAGGAGTCACATGCATAGGATGATTATTTTAAGGGTGAATGGGAGGCAAGCATGGAACCAATAGGCATAGATAAAATATCATGGTTGGACTACTTCTTCTAAGATGGAATGTTTTTTAGAGGAGCATAGTTGTGTATACCAAAAGGGTCGATGTGTGAGAGCCTAATTAACCAGAAACATGGTGGAAGCTTAAGAGCTCACTTTGGAGGTGAAAAAATATTAGTGTAGTTTTAGGAATGTTATTACTATCCAAATATGGGTACAAATAGTCATAAATATGTAAAGGATTGTATACTTTAGTAGTTAGCCAAGGGACATGGTAAAAACATGGGATTATATCAACCACTACTAGTGTAGAAGATACCATGGGATAACATTAACATGTATTTTGTGCTTGGATTTATGAGAACATAAAGAGGAAATGACTCCGTATTTTTGGTGTTCAATATATTATCAAATATCTCACACTTTATTGCATGCAAGAAGACCAGTTATGCATCAGGTATTATAAAATATTTCAAGGAAGTTATGGGACGACACGGATTACCATTGAGAATTGTATCTTACATGGACACAAAGTTCCTAAGTCATTTTTGGTTGACCTTATGGAGGAAGATGGGGACATAACTGAATTTAAGTCTACCATATAACCCATAAAAATATTGATAAACAGAGGTGGTAAATAGATGTTTTCAAAATTTATTGTGCAACTTGGTTAGAGATAAGACAAATTAGTGGTACATGGTGTTATAAAAAGCATATTTTTCCTACAATCTTTCTATCAATGAGTACATTGAAGAATCCATTCTAAATTGTATATATAAAATTCCAAGGGGAGTCACTTAATTGAGATAGACAATGAATAAAAAGAGTGTAGAAGGGGAATATTATGTGAATTATATGCACGAGGTGCATGAAGATGTGTGTAAAATTCTTATAAAAGTAACTCTTGTTAAAAGGATTAACCAAATGAAAGACGTACAACCAAGGAATTTGAATTTTGAGATCAAGTACTAGAACATTTACACAAGGATATATTTCCATGATGAACCTATATTAATCGCAAGTTAAAGAAGATTGGGCCTTGTAAGATTTTACATAAGATGGGTTTGACTAAATATAAGATAAAACTACCCAAAGTATTCGATATATTATCAATATTCAATGTTCATTATTTTTATGAGTATCATTAAGGGGGGCATTGTGAAAGGGTAGAAAGAGTGTGCATGGGGAACCCCAATGGATATCGTGTAATGACTAAAAAATTGGATGTCATTTACTGGAGGAAATAAATATTAGAAAAGGGAAGAGAAGAAATTGAGGTTGTATTGGATTCAACTATCGAAAAAATTAAATTCAAAAAAGATTACAATGAGAACTTGGTAAAGTGGAGGAATCACATAGTAGAATATATGAATTGGATGAGTTTTACAAATATTGGTCAATTAGGCCATACTCTTGAGGACCATAACTCATGATATGGAGCTCACTTTCTTTTAACCCGAGGTGTTTGATTTAGGATCATCATAGGTGTAGTAGTTTTCATATAATTTTGTGTTTTAGATAATAATATACATGCAGTAGTATGTAGTGAAGAATTCCTAATAATGTGTAGGGTTTTAATGCAATAGGAGTGCATTGTGGCAATATAGACATGTCAGAAGTGACAAAGGGAATGAATTGGGATAAGACCACTAGGGATGTGTCAATACATGGAGTAAGCCATCACATGAGGTAGTTGGTCAAAGTACCAGACAAATCAGTTGATAGGATCCTAAGGAAAAATTACCTGTAACTGCCAATCTTGACATGACACGAGTGATAAATTATCTAAGAGGATTATTAGCTCAAATAATTTAAAATGTATCAATTTAAAATTTACTTAAAACGAGAAGTAAGGAATCCTATAGAAGGATAGAGCAGGAACAAACCATTATAAAGGTGGATTGATTACATCATTTGAGGGAATTTTTGGGAATAAATACAAGGTGACGGCTGATCCACGGAAATATAGAAGAAAAGAGTTAAAAGTTCAAAGATGTCTACACACCATCCTCGTGATAGTGTGATTGGATAGTTTTATTATTGATAGAAGGAGATAATATTGTAGATATAAAGTCTTGAAATAAATATAAATCTCTATTTCGATGTAATAAACCATTGTGTAACTATGATAAATTTCCCTAGTGTCTTAAAACCACATATGTTGAGGTCGACAAGTGGCTTGTAGAGAGTTTAGGGATAATAGAAACCACTTTGTATTAACGGAATTCAATCAAGGTCAAGCTCAAGCTCACCCAAAATAGTAAATTGTTAGGCCCAAGATAAAACACCAAGAAATCAATTCATATGCCTTATGAAAGGAACGATAACTAGATCATACCAAGCCAAGAACACATATGCTAATCAAACGCCACGATCAATAAGATGAAAGCAATTCGTCAGAATAACTTTCCATAAAATCTTTGCAAACAAATGAGCAGCAATGTCATATATTATTATGGAACTCAATGCAATACATTGAGAATGGGCCTTGGTTAAATAGGTAAGGAATAACAATCTAAGAACCAGTCAAGGTCGTAGATCAAGCCATAAATCAAGAAAATAACTAGTCATCAAAGAACTAGTCAAGACCATAGATTTAGGAGAGAACTAGACATCAAGGATCTAGTCAATACCATAGATCAAGGAAAGAACTAGTCAATACCATAGATCAAGGAAAGAACTATACCTAACAACTAGATAATATCTCATAATATCTAAATAAGATAAAATAAATATCCACACACATAAGTGGGTGAGGATAAATACAATAAAGATAAATAAAGTACCTAGGTGAACATGAGCTAAGGTAAATACCTACTCTAACACCCCCCCTCAAGTGAAGCTAGGGGCCAAAATAGATGTGGCATGTCCACAGTATGAGTCCCGGCAACTAGGCCTGATGAGGTACTCATGTACAATAACTGGGAAAAAAGGAACACCGCAAGGTACCTAAAACTAGTAACAACAAAGTAAAAAGAGTAAAGACCCGCTCCAAGGCATCCCAATAAGCTCAGCTTAAAAAATCATACAATGCTGAAGAATTTTTGTGTGCACTATGGTCTGAATCCATGGCTCGATCATAGAACTCAAAAACAACTGACACTAGGCTTCACCAAAATAGTTCCATACAAGGAGGTTGTCAACGGAGTGATGTCGAAAGTGCAAAAAAAAAACACCAAACATAATTCCATCAAGTGTTGCAAATAGGTGTGCCACAATCCAAGAAAAATAACCAAAGCAACAAGGCAAGGACACAAAATCCAGAGTGTGATGATCCAAGAAAAGCCAAGGTAACAAGACAAGGACACAAAACCCGAAGAAGCAGGATTAGCACCACACCCTCCCATACTGCTGAATGGGTGGAGTGGTGGTACAAATCTATATGAGTTGTCAGAACAACTACTCGAACACTGACAAACTAACACTGGGCTCCACCAGAATAGCTCCCCCACAAGAGAGACTGTCAACATGCCAAAAGTGTCGAAAATACAGATAAAAAATCTCTCAACAAACAAGAGAGATACACTACACCTGCTAAAGAAAAATGCTCAAAACAAGAACCATCACAATGCAGAAGGTATAGAAAGTGGAGCAAGAGGCTGAATGGTGGAGGATCCATGCCTGTAGAGTCCTCTCAACAAATGCCTATGTCACCTCCACGAGTGATCAGATATCCACCCCAAGTCAACACGGATGGATGAAGAAGATGCCTGCATATGACTTGGTACAAAATGCACAATGGGTGCATGCAAAAGAACATCAGAATGTGTGTCAGGTTGATCGTGTCTGACAACTGAAATCTCAGGTTTCTCAAGCCTAAGTGAAGATGTAGAACTCATGTGTTGCTCAGCATCCTTAGAAAGAGTGGAGTGAACAAAAAAAAAGAGCTCTGTCAATGTGTGATCCCAATGAAGTATCTTCTCAAAAACCAATGTCATGACGAGAATTCCACTTAACATGTGAAATAGAGGAAACAATACCTTGTGAATGTCTGCCAATGACTCTGCTAGTGAGACCCATAGAATGGAGCATGCGAGAACTGAATGCAGTAGTATGCTTCTCAAAAAAGCCATGCAGCTGAGCAGAAATAGGATACACAACATGTGGTATTGTAATAGGCACAAATGTGGAAGAGCATGCAGTAACAAGCTTCATAGGTGTATGAGCATCAAGAGCAGGAACAGACTCAAAGACTGGCAGATCAATGTCAGTGGGTTCAAGAGCAATAGCTGCAAATGGACTAGGAGCATGGTTGTGGTTGTCCACAATATGATGGTGATGATGTAGGCTAGCAAGTTTGTTCTGCAGGGAGTGTATTATTGTATCCTTATCATGAATGAGTGATTGTAGAAGAGAATTTCACTTCTTGAGCGATCTATTTTTTTTCAAAAAATTTACAATATCCTCTTAAATTCCACACACTTCAGAGAAAATCATATCATTCTCAGAATCCATGATAGGTACAAACTGTAACTCCTAAAAGTTTAAGACATCAGGATCAGCTGAAATTACATCCACAATTGATTACAACACTCCTCCATATTTGGAACTTTATAATTATAGTTCAATTCTCAAAATAAATAACTCCAATGGAAAGAGCATGAAAAAACAAGAACTTTTACAAAAAACAGCACTCAAACCGAGTTACCGATCAAAAGTTACAAGCTTTTTACTATTTTGCTCTATTATTTATTGTAGTTGCCACTAAAACAAAATAAATTGTTGTTGCCTTCACCACACAAATAAAATTAAAGGGGGCTCACGTTAAGCACTCACAAGTTTTAAGCCTTCATCTGACTAGTAGGATATGACCAAGGGCTAAGGATTTAATGGGTGTCATGATGAAAGTCACATACCAACTATGACTTCTGGTAAAAATTACTAGTTTTGGCTGTGTAGAAAGTCACATTGTTGAACATAACAACATGTGGGTTTGCTTGAAATAGTAAAAAAATGTGCACAGCATTTGTGGACCCTTGTAAAAAAAAGGAAAGTTCCGAAAACCTTCCTATGCATAAATCGAGACAGATACGCTAATAGAAAATTGCTTTGTCTAGATCTCGAAAAAAAATAACAACCCAAAAAAATAATCCCGCGATTTCTTTTCTTATGGGCCCGAATCCCAATGATCCAGTGTACTTCTCTGTAACCACAAAAAAAAGAATTTTTTCAGAAATGACTGAGTTTACAGTCGATCTTAGGGTTTTCATGCCTTTCGGATCCAATGGAAGCCTATGTTTTGCATAAAAATGCACGCAGCAACAACAATACGACCAAATCCCAAATATATGAATACACAAATGAATTTATTTGCAAAATAAAACTTACAGACGAATGTCAACAGCAATCTCTTGCTCCGATACTATGAAAGGAATGATAACTAGATCGTACCAAGGCAAGAACACATATGCTAATTAAACACCACAATCAATAAGATGAAAGAAATTCACCAAAATAACTTTACATAAAAACCTTTGCAAACAAGATGAGCAACAATATCATATATTATTATGGAACTCAATGCAATACATTGAGAATGGGCATTGCTTAAATAGGAAAGGAATAACAATCTAAGAACCAGTCAAGGTCATTAGATCAAGCCATAAATCAAGGAAATAACTAGTCATCAAAGAACTAGTCAAGACCATAGATTTAGGAGAGAACTAAACATCAAGGATCTAGTCAATACCATAGATCAAGGAAAGAACTATACCTAACAACTAGATAATATCTCCTAATATCTAACTAAGATAAAAGAAATATCCACACACATAAGTGGGTGAGGATAAATACAATAAAGGTAAATAAAGTACCTAGGTGAACATGAGCTAAGGTAAATATCTACTATAACAGAGTCCTTATAACATATAAGAATGTTGTGTTTCCAAAATTTTGTCTTGTCCCTAACCGAGATAGGAAATTTGAGAAAAGAGGATACTATGAATCCTTATTTCAAATTTCTAAGTTCTAGGTGGTTGATGGTGGACATTCCACCGAAGTGGTAATGAAAAAGAAAACATGAGGAGCTAAGGCAGTGATAGTTTTCTTTTTTTAACTGTGGCATGTTCCTCATCTCTTGGTTTTATCAAGGAAAATATAATTGATTAAGTTTGGCGATGATGTTCGCACTTTTTTTCATCAAGATTTCATCAAAATATGTTAACTACAAGCCACATAGTCACCGAAAATATACCTTGGGTTGGAAAATTTACACATCAAAGAAACTAGGATTCGCAGGTTGGATTGAAGACATTACTTTTACAATAGACATATATAGTAGATAAGACTAATTGAAATGGAAATAATATGTACATAATACAAAGAGGATAAGTTTGGTATGTGTTGGAGCTCAAAATTTCACCCTAGCCTAAATAAAAGGGAGATCTAGAATTTTGAGCTAGCATGGGACTTTCTCCAAGTGTGGGGCTTACGGCTTCAGACATACCTCCAGAGAAGGCTCGCTTGCTCTATTTCACGGGTCAAGATAATCCATGAAACACATCCAAGGGACAAGGGAGAGAGGAAGATACAGGAAATGAAAATCTATGATAAAAGGAGTGTTGATAGCAGTAGAAAAGAAGGGGTGTTCACTCTCGATAAGGGGAATGAAAGGGGAGAAAACACACGGGAGAGAGGAAAGGTAGACATGCCACAAGCCCGAAACTACATAGCTTGCCCATCTCACACATTCAAAACATACAAAAAATGGGAGAAACCTACAAGCGCGACACACACAACATACCAAACGTTAATAAAGAGTCAATAACACAATAAATGTAGGAATAGGGAAGAGAATAGCCATAACACCCAAATTTATTGTGTAAATTATGCACATTTGGTTACAACAATGCTAGATGTCAAAAAATACATTGCAGAGACCAAATTTGAGGTCTGAAACTCGTGGGAAGTCAGCCACTATTTTGGCATGGTGTCATTACTACAAAAAGAGGGATAATTTTTTATAATGGATGAGCTCCATACTGTTATAATTTGAGGATTCTATTAATTACAAATTTAATCAACATCGATAAAACTATGCAGTATAAAATAAATAAACATCACATTATATAATAATAAAGTAATACTTACAATAGTAAATAACACATGACAAAATATTTATAGTGGAAACCTTGAAGGTAAAAACCACTGTGAAAAGTAAAATTTATTGCAGATAAATTTTTACATCTAGTAAATCACCTCCTACTTAGAAACCCTAATCACAAGGGTGAAAAACTTTGATATATTATTTTTTCGAATATATCAAATGAGGACCTGAATTCCTTTTTATATGAGGTGATTGGGTATGTCTCCCAACTCACCTTTTCAACCATGTCAATTGACACATAAACCAATGTTTAAAATATTTAATAATAGAAATATAATTATTTATTATTATTAAATATTTAACCTATAGTATAATGTTGGACCCATATTTAATTAAGGGGTGGCCATCCCACTTAACCATTATGTTCCAACACTCCCCCTTAATGTTAAGTGGGATAACATATGCCAAAATATTACCTACCAGTGGTACACTACAAGATTTACAATCCTTAAACCATAAAGTTTTTAGGCTAGCATATAAGTTGAAGTAATTATAACACCTTCATCATACTCAAGTTACCTTTTTGGTACAAAAGGATTTGGAATCCCAAAGAT
This sequence comes from Taxus chinensis, assembly GCA_019776745.2. Lineage (NCBI taxonomy): Eukaryota > Viridiplantae > Streptophyta > Pinopsida > Cupressales > Taxaceae > Taxus > Taxus chinensis. Next base: position 733,174,916 of record CM034154.1, on the reverse strand, counting down.
CATCCCATGATTAGTGGCTAAGTATGATTTTTGAGTTTTGCATCTTCTCAAAATTTCTCATAAAAGGTTACTTGAAACCAAGCATATAAGATCATTTTATAACCAAGGACCTTCTTAACAATATGCTTACACTGGATGTTTACTAGTAAAATCACTAGCACTAACAAGTTTACTGAAGACTTCCTTTAAGGTCTATCTACATTTCTTTCTGAAAAAAGAAACCAAGGAGGTATACACATGCCCGAAGGTCTTTTTACACATGCCAAAGGTATTTTTCATTTTACAAATGCCAAGTTCCATTAGGAGGTGATATTTTCATGCACACTCCCCCTCAATGGAAACTCTGAAAATCCAAGTTTTTTCATGAAAGTGATAAAACTTTGCAGCACTAAAATGTTTTTTGAAGATGCCTGCAACCTGCTCTTCAGTCGACACGAAATTGAGATCTATCTCACCACTTAACACCTTCTCATGGATGAATTGTATATATATCTCAATGTGCTTCATCCTCTGATGTTGTACTGGATTATGTGCAAGAGTCATGGTGTTTTTGTTGTCGTAGAACAAAGGAACACTACCTTGATCCTTCATCTTTATCTCATTAAACAACCTCTTTAGCCATAGATCCTCTTTTGAAAATTTCATTGCACTTCTATACTCTAATTCAGTTGAAAAGATAGAAACAATTGGTTATTTTTTACTACACTAAGTAACAACACCTGCACCAAATATAAAACACATAACCAGAAGTAGATCTTTTATCTAACACATCACCAACATGATCAGAATCACAAAATCCATGCAAGTTAGCTGGTGTCACTCAGATTTCACCCTGAAATCTACGACTACCCTATCCGAAAATTTTTCGTACTTTTAAAATAATGGGTCATTTGTTGTTTTTATTGCCTGAAAGTTCTTGTATTGCGTCAAGATAATCCCAAAGAGCCATATTAGCCCTTTTCGCCAAATACCCAGATGCCCAAAATTGTTTTATTCTGTCGTCGGTATTTGTGTGCGGGAAATTTGTATTTAATTATTTTGAGCCCTGTATGAGGTTATTTGCGCTCTGTTTTAACTCTATTATGAGTGAATATGTTATTATTCCTATGTGCCAGAAGGATTTTAACTTATTTTAAGTTTTGGGCTTTATTTGTAACTTTTGGCAATTTTTCGTGTTTTTGTGGTGTCCCGTTTTGTTTTCTGTGAAATTTCTCTGGAGCAATTCTTTTGTTGGGTAAGCCCGATTTTTGGCCTGAAGTAGCTGGAAAACATATACGCACATTATGCCCAGAGGAAGTCGCCATCGGAGGTCCGGATCACTGGGAAAAAGCGAAGTCGTGCACAAAAAAGCCCTTGCGGGGATGGTCGCATTTTTGGAAAACAAAGGATTTAAGCTGCAGTGGGAAAAATAGAAGCAGCAGGCAGGTGGGATTCTATTGCCTACCTTGTAGGGTAATTTTTCCCGTGATAGAAAATTCATTTAAGCTACAGTGGGAAAAATAGAAGCAGCAGGCAGGTGGGATTTTATTGCCTGCCTTGCAGGTACTTTTTCCCGTGTTATAAAATTCACTTAAGCTGCAGTGGGAAAGTTAGAGGTCGCAGGCAGGCGGGAATTTATTGCCTGCCTTGCAGGGTAAATAATCCCATTGTCAAAGTCAAATCACTTAAGTGGATCATGGGATTTTCGGGGCTGCCTTGCAGGGTAAATAATCCCATTGTCAGAAATTCTTAAAAATAGAATTCTATTATGCAAAAAAGTGCGACCCACCTTGGGTGAATAATAATGTATTAAATAAATATTTGTTAATATTTATTCACCCAATTTTGGCACCTAGGCTTGTGGAAAAGTCATCAAAAGCAAAAGGGAATAAATCAATTGGAAATAGAATTCCAAAATTAAATAAATTTAATTTATTTAATGCAGCCCCTTTTGAGAACGAATTAATACTTTTTAAAGTATTAAATGATTATATTAATTCCTATTTTCAGTGGCTATGGTCAAAGCACACTGTGAAGCTTAAGTGAAGTGATGTGTGAATGATTAAATTGGATTAATTTAATCCAATTGGATGGTTGTCCTTAAACATGCTATTTTTAAAAGAGAAGAGCATGATTTTTAATTAATTAATTGCCTTTAATTGTTAGGGCAATTATTAATTATAGAATTGTGAAGGTTATATAAGCATGGGCAGCCATATGGGCGAATAATTTAATTCACAGGTAAAGAATTGCAGCCAGGAGGAAAAGTGCGCCCCCATTAAAGAAAGGATTTTGTTCAGACAAAGTGCTAACAAGGCTAAAAGCTTCCAAATTTGGCGCATGCTTTGAAGGAGGTTGATCTTTGTCTGCATGATTGTTTGCACAGGTGTTACAGGAGCTGAGGTGTTGTTGAAAGGATTCATGCTCTCTTTATGTGCAAATTAAACACCATTTTTTGGGGCAGCAGGCTTGAAAAGTGCAGATTTTTACAATTAAAATTCACTATTCATGCTCCGGTGGCCATTTTTGTCTGAATAAATTGCAAGAATTCATTACAGGTGCTTTACAAAGAAAAAGGAGCTTTTATCAATGTCCAATACATTGCATATATCCTCCGAATCTGAAGAATTTTCCAGATCTGCACCAGTATTGAAGAATTCCAGTCAAATAAGAAGAAAAAAGAAATTCAGACAAAGATAGACAAAGCTATAGCGAAGAAAGATGAAAAAGAAAGTACAACAGAGTCATGCATCACTTCTAAATTTGCAGATATTGGAAACACGGATCTAGGCTCGGAACCTCTTGTTAAATTGATAAACAGATCTAGAGCAGGAAAGACTTCACTCATGCGTGCAGGAGAAACTTCACTCATGCGTGCAGATTAAAAGCAGTGGAATTATTCGAGCTGCAGCTTTTCCATCCATAGCCCAGTTGCCAAAATTTGTTATGCAGGTGCAGATCCATATCCAGATGCAGATGTTGATACAAATCCATATGCAGATCCAGATCTAGATCTCATAGTTGCAAAAGCTTCTGGCACAAAGGCTTCATCCTCTTGTTTTGAATGCAACCCGTGAAGAAGACAGTGCGTGGAAAATTCCTTCCAAGATCTTGTGCATGTGCTCTCATCTTCCAGTTGAAGCTTTCATTGAATTATCATTCACCCTGAGTGCTTTCCAGAATTTTTAATTGCTCATATGCAATTAAAAATAAGGATGATGAGTTATCTACGGCCAACCTTGCACTGATGCATGTACAACAGAAGAACTGCAAAAGCTTCAAGGATAAAAGAGAAGACAATGCGAAGGCAAAATTCCAGCTTGCTTCCAATTCCAACTGCTTGCAATTCCAACTTGTTTCCAGATCCAGCCGCTTCAAGATCCAACTAATTCCAGCTTGTTTCCAAATCCAGTTTGAATCAGCTGCATGCAGACATGAAAAAGGATAAAGTCAGCTTTCCTCTTCCTTCTTCTTTCCTCCGACAAAGTCAGCTTTCCTCTTCCTTCTTCTTTCCTCTGACGAAGTAATTGAGCGATCAATTAAATTATAAAACTTAAGTGATTGGTTTAAAAGCCATTACTTGAAGAAGTCAATTACTTGGAGATAGGTGGCAGGCGTACAAAATAGAAGGTTCTATTTTCAGTTGCAAATTATACATGTCATGCAAAGAGGAATTCCAGGAGGAAGATTGCCAGTTGTTTCTTTCCGACTTCCACATGTGCCAGTTCAACTAAAGCTTCTAACTTGTAATTGCCCCTCTACATTCTATAAGTAGAGGAAGAACCTTTGGGTTGATGATCAATCAAAATTTGTAAGCAGCAATCTTGAGTTCTAGATTTTGTGTTGAACTCCTGAGAGCAACTTGGAGCAAAGGAATACAAAGGAGCAGGTTTCCGGAGAACTTTGTGTCACGGTGTACTGTGTTTCTTGCTTTGAATCTTAGATCTCTTGATAAACTTTGTGTTATTTTAGATCTAGATCTAGAGCTGCCTTTGTTTTATAATTCTGTGTGTTCATATCTATTAAGTTTCTTCTATGTGCATGCAATTAGCTTTGCTATCTACTAATTGGGATGCACATCTTCCCCATTTCTTCTCTGTATTTCCTTTACTTCCTTCTTCTATAAAATACTTTCTTTCTTGAACAGCTGCTTACTTGCTGCAGAACTTCTTAGTTATGGTTCATGAACTAAGTGGTTAAAGTAAAACCCCTGATAGATAATAACACATTTATATTGACAAATCTGACACGGGAGCCTCACCGGTTAAATGAGGGAGATTTATCTCATGACTTCCTAGGTTTGATACTATGCAGAAAATCTAGCCAACAGTTTTTGGTGACTCTATTGGGGAGCAACTATCTTTGTAGATCAAAGCTTTTCTATTGAAGATCAGAGTGATTCCCATACAAATCTCAACCTGGCTGAACGTCCATTCACCCGATCTGTGAAGGCGCAAGGAAGGACTGATCGTTTCTTCAGATTGCAAGAGCAATTCAATTTCAATCATCCTCCTCAAGTTAGAAGCCGCAGATCCAGTCTTTCACCAGGAAGAAGAGTGCAAACACATCTAGATCCGGATCATCTTTAGCATAATCCGGCAGCTGGAATTATTCATCAAGTCTATTCTCAAAGAAGACGTGCTCCTTTCATGATGCAGAATCATCCACTTGCCCCTACAGCCCCTGTTCCATGGGGTGCAACCTTTGGACCTCTGAATTTGACTCCTCCTATGCATGATCTACCTAAAGGGACGAGAAATAATTTTTCAAAATTCTTTAGTGATGGCAAGCAGAATCCAGATGACCACGTGGCTGCATTTTTCATATCCTGTGGAGTGCTTGCAGTCGAACATGAAGATGTATCTGTCAGACTCTTCATAGAGACTCTGCATGACTTGGCTAGAGAATGGTTCTACCGGCTAGCTCCTGGCACCATAACCAATTGGGCTACTATGCGGGATGCATTCCTGAAAAGATTCAAGGCAGCCGAAGATTCTAGTACATTGATAACTCAACTCACTCAGTTGAAGAAGGAGCCACATGAGCACATGCGGGATTTTATTACAAAATTGCAAAGATTACTGTACAAAATTCCGGCTTCTGCTTCTCTGAATGACGAGAATCAAAAGGTGTTCTTCATCAATGCTTTGCTTCCTGAAGTAAGCTATCAACTGCGAAGAGCACGTCCTGTTGATTTGTTAGCAGCCCAGAACATGGTGGTTGAAATTTAAGACGACTTCATCATGGCTGGAAAGATAAAGAGCAACACTTCTAGAGTTGAAAGTTCATCCTTTGCTACTACTTCCGATTCACTACTGTAAAAGTTAGCAAATGAGATGATGCAGATGAAGAAACAAATGGCTCAAATGGCTTAGGGCAACAACACTGCCCCGGCTTGGAATTTCAACAACCGGAACTGCATTGCTGGTTCCCAAAGATTAGTAATTGAAGCTGCTCCTAGAAACAACGTGGAGATGAATGAAGAAGACCAGGAAGCTGATGCTGATCAGTTCGAGAATGATGATTTTGTAGCTCCTGCTGGCGACTCCAACATTAATTACCTGAACTACAAATTTGAACATGATGATGAGAAACTTCATGAAGATGATCATGGTCATGCATATGCAATACTTACAAGATCACAAACTCACCAAGCTGAGGCATTAGCTGACGAACAAAAAAGGGGCAGCCCTTTACCTTCTTCCTTGGCTCCTAGAGATAAGAATGCAAGTTCTTCATCTCAACCACAGAAAGCGGCTCAGGTATCTGAATCTATTCCTTCCCTCGACATTGTTGATCATGCCAAGAAAACTAAAGTTCAAATGTCAGAAGCTGGATACTTGAAGGCCTTTCCTGAGAAATTAAATAGGCTAGTCAAATATGTACAATCACTAGGACAATCCAATACATCAAAAGGCCTTTTGCCTAAGCCCAAAAATACTCCTCCACAAAACAAAATTGCAGTTGTTAAACCCTCACCATCTTCTAACAGGGTGGAACCTTTCTATGTCTCCTTATTGCTTAATGGTTTCAAGTTAAGCAATTGCATTCTAGATTTAGGTGCTTCTGACAATGTCATGTCATCTAAAGTTGCAGATGCTCTTGGGCTTATCCTGACGAAAACCATAAAAAGGTGCTATTCCATGGAGAGACAAGTCCCTTTAATTGGACAAATCAAAGATGCGCAAGCTGTTCTGGCAGCTTTTCCTGACAAGAGATTAAAGATGACAATTCTAGTTGTAGATATTCCTGTCTCCTACGGGATGTTTTTGAGCAGAAACTTCTGCAAAGAGCTAGGAGGAGAAGTAAAGATGGATTGGTCCTGCGCTCATATTCCTATCAAAGGGCTTAACCATAAGCTGGAGCCGGAAAAGAAGTCTAGGTACACGGTTACAAAATCTGAGGATCCTAGATCTCAGATTCTTTTTCAGGAATCTGACCGTGGGGTCTATTTCTTGGAAACGAATAAAGATGTTCCAGAGCCAGAACTTCAACCAGAGCTAGAGCTAGCAAAAGAAGAAAAAGTTTGGACTCTAGAGTTTAAAGGCACTTGTTGTTCTTTTGGATCAGGAGTTGGCACTCTACTAATATCTCTAGATCATGAGGTATTTCCATACTCCCACAAGCTTATGTTCGAGAACACCAATCATACGGCGGAGTATGAAGCATTGCTTCTAGGAATGGAACAAGCTAAAAAGAAAGGAGTAAAACTTCTCAAAGCCCAAGGAGATGCTGAACTTCTGGTAAAACAGGTTCGAGGGCAAAGTCAAGTCAAAAGAAATAGGCTAGAGCATTACAGAGATAAAGTGCTTTCTGCCACATTCGATTTTGCAACCTTCTCTATTGACTTCATTCCAATAAATCAAAACTCCAAAGCAGATTCTTTGGCAGTCACAGCTATACTATTGAATCCGGATAGACCACCGTCCATATTCAGACAAGGAAACTATAAAGTGGAGATGGTCTACCACCCCAAAGTCCATGAACAAACATCTGCATGTCTGCATGTTGAAGGGAGTGAATCACCACCACGACAAATAGTCAAAGGAAAAGCTGATCCAGGTTATGATGACAATAGTGGAGTAGTCCAACCAAAAGGCAACAAAATCCCCACGGGTTTAGTTTCCTTAGCAAAGACTTCCAACAAGTATGATCAATACCTAAAGAAGAACAAAGAATATGGTGATAGTTCTTCCTCAGAAATGCAGCAAATAAATCTGGGAATGGAGCAAGTTGATGCAGACTTACCCACCATGGAGAGAAGAAGGGATGAGCCACCACCAGATGAAGTTGATAAGGACTTGCCCAGAGTCTTTGACAAGAAGGCCAAAGAAAGGAAGTTCAAGATTGGGTACTCTGGTGGGACAAGAGACATGAACCGAAGGGCATACACGACAAATTTGATCCACTCTGGAAAGGGCCCTTCGTGATCAGAAGAGTTATAGGGATGGATACTTTCTTCCTTGCCTACCGGGATGGAATTGAGTTACCATTGCCTTTCAACGGGCAGAATCTGAAGCTGTTCATCAACTGAAGAAGCAGGGTAAAACCTGTATGTACATAAATAAAACTTTGTTTGTTTTTCCTTGTTTTGTTTTTACTTTTGTGTTGTGTTTGTTTGCCCGACCCCGTGCCCAAAAGAACAAGATACGAAACCAGAGATGCAAGGATCTCATCTTTTCCCTTTTTCATTCTGACAAGAGAAAAAGATGTCCACAGACGGAGCCAACTGGTGTCACTCAGATTTCACCCTGAAATCTGCGACTACCCTATCTGAAAATTTTTCGTACTTTTAAAATAATGGGTCGTTTGTTGTTTTTATTGCCTGAAAGTTCTTGTATTGCGTCAAGATAATCCCAAAGAGCCATATTAGCCCTTTTCGCCAAATACCCAGATGCCCAAAATTGTTTTATTCTGTCGTCGGGATTTGTCTGTGGGAAATTTGTATTTAATTATTTTGAACCCCGTATGAGGCTATTTGCGCTCTGTTTTAACTCTATTATGAGCGAATATGTTATTATTCCTATGTGCCAGAAGGATTTTAACTTATTTTAAGTTTTGGGCTTTATTTGTAACTTTTGGCAATTTTTCGTGTTTTTGTGGTGTCCCGTTTTATTTTCTGTGAAATTTCTCTGGAGCAATTCCTTTGCCGGGTAAGCCCGATTTTTGGCCTGGAGCAGCTGGAAAACATATACGCACATTATGCCCAGAGGAAGTCGCCATCGGAGGTCCGGATCACTGGGAAAAAGCGAAGTCGTGCACAGAAAAGCCCCTGCGGGGATGGGCGCATTTTTGGAAAACAAAGGATTTAAGCTGCAGTGGGAAAATTAGAAGCAGCAGGCAGGTGGGATTTTATTGCCTGCCTTGCAGGGTACTTTTTCCCGTGATAGAAAATTCATTTAAGCTACAGTGGGAAAAATAGAAGCAGCAGGCAGGTGGGATTTTATTGCCTGCCTTGCAGGGTACTTTTTCCCGTGTTATAAAATTCACTTAAGCTGCAGTGGGAAAGTTAGAGGCCGCAGGCAGGCGGGAATTTATTGCCTGCCTTGCAGGGTAAATAATCCCATTGTCAAAGTCAAATCACTTAAGTGGATCATGGGATTTTCGGGGCTGCCTTGCAGGGTAAATAATCCCATTGTCAAAAATTCTTAAAAATAGAATTCTATTATGCAAAAAAGTGCGACCCACCTTGGGTGAATAATAATGCATTAAATAAATAGTTGTTAATATTTATTCACCCAATTTTGGCACCTAGGCTTGTGGAAAAGTCAACAAAAGCAAAGGGGAATAAATCAATTGGAAATAGAATTCCAAAATTAAATAAATTTAATTTATTTAATGCAGCCCCTTTTGAGAAGGAATTAATACTTTTTAAAGTATTAAATGATTATATTAATTCCTATTTTCAATGGCTATGGTCAAAGCACACTGTGAAGGATTAAATTAGATTAATTTAATCCAATTGGATGGTTGTCCTTAAACATGCTATTTTTAAAAGAGAAGAGCATGATTTTTAATTAATTAATTGCCTTTAATTGTTAGGGCAATTATTAATTATAGAATTGTGAAGGTTATATAAGCATGGGCAGCCATATGGGTGAATAATTTAATTCACAGGTAAAGAATTGCAGCCAGGAGGAAAAGTGCGCCCCCATTAAAGGAAGGATTTTGTTCAGACAAAGTGCTAACAAGGCTAAAAGCTTCCAAATTTGGTGCATGCTTTGAAGGAGGTTGATCTTTGTCTGCATGATTGTTTGCACAGGTGTTACAGGAGCTGAGGTGTTGTTGAAAGGATTCATGCTCTCTTTATGTGCAAATTAAACACCATTTTTTGGGGCAGCAGGCTTGAAAAGTGCAGATTTTTACAATTAAAATTCACTATTCATGCTCCGGTGGCCATTTTTGTCTGAATAAATTGCAGGAATTCATTACAGGTGCTTTACAAAGAAAAAGGAGCTTTTATCAATGTCCAATACATTGCATATATCCTCCGAATCTGAAGAATTGTCCAGATCTGCACCAGTATTGAAGAATTCCAGTCAAATAAGAAGAAAAAAGAAATTCAGACAAAGATAGACAAAGCTTTAACGAAGAAAGATGAAAAAGAAAGCACAACGGAGTCATGCATCACTTCTAAATTTGTAGATATTGGAAACACGGATCTAGGCTCGGAACCTCTTGTTAAATTGATAAACAGATCTAGAGCAGGAAAGACTTCACTCATGCGTGCAGGAGAAACTTCACTCATGCGTGCAGATTAAAAGCAATGGAATTATTCGAGCTGCAGCTTTTCCATCCATAGCCCAGTTGCCAAAATTTGTTATGCAGGTGCAGATCCATATCCAGATGCAGATGTTGATACAAATCCATATGCAGATCCAGATCTAGATCTCATAGTTGCAAAAGCTTCTGGCACAAAGGCTTCATCCTCTTGTTTTGAATGCAGCCCGTGAAGAAGACAGTGCGTGGAAAATTCCTTCCAAGATCTTGTGCATGTGCTCTCATCTTCCAGTTGAAGCTTTCATTGAATTATCATTCACCCTGAGTGCTTTCCAGAATTTTTAATTTCTCATATTCAATTAAAAATAAGGATGATGAGTTATCTACGGCCAACCTTGCACTGATGCATGTACAACAGAAGAACTGCAAAAACTTCAAGGATAAAAGAGAAGACAATGTGAAGGCAAAATTCCAGCTTCCTTCCAATTCCAACTGCTTGCAATTCCAACTTGTTTCCAGATCCAACCGCTTCAAGATCCAACTAATTCCAGCTTGTTTCCAAATCCAGTTTGAATTAGCTGCATGCAGACATGAAAAAGGATAAAGTCAGCTTTCCTCTTCCTTCTTCTTTCCTCCGACAAAGTCAGCTTTCCTCTTCCTTCTTCTTTCCTCCGACGAAGTAATTGAGCGATCAATTAAATTATACAACTTAAGTGATTGGTTTAAAAGCCATTACTTGAAGAAGTCAATTACTTGGAGATAGGTGGCAGGCGTACAAAATAGAAGGTTCTATTTTCAGTTGCAAATTATACATGTCATGCAAAGAGGAATTCCAGGAGGAAGATTGCCAGTTGTTTCTTTCCGACTTCCACATGTGCCAGTTCAACTAAAGTTTCCAACTTGTAATTGCCCCTCTACATTCTATAAGTAGAGGAAGAACCTTCGGGTTGATGATCAATCAAAATTTGTAAGCAGCAATCTTGAGTTCTAGACTTTGTGTTGAACTCCTGAGAGCAACTTGGAGCAAAGGAATACAAAGGAGCAAGTTTCCGGAGAACTTTGTGTCACGGTGTACTGTGTTTCTTGCTTTGAATCTTAGATCTCTTGATAAACTTTGTGTTATTTTAGATCTAGACCTAGAGCTGCCTTTGTTTTATAATTCTGTGTGTTCATATCTATTAAGTTTCTTCTATGTGCATGTAATTAGCTCTGCTATCTACTAATTGGGATGCACATCTTCCCCATTTCTTCTCTGTATTTCCTTTACTTGCTTCTTCTATAAAATACTTCCTTTCTTGAACAGCTGCTTACTTGCTGCAGAACTTCTTAGTTATGGTTCATGAACTAAGTGGTTAAAGTAAAACCCCTGATAGATACTAACACATTTTTATTGACAAATCTGACATGGGAGCCTCACCGGTTAAATGAGGGAGATCTATCTCATGACTGCCTAGGTTTGATGCTATGCAGAAAATCTAGCCAACATTAGCATTTTCATCCTTAGTTATATGAACCCATAATTGATTGTTCCCTTAATATATCTAAGATTTTTTTTTTGAGATTCCAATGTTCTCCATAAGATTCCTACATATACCTTGAAGCAATTCCTATTGCATAGGAAATATCTGGTCTAGTTATAGTTAGATAAATTAAACTAGCAGCTAACTACTAATACAAAGAAGGATCAATTTTTAGTCCAACTTCCATAGGTGTATGAATTGGTTTAAAATCAATCATATTAAATTTTTTTAGTAAATTGGTTGCATATTTTTCTTGAGAAACAACAATAGAATGCTTGTCTTGAAATACAACCATGTCAATAAAATTATGTAAGAGACCTAAATCAGTCATTTCAAAGTTTTGTTTCAATTTTTATTTAATCCTATGAATTAAAGTAGGACTATCACTAGTCATAAGAAAATCATCCATGTATAAACATACAATGATAATGTGAGAACCTTCTTACTTAGTGAATAGATCATTGTCAGAAGAAAAATTAACAAAACCTAATTGTTATAAAGAAAGCATTAATTTTCGCATACCAAGCTCTAGGAGCTTTCTTTAAACCATACAAAAAAAATTTAACTTACAAACATATTTTTCTTTACCAATTTCTTCAAATACTTTAGGTTGAGACATGTAAAGTTATTCCTTTAAATCACCATTCAAAAAAATATTTTTCACATCCCATTTAGTGGATTTCCCACCTAAACTAAGCAGCAATAGCAAACATGGTCCTAATTGTGCTCATTTTAGCTATAGGGGAAACAGTCTTGACATAATCTATCCCAAGTTTCTAAGTGAAACCTCTAGCAATAAGTCTAACTTTATATTTTTCAATACTACCATCAATATTGTATATTACTTTGTACAACCATCTAGACCTTATAACGCTTTTTTTCTATGGAGGTGGAACCAACTCCAAGGTTTGATTTTGAATCAAGGTATTATATGCAACCTGAATTAAATTGATTCACTTCTCATCCTGATAAGCTTCCTTAAAACTCTACGGCTCGGGTTCATACAAGGTCATCAATGCATGGTACGTATGATGGTTTATGGTCATTTTTTTAAGGTCAATATGATTATAACTTTCTAACACAGTTTGAGCCCATTTTGGTTTCTTAGCTAACGAGACAAGAGATTAAGACACATCCATAACATCAACACAATAAAAATCATCATGATCATTTACCATATTTTCATTATCATAATCAGAACCATCATTAGAAATATTAACAGGATTAAGAATCTCATAACTATTTGTAGATGCATAGAAGCATTTTTCCAAAACAACAACATTGCGATTTTTTAGTTACTTCACTTTTTATAGGGTTGTAAATCCTTAAACCTGTAGTGTTAAACTATATCCAATGAAAATACAAGAAAAAAAAAGTCACATCAAGTTTCTTTCTTTTCTTTTAAGGGATATATAAGGAGGCAGGACTACCAAATATTTTTAAATGTGATACATCATGTTTTTTATTTGACCACTTCTCTAAGGGGGTCGAAAGACAAATAGATTTAGTAGGGACCCTATTTAGGATGTAGACCTACCATGTTCATTACTTATACCCATAGAAATTTTGGAAGACCAGCATAATGAAGCAGAGTGCGAGCCATATCTAAAATAGTCTTATTTTTCTGTTATGCAACACCCATTAGATTGGGGATAATGGGGAGAAGTTAATTCTATTTTAATACCACAATCAATAAAATAATTTTTTAAGTGCCTTGCTAACATATTCACCCCCATTATTTGTTCTAAGCCTCTTAATTTTATAATTTTATGAATTTTCAATAGATGCTTGAAATTCCTTAAATTTTCCAAATACATTAGATTTATTTTTAAGAAAGTATGTCCAAATCATCATGGTGGAATCATCAATAAAATTCATAGCATATAAAGAACCATTTAACAAAGCTACTTCAAGAGGTCCTCTAACATCACTATGAATAAGTTCTAGTGGTGAAGAGGGAACTCTCCTCAGGATGTAAGTGGAAGGGTTTAGCACTTTGTTTCGAGCGTAGACACCCTTCACAAGCATCGTGAGACGAAGACAACATATGCAAACCTTTCACAAGATTATTTCTAGACATTTCATACAAGATTCTATAATTCACATGTCCTAAACCTTTCATGCCATAGTTTTTAATTAGTCAAAATTTGAGATATAAAACAAGATGCAGAATAAAAATCATCAAAAATATATAGACCATTTCTTTGAATTCATTCAACAATTATATTATCATTATTATCCTTGATGTTCCAAGTATCCTTCAAATTTTGAATAGAAAAACCATCACCAGTTAGTTGTGAACATGACAAAAGATTCTTTTTTATCTCAGGAACAAATAAAACATTATTCAAAATACAATTTGCAAATTTTACTTTTCCTTTCTTTATTGCTTCTAAATATGAGTTATCACCAAGATACACACGTTCTATTGATTTTCGTAACATCAAAAAAATAATTGGAAATACCAGTCATATTATTTGAAGCACCTGAATCTATACTCCATTTAGAATTAGAGGAAGAGTATAAAGCAACATATAACGCAATAGTATTAGGAGCATCATTAGAACTATCTTTTTTCCTTAAATTATATTTAGATGAGACAATCTGTTTCTGATTTTTATGAATAGGTTTCTTAGATTTGCACTCTTCCTTTTTATGCCCAATTTTGCCACATTTGTGACATTTACCATTAAAGCTTACACGTAAATGTTCAAAAGTAACACTTTTCTTATCAGCAAATGAAGATTTAGATCTAAACTTCTGATCAGAGAAGGGCTTGCGAGGCTTGAACTTCAAATTCTAAGCAAGAGGTGCCTGAGAGGCATTCTCCTTAGAGTAAAATTTCATCATCACTTGATCTTCCTATATCAGAAGATAACTCAAAGTATTTAAGTCTGGTAATTCATCCTCATTCTAATATTTAGAGTTTAAGATAGAAATAAAATTTCTAAATCTTTCATGTATATTAAATTGAACAATAAAGTAGATTAATTTTTCACCAATTAAGTCACAATTACATCCATCTAATTATGATTTGATATTTTTAATCTTGGCTAGTAAATTAACTACCTTTTCATCTCCTTTCATAGGAGTTGTAAGAAATTCTAAAACAAGTTTAATAATCTTAGATAAGCGCGTACCTCCATGCATGGATTCTAATTGTATCCATACCTCTTTAGGATGTTCAATATTACCAATGTGCAGAAGATATTTAATGTTCACATTGCACAGAATCATGGAAAATGCCTCATGTGTACACTGTGAGAATGCATTCATATTTTTCCAAAGTCACTTGACAATCGGTGGGGCACAAGCTTAGTTCCTGAAACAATCATCCATAGTTTCCTCGCCATAAGTTCTGATTTGACATTGATCTTCCAAATATTGTAATTAGCTCCATTTATGATCTAGGATTTATTGAGGCAAAATTAACTGGATGCCATTGTCTTTCAAATTTCCTGAACCTAAAAATCATACCCCATTATGATATAATGCACCACTGAGTTAGAAACATATTAATAAAAAAAATGACAATACCCATATTTTATGATTAAAAAAACTTGGATTATTTCATTAAAAAAATCAAATATTATAAAGAATAAAGAAATAACTAATCTGATCATAACAATATTAATATTTCAGATCTAAATTATAGATCCAAAGAAATTATTTGACCATAACTAATTTTGTCATAAAAATGCATACTAATTAAGCTCCCATACTCAAATAATGGCCCACATTATAAAGGGCACTTCATTATACCCCATACCTATCATAAAAAAATTCCTAACCATATAGAAGAGAAGATGAAACCACTAAGAATGCACAACAACTTCAAATTTCTGAAAAGTGTTTTTTTTATTATTGGCAAATAGTTTTTTGAAAGGGACTATACCCTTATAGAAGGCTCCAAAAGCCAGATGTGAACAAAGTAGAAACAAAGGAAAAGATCAAGATCGCGGTAAAACATTCAAGCCCAGTAGCAGGAAACAGCCTGCTCAGAAAAAAACCCAAAACCAACAGCAAATCAGCATAAAAACAACAGATTCTGAAAAGTGTTAATGTAGATAAAGATCTAACCATCTTAAATTTGACGTCTAAATGACCGTCATTCTGCCTTATTTTTGGTTTGCTGGGACAGTCATTTGACCATCAATTTTAACACAGTGAAAATTTCATGGATCTGGCCAGCTTAAATTTGATGTCTAAATGACCATCATTCTACCATTATTTTGATCTGTCGTGATGGTCATATGACCGTCAAATTTTACATAGTGAAAATTGCTTGTGTATTTCCAGAATATGAAATTTCAAAATTTCTTCTTTTGTACAATTTCAGAAAAATTTGGTTTATAAATTATAAAATATAAACAACTATATAATATATTGAGAATATTTTAAATAATATAAACTATAACGATCTTTATTCTATAGTAATTTTTTATTTAAAGATTGTAGTTATAAGAACTATAAACTTATATTTTTGAAATCAAGCCCTGTTAGAGGGGGGTCCAAAGGACATGGGCATAATATTTTGAAAAAAATAAGGTAAAAATAGTAAGAGAATTTTTACAATGTGCAAGGAGATTTCGAATCACATGAGAGTACAAATTAACCTAGAGATTTAAAGAGGGGAGAACTAATTTCACCCGGCCAATGAAATAATTTGAAATCTCTTTTTTCATGAAACTTGTCTCCTCCCTTCATTTACTCTTGAATTTTATCTTTGAAAACATTTACCATGCACACCTTAAAATTTATAGAGAAATATAAATATTTCATATATTAATTTACCTTGCATGTATGTGATTTTTCACATGCATGTAAACCCCTTTCACCTATGCGATTTTTAAATACCCTTTCGGGTTGGTTGAAAAAACTTGTACAAAATTAAATAAATTAAAGACCACAACATTTGATCTAATCTATTTAATTGACCTTGCTCTGTTACCATGTTAGAGTTTTAGGATTCTATTAATTACGCATTTAATCAACATTAATAAACTATGCAATATTAAATAAATAAACATCACATCACATTGCATAAAAATAAAATAATACTTAAAAAATTAAATAACACATGACACAATATTTATAGTGGAAAACCCAAAGGTAAAAACCACTGTGAAAAGCAACCTTTATTGTAGATAACTTTTTACATCTGGTAAATCACCTCCTCCATAGAAACCCTAATCATAAGGGTGAAAACCTTGTATACATTATTTTTTCAAATATATCAAATAAGGACCCGAATTCCTTTTTATATGAGGTGATCGGGTATGTCTCCCGACTCACATTTTCAACCATGTCGGTTGACACATATACCAAGATTTAAAATATTTAATGATAGAAATATAACTATTTCTTATTATTAAATATTTAACCTAAAGTATATTCCTGGGTTTGAATATTTAATAATAGAAATATAAATATTTATTATTATTAAATATTTAACCTATAGTATCATATTGGACCCATATTTAATTAAGGGGTGGCCAACCCACTTAACCATTATGTTCCAACACATACTTATAGAAAAAGAGAGAAGAATAGAGTAAGAGAAAGAGGCACCAACAGAAGAGATATTTAACCACCAAGGACCAATCACCATATATTTTTACAAAGAAGTGTGGGTGCTTGACATGGATCAAATCACACACCATGATATTTTACAGGAGAGGAAATGGTACCCATACTTCATTACATTTTAGTCGGTGAAGTATTTGGTTGTTTGATTTTCAAATTAGGTGTGGCTTGTGTGTGTAATCCATAGAATTTTGATGTGGCATGGTTTCTCGTAGCCTTTACACCCTTAAGGTGATACACAGAATCATTTCTTACCCTTGCAATACATTAGACCATCTGCATTATGATCCTTCATTGCGTGGAGTTTCCAAGTGTCAACGTAGCTTTATGTTTCGTGGCCTCTAACCTCGTCATGTGGTTATTCCTTGTGTGGATTTAGACCTTTCACAGCTCCCACAGTGAATTTTGAAAAATTACACACTTTTCCTTCTCACTTTATCACTATGTGCGGCTATGTTCCTTTGTTCCATGACCTTTTGAGAACTTACGGAACACTTAAATTAAGAAACCCATGGAACACTAAAATAGTTTTTTACGGCTTCCAACCTTAGTCACAGTAGAAATCATTTTTAAAAATTGGTGTGGTGCCTTGTGGAACCTATCTCCTACATCATTCCCTTTCATTTGGCGGACTTCATCCTTTCTTTCGTGGAATTGAAAAAATCCGCAGAATAATATGTGCACCAGTTTGTGTGACAATTTATTTCTCCATACCATGAAGCACTAAACTTATCATTATGTTTCTCACTCCGCAGATCCTGTCCATAGCTGATTTTTTAACTTCTTTGTAGGCATGTAAACCCATAGTGCCCTAACTTTCCTTCGACCCGCGAGAGATGTATTTAATGTAAGTGGAAGATTGACTTCTTTAGTTCCATGAAATACTAATAAAACTCCATAAAACACTAATTCCACCAAATTTTCTGAAGTCCCGAGTGCTCATTCCTTTTTTCAGAGGGTGTGGAGAAACCCGTAGAACACTACTTAGTTTCTCGCGACTATTCTTGAGAAAAATTTGTCTAAGTCCTAACTTATATGAGTTGTTCAAAATTTACTAGGGGTAATTTTGAATAATAGTTTCATGACCTCAAAGGGACATCTACCTGTTAAATGATGAATACCAGTAGTCTTGAAGCATCCATTGGGCATGGATTCAAAAAAAACCTTGAAAAAACTGATCTCACCCTTTAAAAATTGTCTCCTAAATCCTCATGAACTTATAACTACACGAAATTTGATCTTATGGAGCTCTAAATAAAACTTGGAAATTGCTCCAACTATCTGATTATGCCATGTAAGCTGCTCTGAAATATGAACTATGCAACAACAACAAAGGGCCATAAAATTATGTACAAACATGAATTTAATCATACATGCTCGAAGTGGAAACATGAAAAGTGTGAACAATGCCCCTGTTTTACAATAAACAAACCTAAATTACTCTACTCTAACCAAAAGGAAATTGAGATAAAAAAAACTTACAATTGTTTAGGAGAAGTAACTTCCCTTTCTTAAAAAATTGGACCATGTGATTAGTTTGGAAACTAAATCACATGGTGGAAATGAAATCATAGTCTACAATTCCTTATTACTCAAAGTATCAGCTGGAAATATAATGAATACCTCCTCAAGTCGATATGCATTTGGTTGGAGGTGTCGATGTTGACCTTCGACACTTTGATGATCTTCCTCATGCTTTGAAGTGAGCATGACTAGTGGAAAATCTGAATTTGACTCCAAACCAGCCAAGTATCTCATTGGGAATATTTTCTTTTGAATCGTTTGGATGATATGCATGATTTTCTCATTTTCTTCACACTCGTCTCTAAGACTAGAGCTTGTAGAGATGTATTTCTGTTTGACATTGTTGGTATCCACAAGTTGATATGGATTTTGTCTTCCTCGCTCTTGTGTGGAAATATTTGTTCCTAATTTAGGGCACAAGTTTATTTCCTTTTCATTCTCTTCCCTGATCTATATTTCTGCTATAAGTGGAGCAAGTTCAAGGCATGTGGAGAAATGTGGATAATTGCACTTAGTTATTTCACCTTGCTCTCTTGAAAAATATTCTTCCCCACACTCACAGATGTCACAAGTGTTAAAAAAAACATGTTCTCCTCAACCTACGGTCCATTCTAATTTTTCACCTTCAAATTCGCATGCTTTATTTTTTAACAAGCCGCCTCTCTTTGTATATTTTCATATTTCTCACCCTCCCAATCAAATTCACACCAATCTTTAACAAATGTGTGATTTTCATCCTTGGTGAAATTTCTTAGAGATGCGGCATTGGTAAGAGGTTGCTCCTTGATTGCATTAGTAAGTAGAGATGGCTTGGGCTCTATAATTTTGATTTGATCATTTGGGAAATCCAAATGATCCTCCAAAACATACCATATTCTTTATGGTTTCTTCTCTTCATGAAAGTAGAAAACATCATGATCTACCCACCTTGTAGGATAACCTAGTTCAATGTGGATTAGGTAGAACATTGGGGGAATATTTAGAACACCACGGCTTCTAAAAACATTGTGACAAGGTTTTAGAGATTCGGGTAATGTATTGGGTGGAGATGGGGAGAAAAATTATAGATCATAGGGGATATTTAGGGCATGATTAACTTTCAGAGCACCAAAAGGTGGATTAGGAAGTAAATGATCTTCCTGTTTTTGGGATGGGATGATGTATTTTTATTTATTTACATAGTGGTTATGGAGAATTTGAGATGGAGAGGGAAGAATGGAAAAAATAGGGAGGGGTTTCTTTTTTCCATTCTAAATTAGCATCTTCTCAATTTGTAATGCAATTGTAGAAGCCTGATGAATAGTATTGCCTCCTAGAGTTTGGATCAATACATCCAAATCATCATCCAAGGACCTTAAATAATACAAGAATGACATACCATGTGAGTGTCTAAATTTTTTAGGAATCCTAAGCCATGTCCTTGAAAATTTGATGTTGAAATCTATGATGAACTCCATTGAATATCGTTGTATTTTGTTGAGGTGTTCCATGAGAGAAATAACATCCACATTCTCCTTGAATTGGTTGTGTAGTTGTTCTTCCAGCTAATACCATTTGAAAATGGATTATGGATCCAAATTGTTGTACCAATCAATTTCTTTACCTCTGAATGATGAAAAAAGAATCCTGGGGTAATTTTTTTCTTCTCTAATGTTGTGGATGACACAATGGCTGTCTATATCATTAATTTGAGCAATAGGAGATTAATCTCCATTTCAATGGAAAAAAGGTAAGGTTTTTAGGGTTATTTTGGGGATATCATCTCAGTGCTACAAATGGATGGGGCAGAACTAAAATGAGATAATGGAATATCCCTTTAGATATCCATGAATAAAATAGAAACATGAAAATGAATGGAAAGGAAAAGAGACTCATAGAATGGGTTTCTTGAACAATGGAGTCACCATATGTGTTGAAAATTTCCTCCAAAGGCTAAATACCATCAACAACGCATCAACTTGATGATATGAAGTTGTAAATATCTTCAATCTTGTCCCACTGGGTGTGTCAGAACTGTTGAAGATCAAAATTGCACCCTATCTTAAATAAAGGGAGATCCAAAATTTTGGGCCAACATGGGAGTGTCTCCAAGTGTGGGGCTTGCGGCTTGAGATAGACCTCTGGAGAAGGAAAAATTCCTCTATTTTGTGGGTCAAGAGAACCCATAGAACACAATCTAACTTAATTCTAAAACTACTTGTACGAATAACCTAGACTAACACATCAAAGGGACCAGGGAGAGAGGGAGATGCAGTAAATGAAAACCTAGGCTAAAAGGGGTTGTGATAGCACAAAAAAACGAGTGATCACTCTCCACAAGGGGAAGGATAGCAAAGAAAGCATAGGGTGAGAGTGTAGGCAGACATGCCACATACCCAAAACTATGTAGCTGACCCTTCCCACACATTGACAACACACAAAAATGGAGAAACCTGCAAGTGTGACAGACATAACATACCAAACGCGAACAGAGAGGAAAGAACATAATAAACACTTGAATAGGGTAGAGAGTAGCCATAAAAAATTGAATCTATTTCTTAAAGTGTTCACATTCAGTTACAAAAATGGCAAAAGGTTAAAAATACATTGTATAGACCATATCTGAGGTCTGAATCTCATGGGAAGTCAATCACCATTTTGGCATGGTGTCATTACAATAAAAAGTGGGTTCATTTTTATAATGGATGAGTTACATACTTATAGAAAATGAGAGAAGAGAGGAAGAGAAAGACGCACCAAAAAAAGAGAGATTTAACCACCAAGGAACAATCACCATAGATGTTTGCAGAGAATTTTGGGAACTTGACATGGATCAAATCACATGCCATCAAATTTTACAGGAGAGGAAATGACAAGTCCATACTTTATTAATTTTTTGTTAGTGAAGTAGTTGGTTGTTTGATTTTCAAATTAGATGCGGATTTTGTGTGTAATCTATGAAATTTTGATGTTTCATGGTTTTATGCGGCCTTCGCACCCTTAATATGATATGTGGAATTATTTTTGACCTTCGCAATACATTAAACCATCCATGCTCTACTCCTTAATTTCATGGAGTTTCCAAGTGTCAAATTTTCTTTATGTTCCGCGGCCTTTAACCTCGTCCCATGGCTATTCTTTATTATGTGGCTTTGTATGTTCCGTTGCTCCCGCTGCGGCTTTTGAAAACTTCTGCACTTTTCCTTCACACTTTATTTCTATTCATTGTGATCTTTCCTTCTTCTTATGCAGCACTTTACATGTGTCTATGTTTATTTTGTCCAAATTACACCCCATGTTGTAGTGCCCACTTCCCTTTGACACCTTTGATGCTTATGTTGATACTGTTGATTTCATTATAGGCATTACTATGTTTTGACTTAGTATGTTGTTAGACATTGATCATGGATTATTGTTGATCTTGATTTGATTTTGATGCATGATGATTATTAGAGACACCTTATATGTGGATGATGATATATTATTTGATATGGATGTAGTTTGGACATGTGATTTTGGATATTATGAGTAGATCTAGAAAATGAATATTTTATAATGCTGATATAGTTGTGGATTAAAAATTAAAATAATATAGTTGTTGCTTAAATGTTGTTGTGATTCATTTATATAGTTGGTTTTGTGATTTCATTTATATCACATTGGATGTTCTGATATGGCCATGATGCCGAAGGACGTATTTTTGTTTTGCATGTTATAATTATCACAACAAACATCGGGGGATTGGAAACCAACCATAATGGAATTCTAGGTGAATTCAACAAGGTGACCATGGCAACTCGTTTTATTGTGTTGTGTGTTGTTTTGTTAGATATTCCCATGGGGAGGATTATCTTTACATGTGACCATGGGTATTATGTATTTTATTGATGTGTTCTTTTTTATTATTGTTGTATGTATTTTATTAGTAATGTGTTCACTTATTTTTAATTAATTAAATTGTGATAGAATTAATGTGAGAATCACATGATTAAAATTTAAATAAATTAAATTGGGATATGGGAAATTAATAATGAAAGTTGCTGGCTGTTTGTATTTAATTTTGCAAGGGATGTGTAAGTTGTGTAAGTGCTTGTGTGAGTCAGATTTTGGAGTAAGAAATACTCCACCTCCATAGAAATTCGAATTTTTCCTTGGGGCTATTTTTGGAGGCTTGTGGGACAAGTAAAACTTGTCCCATGCCTCTAAATTTAATCTACCAACCATACTTATGGATGGAGAAGTGATTTGTGACTTTTATATTGAATTTTGTTAAGAATGTTGCTTGTTTTGGATTGCACTTTCTTACATGTTAATTAATTTGCTTTCCCTTGTGGTGTGGGCTTTTTAGAGTGTGTAAGTAACTTGTCATATTTTTCACCCACCTCTTTATTGTGCATGGGAGAATGGAGTTTGTCTTTTGTGTTGAATTGGAGGATGTGTGATGTGGCGCCCTACATGGATCCACATCATCCTCTTCTCTCCCTCTTCTATTTAATCCAAACTCTTGCCTTGTTTTTGGGTTTTTGAACCTTTTTGCATTATTCCTTAGGGGCACATTTTTCTTTTGCGGAGCTCTTGTTTTTGGAGGAAGTTGGAGAAAGCTTTGCATGCTTGGAGTTTTCTATTTTGGACTTTGTTTTCTTGGAATTTTAATCTTGTTGTTTGGAGACAAAAGTAACCATGGAGATGTAGGAATTTAACTCTCTTTTTATATGTTGTCATTTGCTAGTTGTGTTGTGTGGATAATGCATGCTTTGTTTTATTTGTTGGTTGGTTGGGTAGAGTGCCATAGGGATGGTGTATGAGAAGGCTATGGGGAATCCATGTGGGGGGGAATAAGGGAATGCCATTGGCATCAGAATTTTGTGGAGGGAGTTTGGGTTTGGGATCCACCATAGAAAATAAATAGCTTGCATTTCTTACTTTGTGGGGGGCATAAGGAAATCTGTGTGATGAATTATTTGGCGATTTGTTATTGGTGGATTCCCAATTCAAAATTGGGAGGCATAAGTAAGTTTCTCCATAAGCCTTGCTCCTTTGGATTTCATGATCAAGCATGAGTTGTGATTGAATGTTTTCTATTGCAGTTGTAAACTGATGTTTTGTGTTGAATTATGTTGTATATTGAAATGTGCATGTTTCAATGAATGTTGTGTTGTGGAAGCTAGTTGTTGCCATGCGTTGAATTGCATATGTTATTGTATTTTGGTTGGGGCTCGGGGGAAAATGATGAAGGAAGGCTTCTCCTTTCATTGGATGTCTTGGTTGGGTGGAGATCATTTCCTTTCCCCCTTTTTTGTTGTGATCAACTTGGAGAAAAAGATAATGTGCATGTTGCTGTCCTGGAGCAAAGGGAAAAATGCAGTTTGACAGTCCCTTGTGGAAACACATTAATTGTAATCCTTTCCCACTTGTTGTGGATGAAATTGTATCATGTATTTGAGAAGGAAAGATGTATATAATTTTATTATGAGTTAGTCTTTCAAATTGTGAAAGACATTTAAATTATGATTCTGTTTATTGGAAAGAAATGAAAAAATTCTGTTAATTGAATTCAAGGAATGAAAGAGTGTAAAGATGGTTTTTTGAAGTCAATAAAGAATTGCAATTTTATCTCTGAATTGCATTGTTGTGATGAAATGGGAATATCAAATTGTGATTTGAAGCTTTGTTTATTTGTAACAAAAAAATGTGTATGAAGGAAGGTTGTTGCTTGTTTCTTTTGGGAAATATATGAAATTGAAAGTCAAACCTTATCATTTAGCTTTGGAAATGAATTTTTGTAAACAAACTAAATGCATTAGATTAGTTTAGAAACTAGATACCACACTTAAATGATAAAATTGATAAATAGATCCTTTAAAAATTTGATCACTGGCACTGTGACTTCTAAAACTGGTAAATTTAAATATAACGCATAGTTCAAACCTGTACACATTAATGAACTCAAAAATGATAAATTTTAGGATGATAAGATGTTAATAAACTCAATTTGACAAAGAAAACTTAAGAAAACAATCTAACCATTGCAAAATTGAATCAATTCCCTTCCTTAGTCGTTTTTCTGTCTATTGTTGGAAAAATACACTTTTGAATTAATTGAACAAATAAACTTCTCTGTAATACTTTAAATTCTCCCTAGATCAATTCTCCTTGTCTTGTTTGGCATGTTGAGTGAAGAAGGAGATCCAATTTAATCAAATTGAAAACTTGGAAATTGTCAGTTTGCTAATTAAAATCCTGTGGATCCTTTTTGTAAAATTGACCCCTTAAACTTTACCAAAATGTAAAATTTATGTTTTCTTTTGCAAAGAGGGCTTTGATATCTTTCCAAAAATTCCTAATTTTCCCAAAACTAAGCTTTCTAGCTCAATTTATGGCACTTTGAAGTTTTTGAGCCTTGGTGAGAAAATTTGAGAAAAATTTTCCCTTGATGGGCCCGTAACCCAAAAATATCACGTCGAATTGCCTTAGAATTTTTTTTCAAAAAAAAATTTGGCTCCAGGGAAAATTGTCATCTTTTCCTCCACCAGCCTACAACCAATTAGAGGTTGCCACGTGTCCTCATGGGGTAGTGGCGGAGGCGTGGCATCTTTCCTTGCCATTTGGCCTTTTTGAAAATTTTGGAAAAAAATTCCTTTTAGCCCCACCATCCCGTAACCAATAACAGGATGCCACGTGGCAGCTTTGGGTCCTAGTGGAGGCGGGTGGAACCTTTGTTTTCTATTTGGTTTTTGGCCTTTTGAAATTTTTGTAGAAATTTCCTTATGGCCTCACATCCCTGCCCTCACCTTGGGAAGATTCTTCTCGCGGGTGCACGGACCCATGTGACCAACTTTCTCTTTTCCCCTCCTTTTGACAAAATTCTCAAATAAACCCCGTCGCTCCGACCTTCCTCCTCTTCTTCCCCACCCTTCCTTATTTTGGCCCGTCGGGTGACACGTGTCCACTAGGGACCCACGGAGGCGTGGGAGAAGTTTTGAATTTGCGCCACATGGGGGAAAATTTTTCTAAAGCTGCCCCGCGACCCACCAACCCGCTAAAGGGGTTTTCCTTTCCTCTTGACACGTGTCCCCTTGGGGAAAAATTGACCTCTAAACCCCACTTGACCATATCTCAAGTTCCTGAAGGAGTTAGGAGGACTTCCTTATATCACTGGAAAGGTGAGAAAATTTCATATCCAATGGGAATAATTTAAGGAAATTTTGAATACGTTAAGTGTGTGAAAAAACAAGTTAAAACTCTGAGCTTGCTAGAGAGTGGGTATGGGGGTAAATTACTCCCTGAACCTAACTGAAACTTCTAACCTTGAAAGTTGAACCATGTGACCTTGATAATTGTTAATAAATTAAACATATGATCTAGTAATTTTAGAATTGTTTCGGAACCTAATAGGTTCAACTGTTGTCTTACAACTTGGTTGTGAACACTTCTAACAAAAAAATTTATTCCATAATTTTCTAACTAACCCTAGGTTATTTCTTAGGTCTCAAGTGAGTTGTTTTAACTAGGCATCACACTTGGTATTAGAGTAGTGGTTCAAAGGCTTGGACCATTGGGCATACTAGAAAACTTGAGACATAAACTTTAACCTAGCACACTTTTAAATCTAGAAAACAACTCAGAATTTTTATATTTTAGCAAACATGGAAAATGTGTAAAACTTAGCAAAATGAACTAGCTCTTGCTTTGGTCTATGTAGGGGTCACAGACGGAGTGAGAGAAACTTTCACAGATACTTAGACTTACCACCACCACCACCACCAAATCATGGTGTAGCAGCTATCCTACCTCAGATTCTACAAACCCTTCAAGATGTTAATGTTGCTCTACACAGAGGATTAGGAGGAGGACATGCAGCTATTCATGACATAACCTTTTCTATTGAGGGTCAAGTATCTCCTCGACTTAGTGAGGAGAATAGAGGAGATAACTCCCATATGGAGTCAACTAGTGGAGAGTCATGACCTAGGAGATAGGGTGAAAGAGTTCCAAAGCATAGAGAGTAGTCTCAGAGCCCTAGACTTAGGGATGAGTGTGTAGAGAGACCAAGAGGCTGATAGACCACAACAGTGGATCACATCAAGGAGATCCTAAAGCTTTGGCCCTCACATTACTCAGGTGACATAGGTGGATTTCAGGTAAAGGCCTAGCTAGTGAGCTTGAGTGGTTACTTCAAGATTTGTCCTTGTTCTAGCAACACGAAAGCTCGTGTTGTGATCCATCTACTGAGGGATGGATCAGGATTATGGTGGATGAAAGAGGAGTAGAAGCTCTATGTGGATTAAGAGACAGTGACCTAAGAGCTATTTGAGGAGATACTCAAGAGAAGGTATTTATCATGGAGGTTCATCCAGCAGAGGATTGACGAGTTACATGACCTTTGACAGGGTTATTTTTCTGTAGCAGAGTATGAGAGTAGATTTCTAGACCTAATCCAGTATGTAAAGTATATACAGGATGAGTAGGTGTGGATTCATAGGTTCATCTAGGTCCTAAATTTAGATATTGGAGGTGCAGTTTGGATCCAATATCCATAGACATTATCAGAGGCCGTCGAGAAGGCCTATATTGCAAAGGAGACTCGGGGAAAGACCCAATAGGCTAGAGACTGAATCCGGACCCGCATATAGCATATGTAGGATGGTAGATCAAGGGGGTCAGTACCCCTTCCTCATGGTGGTTAGGGTATAGCACAGTAATCCTTTAGGCCACAATAGTAGCAGTCCCACCCACCTCATATACCTCCACAGAGAGTTGATACATAGAGAGGTTAGTGTATATGTCCTCCTCCTAGGGGTCCCATCAGGACACAAGGTGGACCTAGAGCTTAGTTAGCGGTAGATCACTAGTAGAGGCCTCAGTAGACCTCAGTTAGATCATTAGGGTCCATACCCCAGACTTCTAGGGCACCTAATGGAGGTTCTACTCATTAGGGAGGATGTTTTGGTTATGGAGTTATTGAACACTTTTGGAGAGATTGCCCAATAGAACCCTAAAAACAAAGGTAAGGCACATATTTGAGAGCCGACTATTAGTGACATGGGACATAGCCACAGGATTTATGCAGTGGTTGAGAACCGCTAGACAGAGCACCAGAGAATAGTCATTAAGACCACATGTAGTATTGGTGGTATTCCTACCTCTGTATTATTTCATTCTAGTTCTTCTGATTCTTTCATTGCACCATCTTTAGTAGAGCGATGTAGGTTGGTTGAAGTTAGGCAAGGTCTTAGTTGGGATGTTGAGATGGCTTCTGGAGCCAATATCTATGTAGACTCCTTAGTTAAGGAGTGTGTAGTGGATTTGGAACCTTTTACCACTACCTTGGATCTTTGTATCCTTCCTTTGGGCTCATATGGAGTCATTTTAGCTATGGATTGGTTATCTACACACAGGGAAAAGATGGATTGTTATCACAATACTATATCTTGTGCAGATGATTTAGGAGTTGAGTCAATGATTTCTAGGGTCAGGAGACCCGTTTCTATTTGCACCATCTCTGTTATGCAACTTAAGTGATGTGTGCGACGGGGTTATCAGATGTATGTTGTTACAGTCACTGACATATTAGAGGATGGGCCTAGTGGACCATCACTAGATGATCATCCCATTTTGATATTGTTTTTTAATGTCTTTCTAGGGAGCTACTAGGGTTACCACCCCCACATGAGATTCATTTTCATATAGATCTAGTTCCTAGAGTAGAGCCTATCCCACGGGAACCTTATTGGATGACCACCCCGAATCTCTGTGAGATCAAGTTGTAGCTTGAGGGACTTTTGGAGAAATGCCTTATCCATCCTAGTGTATCCCCTTGGGGTGCATAAATGATCTTTGTGAAGAAGAAGGATGGATCCTTGTGGTTGTGTATTGATTAACATCAGCTGAACAAGATAACAATCTAGAATTTTTATCCTCTCCCTCGTATCGATGACTTGTTTGATCATATGAAGGGAGCCATAGTTTTCTCTAAGATTGATCTCAAGTCAGGGTACCATCAGTTGAGGATTTCAGAGGAAAACATTCATAAGACCACCTTTCACATGAGATACGGGCACTATGAGTTCACAATGGTGCCTTTTGGTTTAACTAACACCCCCGCAGTGTTCATGAGTTTGATGAATGGGGTATTTAGGAACTTCTTAGATCACTTTGTGCTCATCTTCCTAGATAAAATTTTGATATACTCACGTACATGTGAGGAACATGAGGGGCACCTTCACCAGGTTCTTCAGTGTCTTTGGGAGTAGCAACTTTATGGGAACTTGAAGAAGTGTGCTTTCCTTCAGATAAAGGTACAATATTTGGGTCATATCATTTCTGGGGAAGGTATCATAGTTGATACTTCTAAGATTAGAGCCATTATGGATTGGACAACACCCACTACAGTGACCAAGGTGTGCAGTTTCATGGGATTAACAAGCTTACTACTGGAGATTTGTTCAGGACTTCTCACAGATTGTGCACCCTATCACTTCCCTTTAGAGGAAAGGGAAGAATTTTTTTGGTCAGACAGATGTTAGTAGGCCTTCAGGACACTGAAGGAGTTCCTCACTACAACAACTATTCTTGTAGTTCCAGATCCATAGGGTGAGTTCTTTGTTTGTACAAATGCTTCTTTAGTAGGACTTCGATGTGTGTTGATGCAAGATGGTAGAGTAGTAGCTTTCGAGTCTCGTAAAGTCAAAGATCACAAGTTTAATTATTCCACCCATGATCTTGAGCTTGTGGTAGTTTTGCATGCTTTGGTTAGATGGAGACACTTTATTATTGGATAGAGATTCACACTTAGGACAAATCACTTGAGTCTTCGCCACCTCTTCACGCAGCCCAATCTCAACACTCGTCAGCGGCATTGAATGGAGTTGCTTTGTGAATATGACATGGAGATAGAACATGTGAAGGGGAAAGAGAATGTGGTAGCAGACACTCTCAATAGATGAAGACATGTGGCTATGGCCACCTCAGTGAGCAAATATTTGCAGAGCAAGATCCTTCAGAAGCTTCCTCTTGACAGCTTCTACATTGCAGTACGAGCAGAGATCGAGTCACAGAGACCCCTTGAGGGGGAGTTTGATGATTTTTCCTTAAAGGAAGATGGCCTTCTCAAGCATAAATGCCAGATATATGTTCCCATAGATGGAGGCTTGAGGCAGGAAATCTTGGTGGAGGCACATCATGCACCCTATTCAGCCCATCCCAGGGTGAATAAGATGCATGCCACCTTGAGATAGTTTTACCATTGGAGAGGACTTCGTAGAGACATGGCCCAACTTGTGTCATGGTGTTTAGAGTATGAAAGGGTTAAGGCTGAGCATCAACATCCAGCAGGCCTTCTTTATCCTCATGTTATACTGGAATGGAATTGGGACACCATTTCCATGGATTTCATTAATGAGATACCGATGTCGAGATATCACCACGATGCCATCATGGTCACGGTTGATAAATTGACAAAAGTGGCTCACTTTTCTCTGGTGAAGACCACTTATACAGCTAGATTAGTGGCACGAGTATATTTAGATGAGATTTTCATATTACATAGGATTCCACAGAAGATCATTTGTGACTGCGATCACTTGTGCACTTCACATTTCTGGACTACCATGCAGTATGTCCTCAGGACAAGAATCAAATTCAGCACAACATATCACCCTGAGACAAATGGACAGACCAAGCGGGTGAATCAAATTTTAGAGGATATGCTTAGGAAGTATGTGATGGATCAACAGACTAAGTAGGAGGAGTACCTGTACTTATTGGAGTTTTCCTACAATAATATTTTTCAGAGTTCTATAGTCATGGATCCTTTTCAAGATTTTTTATGGTAGAGAGTGTAGAACACCTCTTAGCTAGGACAGGTTAGAGGACAGAGTGTCTTTTGGACCAACTCTTCTATAGGACATGGAGAAGCAGGTAATGTTGATCATGCAGAGATTGCAGGAAGCTCAAGATAGGTAGAAGAAGTATGTGGATCAACATAGGATTGAATGTAGTTTTGATGTGGGCATGAAGGTGTTCCTTCATGTCAAGCCACATAAGATCCCTATCCATTATGGAAAAGGTTCTAAGTTAGTCTCCTAGATATTTTGGTCCTTTTGAGATCTTGGAGCATATCGGCCCTTTGGCCTACCATCTAGCATTTCCACCCAGCTTGTCTCACATACATGATTTTTTTCATATTTTAGTTCTCAGGAGATATATTGCAGAATCCATCTCATGTGTTAGATTGGAAATCATTGCAGGTGTAGGATCAAGGTAAGGTGATGGTGGAGCTTGTTCACATATTAGATTGTAGGATCTTCCTAGGCCTTTGAGGTAGAGAGATTGATCAGGTTTGGGTGAAGTGGGATAGATATGATGAGACTACAACTACATGGGAGGATGCTACTTCATTACGAGTTTAGTTTCCACATTTGTTCCAATGACTTCTAGGAGGAAGTTGAGTCTAAGGGGAGGGGGATGTAAGTGCCCACTTCCCTTTGACACCTTTTTATACTTATTTTGATACTGTTGATTACATTATATACATTATTATGTTTTGATTTAGTATGATGTTAAACATTGATCATGGATTATTGTTGATCTTGATTTGATTTTGATGCATGATGATTACTAGAGACACCTTATATGTGGATGATGATATATTATTTGATATGGATGTTGTTTGAACATGTGATTTTGGATATTATGAGTAGATCTAGAAAATAAATATTTTATGATGCTGATATAGTTGTGGATAAAAAAATGCAAATGATGTAGTTGTTGCTTCAGTGTTGTTGTGATTCATTTATATAGTTGGTTTTGTGATTTCATTTATATCACATTGGATGTTCTGATATGGCCATGATGTCTGAAGGAGGTATTTGTGTTTTGTAGGTTATAAAATATAACAACAAACATCGGGGGATCGGAGACCAACCAAAATGGAATTCTAAGTGAATTCGACAAGGTCACCATGGAAACTTGTTTTATTGTGTTGTGTGCTATTTTGTTAGGGATTCCCATGGGGAGAATTATCCTTTATATGTGACCATGGGTATCGTGTATTTTAATTAATATGTTATTTTTTTATTGTTGTATGTATTTTATTAGTAATGTGTTCACTTCTTTTAATTAATTAAAGTTGTGATAGAATTAATGTGGGAAATCATATGATTAAAATTTAAATAAATTAAATTGGCATATGGGAAAATAATAATGGGAGTTGTTGGCTCTTTGAATTTAATTTTGTAAGGGATGTGTAAGTTGTGTAAGAGATTGTGTGAGTCAATTTTGGAGTATGAAATACTCCACCTCCATGATAAAATAGAATTTGTCTTTGGGAGTTGTTTTTGGAGGCTTGTGGGACAAGTAAAACTTGTCCCATACCTCTAAATTTAATTTTCCAACCATACCAATGGTTGGAGAGGCTGATTTATGACTTTTATAATGAATTTTATTCAGCATGTTGCTTGTTTTGGAATGCACTCTCTTACATGTTCATTTAATTTGTTGTCCCTTGAGGTGTGGGCTCTTTGGAGTGTGTAAATAACTTGTCATATTTTTTACCCACCTCTTTATTATGCTTGGGAGAATGAAGTCTTGTATTTTGTGTTTGAATTTGAGGATGTTTGATGTGGCATCCTACATGGATCCACATCATCCTCTTCTTTCCCTCTTCTTTTTAATTCAAACGCTCTGCCTTGTTTTTGTGGTTGTTGAATCACTTTTTGCAACTTCCTTGGGGGCGCATTTTTCTTATTTGGAGCTCTTGTTTTTGGAGGAAGTTTTGGAGAAATATTTGCATGCTTGGGAGTTGTCTGTTTTGGACTGTGTTTTCTTGGCATTTGAAGCTTGCTGTTGGGAGACAAAAGTCACCATGGAGAGGTAGGAGTTTAAATCTCTATTCTTTATGTTGTCATTTCCTTGCTATGTGTTGTGTGAATGGTGCATGCTTTGTTTCATTTGTTGGCTGGTTGGGTAGACTGCCTTAGGGAGGGTGTAGGAGAAGGATATGGGGAATTCATGTGGGAGGGCATAAGGTAATGCCATTGGCATTAGATTTTTGTGGAGGGAGTTTTTTTTTGGGATCCACCATGGAAAATAAATAGCTTCCATTTCTTACTTTGTGGTGTGCATAAGAAAATATGTGGGGGGGCATAAGGAGAAACTTGTGGGGGGGCATAAGGAAATGTGTGTGGGATGAATTATTTTGGTTGGTTTGTTCTTGGTGGATGCCCAATTCCCAATTGGGAGGTGTAAGTAGCTTCCCCAATAGACCTTTCTCCTTTGGCTTGCATGATCAAGCCTGAGTTCTGTTTTGAATGTTTTCTATTGTAGTTGTGAACTGCTATGTTTTGTGTTAAATTGTGTTTTAAATTGAAATGTGTATGTTTGAAAGAATGTCTGTGTTGTGGAAGCTAGTTGTTGCCATGTATTGAATTGCATCTATTATTATATTTTTGTTGGGGTTCGGGGGAAAATGATGAAGGAAGTATTCTCCTTTCATTGGATGTCTTGGTTGGGTGGAGAGTGTTGCCTTTCCCCCTCTTTTGTTGTGATCAATTTGGAGAGAAAGAAAATGAGCACGTTGTTGTCCTGGAGTAAAGGAAAAAAATGTAGTTTGACAGTCCCTTGTGAAAACATATTTATTTGTAATCCTTTCCCACTTTTTTTGGATGAAATTTTAATCATATATTTTGTGAAGGAAAGATGTATATAATTTGATTATGGAGTTAGTCTTTCAAATTGTGAAAGACATTTAAATTTTGATTATGTTTATTAGAAAGAAATGAAAAAAATTATGTTAATTGCATTCAAGGAATGAAAGAGTGTAAAGATGTTTTTTTTGAAGTCAATAAAGAATTGTAAGTTTATCTTTGAATTGCATTGTTGTGATGAAATGGGAATATCAAATTGTGATTTGAAGCTTTGTTTATTTGCAAAAAAAGAATGTGTATGAAGCAAGGTTGTTGCTTGTTTCTTTTGGGAAATATATGAAATTGAAAGTCAGACCTTATCATTTAACTTTTGAAATGCATTTTTGTAAACAACTAAATGCTTTAGATTAGTTTAGAAACTATATACCACACTTAAATGATAAAATTGATAAATAGATCCTTTAAAAATTTGATCATTGGCATTGTGACTTCTAAAACTGGTAAATTTAAATATAATGCACAATTCGGACCTGTACATATTAATCAACTTGAAAATTATATATTTTAGGATGATAAGATGTTAATGAACTCAATTCGACAAAGAAAACTTAAGAAAACAATCTAACCATTGCAAAATCGAATCAATTCCCTTCCTCGGTCGTTTTTCTGTCTATTGTTGGAAAAATACAATTTTGAATCAATTGAAAAAATAAAATTCTTTGCAACACTTTAAACCCTCCCTAGATCAATTCTCCATGTCTTTTTGGCATGTTGAGTGAAGGAGGAGATCCAATTTAATCAAATTGAAAAGTTGGAAATTGCTAGTTTGCTAATTAAAAGCCTACAGATCATTTTTGCAAAATTTACCCTTTAAAATTTATCAAAATATAAATTTTATGTTTGCTATGCAAATAGGGCATCGAGATATTTCCAAAAAGTCCTCATTTTCCTAAAACTGAGCTTCGTAGCTCAAGTTATGGCACTTTGAAGTTTTTGTGCCTTGGCGGGAAAATTTGGGAAAATTTTCCCCTGGCGCGCCCGCAACCCAAAAATTTCCCGTCGAATTGCCTTAGAAAAAAAATTTAAAAAAAAATTGGTTGGGGAAAAATTTGAACTTTTCCTCCACCTTTCCATGCAGCCAATCAAAGGCTGCCACGTGTCCTCACGGGGCAGCGGAGGAGGCGCATCATTTTCCTTACCCTTAGACTTTTTTGAAAATTTTGGAAAAAAATTCCTTTTGGCACCGCCGGCCCACGACCAATCACAGGCTGCCATGTGGTAGCTTTGGGTGCTAGTAGAGGGGGCAGACCCTTTATTTTCTTTTGGTTTTTGTCCTTTGCAAATTTTTTGGAGAAATTTCCCCGCGGCCCCTCATCTCCCGCCCTTGCCTTGGGATTTTCTCTTCTCGCGGGCGCGCGGACCAACGCACGCTTTTCACCCCAATTTCCCCTTTGGAAAAATTCACTGATATTCTCTATCGCCCGCCTCTCCCTCTCTCTTCTCCTCGTTGGCAAATGGGAAATTTTTTAACTTTTCTTCCCTTTGGGCGGGATACCCCAAATTCTTCTGCCGCTCCACCCTTCCTTGTTTTCCCTGGCAGTGTCTCAATAGGCCACCACGTGTCCTAGGAGGACCTGTGGAGGTGTGGGCGCAACTGGAAAATTTCTCCCAATTTACAAGTGTGGGGGGAAATATTTCCTAAATCCCACCCCGCGACCCACCAACTTGCCAAAGGTTTTTTTCACCCCTGCTTGACATGTGTCCCCAAAGGGAAAATTTGAACCCAAAACTCCGCTCGCTCATATCTTGAGTTTTGAAGGATTTAGGAGGACTTATTTATATCACCGGAAAGGTGAGAAAATTTCCTATCCAATGGGAATGATTTAGGGAAATTTTGGAAGTATAAGTGTGAGAAAAATCAAGTTGAAACTCTGAGCCTGTTAAAGAGTGGGTATGGGGGTAAATTACTCCCTGAACCTAACTGAAACCTCTAACCCTAAAATTTGAACCTTGTGAACTTGAAAATTTGTTAATGAAGGAAAAATATGTTCTAGTAATTTAGATTCATTCTGAAACCTAATAGGGTCAATTGTTGTCTTGCAACTTGGTTGTGGACACTTCTAATCAAAAAACAAATTATTCCATAATTTTCTAACCAGTCCTAGGTTGTTTCTTGAGTATCAAGTGGGTTGTTTTAAATGGGCATCACACATGTAATTTTGAACAACTCATCAAAATTACTTAGCCATTTTTGTGCTCTGGAAAAGCTACATGACATTGATTCAATCTTCCGTGGAATACATGAATGTATTGTCATGCGGGTTCTTCTAACCTGTGAAACAAAGGAATGAACGACTCAGGACTTAGTTGAAAATTGGCAATATTAGTGTCCCAAAAAATTTGTTAGACACTCATGTCACTAAGGAATTTAGTCCCTTTAGGGTAGAAGTGAAGTTATAATACAATGGAGTTGCATATCCATAGGGAGTGGAGAAATCGTCCAAGACAGAAAGTTGTGGATCAAAGGAATAAACCCATACGGGTGGTGTGAATTATTTTCGCTCATCTGGGAAAGAAAAGGGGAAATTTGTGAGGGTCCATGGAAGAAGAAAATTTGAAACAACGTGATTAAATCCACTAGACAAAGTAAAAATCACAGAATAAGTCTCACATCCATGCAAATTCTGAACTAAAGATCCAATCACCCTAACCACTAGAATTTAATGAAGCATGGCATCATTCTCTGTAGATTTGTGGCATGTGATATAATAAAGGGGTCATGTTTGGTTGTTGGCATTTATCTAAGGTGGTCATGCCTTTACTGCAAGTAAACACTTGCAATAAATCGATGGCGCCCATGCTCATTCAACATTTTAGGGGATGGATTCCAGATCAATGGTCCTTTATCCTCTCTCCTCCTCTTTCTTCATTCCATGAATTATATAAATACAATTACTTATGCAATTTTTATGGGTTCTAATCCTTTTTCCTTTTGTAGAAATTTTTGAGATCTTCCTTTTGAAACTTGAAAAATTATGCTTCCGACGTCTATAACTCTCGAATAATGATCTCGTTGCCTCGGCCCTATATGTAAATTATAGAAGATTGATTAATACGATTTTGGTTTAGTTATTTCCTTTGAATACATTGATGTTTGATGTGAATATTTTACCTTCTTACATATTTCGTGTTCTTTCATTTTTTTACATCTAAACCGCACGTATTTGTATGATACCCACTTCACAACTTTGCATATGTGTCATTTGCATGGCCTAGAAAATTTACACCTTATTTTGGTGTTATCACCACCCTTTAGCATGTTTTTAGCATGTTAGAGTAGGATTAACTTATGAGTAGTTTTAGCATGATAAGTATGTTGTGTTGTGTGGGTTTTCCAAATCCATGCAAAAAGGAATCCATCCTTCTCTGAATCGAATTGTCTCAAGCCGCAAGGCCCCCCACTTGCCCCAGATGTTGCCTCAAAATTCTAGATCTTTTATGATTTGGAGCATGGTGAAATTTTGAGCTCCAACAGTTTTGGCATGCCAAGTGGGATATTTTTATGAGTTATATGTGATTGTTACTGAGTCTTGGTGTATTTTTTGGTGGTTTCAACCTTCATATGCATTCTTCAACAAATTTGGTGACTCCATATCATCAAATATTTTGGTTTCAAGGATTTTTTAACTTCATGTTTCACAATAAGAGTGAAAACAAGGTCAAATGCGTACAAAGATGGGGTATTTTATTAGCTATAACTCTCCCCACAAAGAGAAGGAAAATATCTCCATGGAGATCTGTAACTTCTCTCAACTAGATTTATTCAACTCCACATCTAGGTAGACCATTTTCACTTCCTATCTGAAGTCTCATACCTATTCCATTCATGGCACATTAGAGAAATTTACCATTTTTAAGTTTAAGTGGAGGAATTCCTTTAGTTCTGGACACGCAACATGACATCCCAATAGCCACCTTGAAGAGTATTCCATTCTTCATAGGAAAACATTCTACCACACCCATGGAACACATTGAGGACATTTCAAATATCTATTCAGTGCATGTATTCATGGAAGATGACGTCGCAGTGTGGATTTTGACATTCTCTTTCAAGGGAAAATTTTTGTAATGGTACAGAAGTCTTCCAACTGCGTCAATCCACACTTGGGATGAGCTTAGGACTACTCTCTCTCAAAATTTTGATGAAATGGTCGAATAAAATTTCACCTTTGGAGTAGCTTACCACAATCAAGTGGGCTCCAAATGAGCTCTTGGCGGATTTCAACTTCAAGTTCCAAAAGACATGGGACATAATTCTAGTATCCATCTAATACAAACCCCTCAAGGTTATGTTTTTATAATTTCTTAGAGATTTGAATTCTGATATCCCAGTAGTATTGATCCAATATATGGGTGTTATTAAATTACCAAATGCCTATGCAATAACCATTAAGGCTTGAAAAATGTCTAATCCAAGTATGAAAGTTAGCCCCTAGATTACATATGGCTATTTTTTATGAATTGTCGCATAGTACACAACCTTTCATTACTCACACTCTACAACTAGTTATTCCATCTTCTTCTTCCACATTTGGTTCTTCTGTAAAACATGAAGAAATTGAAAAACTCAGTGTGTAACTTAAAAACTTAACAAACGAGATAATATCCCTCAAGATACAAAAATATCAAGCTCCTAAAAATTATCCTAACCCTCCTCAGGGATATCTACAACAGGGATTTCAATATTCTAATCAAATATTTCCTCATAATTACCCCGAATAAAGTCGTCAATTGAAAACTCATAGCCCCTACCATCTCCTATAACTTAAACAAAGCTATTGTTACAGTTTAAAATAATTTGGCAGAAAGTTTTGAATGGTTTTATTCTTATGACAAACCCCATATCCAATATACATGTGAGGATGGAATCAAATCCTTACGGGGAAAAATATATCATGGTCCAAAATCCATTCTACGTGTAAGAAAAAATTGTAGCTCCTTAAAAAAGCAGTGTAAAATAAATTCAAGAATCCCCTCATGAACCCAACTTCATGTTCTTCAGACTTAAATAATTCGGTGTGGTGAATCAAGCCATGGGAAACCTAAGTAGGCCACAACTTCATGTAGAATACAATACAAGATCCAACAAGAAAAATATGGATGCAAGATCCCCTCCTCTTGTCACTCCAGGCTTCCGCATAATGCTTCCAATCTAGTCTAGCAGGATTTAAGTAGAAATCCATCTTCAACGGTTTTTAGTAAATTAATCAATATGTGCAAAGTGACCAAATTATGTGAGACACATAAAACCCTTGCGCAACATTGCAGAACCATACAATGTGTTTAAGTTCCACCAAATAAGGAGAATCCACAGATGGAACAGAGGAAAAATGAGACAGGCCACTCCTTTGCATTGCAAAAATTCATGGGTATTCCTCTCAACATTGTGGAGCAAATAAAAAATACAAACCTAAATTTCATGATGTGGGATGCGCTATATATCCAATCTCAAAGGGATTTAATGTAAGAATCCATGAAGCACCTTCCACCTATATAACCTGCTATGCAAAAATTAGATGTCACGCAGTTGTTGGTATCATAATCACTTAGGGTCACTGCATCGTAAAATCATTAAAACTTTCATTCCATTAACATTTACATCCATAAATTATTCAATGTATTCATCAAACATACATACACATAAAGACTAGGCAATGATTAACCAAACACATGAGCAAACACCAAGAGAGCACAAGAACCCATAAACACAAGATTTAAGTGTGAAACCATCACGGAGGAAGAAAACCCATTGAACCTCTACATATATTACACAAAACAAAGTAATATTTTTTATATTACACAACACAAGAATTTCTTTAGTGTTGGCTAGATTTTCTTCATAGCATAAAACCTAGGCAGTCATGAGATAAATCTCCCTCATTTACTGGTGAGGCTCCCGTGTCAGATTTTTCAATTAAAATATGCTAGTATCTATATGGGGGTTTTACTTTAACTATTCAGCTCATGAACCATAGCTGTATAGTTTTGCAGCAAGTAAGCAACTATTTAAGAAAGGAAATATTTATAGAAGAAGGGAATTATATAAACAAAGAGAAGAAATGGGGGAAGATGTGCATCCCAATCAATAGATAAAAGATTTGATTGCATGCGCATAGAAGAAACCAATAGATATCAACACAGAATTATAAGCAAAGGAATCTCTAGATCTAGATCTAAAATAACACAAAGTTTATTTAAAGATCTAAGATAGAAAGCTAGAAAAAAAATACATCGTGACACAAAGTTCTCTGGAAATCTGCTCCTGTATATTCCTTTGCTCCAAGTGGCTCTCAAGGGTTTCAGCACAAAGTCTGGAACACAAGAATGCTTGCTTACAAATTTTGATCATTAACCCGGAGGTTCTTCTTCTACTTATAGAATGTAGAAGGGAAAGTACAAATGGGAAACTCAACTGAACTGAAACATAAACAAGAAGTAAAGATGACATCTGGCAATCATCCTCCACTAACTCCTCCTTAAGTGACACATCTATCACTTAACTAATAGAATTGTTCCACATAACTTAAAGTAATGGTTTCAAAACCAATAACTTTAAAGTTTTACAATTTCATCCGAGAACATGGAAAATAGAAGAAGAAATAATAGAAGAAGAAGTCAAGCCATCTGTAATATTTATATCTTCTTTTTGTTTTGATACTGAATATACTTGTCGAACATGTAATTCAACATCTTCCCATCTGTCTTAGCCACAACTTCCTTTTTCTGTCCTGAACTGCAGCAATCCTTTATTCAACACCTTGATACATGCTTCCACATCCTCCAAGCTCGGCCCGAACCTCGCAATATCTGACTACAGTGCCACCAGTCTGCTAATGGAATTCATCGTGAAAGGCTTAGTGGCTCCATCAATTCTCCCTTGTACCATCAAAAGAGACCCTTCTAGGGAATTAGGCACTCTGCTAGGAATGATCCATACGTATGAAGTAACATTTCTGACCGCTTCCTCCTAAGTGAAAGTAATGATATTGTCTGGTAAAGACGATGCCACACTTTCAAGTGCCTGCATCCTCTTCAGCATAATTCCGCAGATCTCCAAATGGAAAGATACTGTAAACTCTAGTTGCTTCCCCTTGTCAACTGATCCGTCCGGTATAATCTATTCTGCAATCAACACTTCTCCCGGCAGCTTATTGATTTCATGCCAAAGTACTCAGGTTACTCTCCGCAACTGTGTTCATATCTACTATGCTTGTCACCAGTTGCTTCAGTTGATCTGCTGCATCTTTCATAACCTTCAGGTGGGCTGGCACCTCTCCAAGTTGTACAGAAGCTTGACGAATAATAAGATTCTTCCATTTTTCAATAGATTTCACTTGGTTGCTCACACCTTCCATCTCCTGCATCATATGATCACTCACCTGCTTCTGCGCTCAAATGTGCTGAGTAGAAGATTTAGCAACCTTGGCAATGATCTCGCACAACTAAGATACCATCTTTTGGAGTTCAACTTTCTCCACCTTTTCTCTGTCAAGCCTAAGGAATAGAGCATCTATCAATGTTTGCATGTATCCTACTTCAATCCTTCTATGGTGGCTTGACCGATGGGTACTCTGGTTACTGTTATGTCTTCTGCCGTGAGCTCATCCTCTTTCTTTCCCTCCACTGAAACTGACATCTCAGCAAACTTCTGCCCCGACTCCTCGATGATCAACATTGAATTTACCTTAGCAACTTTAGGTTTTCTGTCTTTTCTACCTAGACTCTGGAGCAGCTGCAAGTCATGTTCCTCCAAGTTCATTTCCACTCTAGCCTCTGGAACTAACTGTGAAGTCAACCATTATGAGAAATTACTTCTCGGAGAATGAGAAGTTACTGAGTGTACTACTATCTCCCGCTCTGATTCCTCTCCATCAGAAACTGCTAACATGTTATGGCTGCCATCTTCTGAATCATCCAAGGACAAAGCTCTTTCGAACTATGCCATCTACATCTTCAACGTTTCTTAAGGAACAAGTGCTAAACGGAGTGGCTGAGGAGAGAAGATGAATGTTGCTAAATTCAGTGGAGGCATGGAAGTGTCCTGCTGAGGTGCAACAGTGGGTGAAGTACTGGATGCTGGAGAAGCCAGAACTAATGTCATTTCCGTGGAAGTGATCTTCTCTTTTGATTGAGACCTTCTGTGGACTTTCATCTTCTCAGCCTCCTGCTGCTTTCTCCACTGTACTTCCTCTTGAGGGAATCCCCTGCACCGAAGTTTCCCATGACTTGATTCATCAATGCTTCATCAAAGAAGTATCTCTTTGTTAGAAAACAATTTGAAGTATTCACCAAAATAGCGGCAGACCTTTCCTCAATCTTATGGCAGCCCCCTACGTTCTCCTGATGTATGGATCTATCTCCTCCCATTTGATGGTATGTGTCAAGTAACACCGCCCCATCATCTTTAAGATCCGCAGGTATCCATGCTTGCTGTGCTGATAGCCTGCTGAAATATTTCTTTCTAACCTCGTACTCACTTTTGCACTTCATCCAGAAATCCTCTAATGAAGGCACATGTGCGTACTCCTGGGAGATCGTCTTCCTGGCTACTCCAAATGGATCAAAGTTCAGCCGTGTCGGGAAGAACTATTTCTCGTACTCAGAGAAAATCTCCGCCTCCATTCCTCGAGCTCTATGAATGCTCTGGCAGCTATAATGACCCACATTGATCTGGAAGAAGCCCGTAGACTTGTGCCATTTTGACTAAAGGTCGTGCATCTCCACAAGTTTCCTGCTCAGCTCCATGGTGATCAATCTATCATTCAGATATCTGGGTAGCTTAATCGGTTCTCCAGAAAAGCCCCTGACCCTGAGGTATGTGTAATCCGCAAACTGAATGAAGAAACTGCCAATTCTGGACACAGCTTCCCACGCTTCCTTGCTCACCCTGTTGGCCTTTAGGTCCTTGTCCAGCCTGCAAATGAATTCATAGAAGAATCCATCATTGACCACTTTGAAATCTTTCTTGCATGTAGGTACAGTAATCCGTGGGTAGCACTCTAAAATGGGGTCCTTTGAAAGAACACCACATCTATCCATCTTGGAGAAGATGCCTTGTGAGGCTACTGCATATACCAAATAGGAAGTCATTTTGAAGATGAAATTACGCTTCACGTTCTAGAGTTTCTCACCAATGTTGTCGTTAATAATTTCCGACCAATTGATTATTGAATCATCCTTGTTGATTTAAATGGTCCCGATGAAAGCACACATCCGTGTATGGAAATTGTGAGCGTTCACTTCGCCATTTATCTTGCATAACGATTTGGCAATATCATCTACCTCCTATACCAGATTGGACCGCAGAAGATTTCTTGGGAACTTGGAAGGAGATCTAGGCTTCTTCATGTATCTGTTGTTCATTATGTTCACGCACTCAACTCTATGCTTCTCCCACCTGCTACTGGCATCATGAATGCTAATAGAAGTCACCACCTTTTGTGCCAGAATCTTCAAATAATAATTGATGAACTGTGTGTCCAGCCGGATAACTATTTTCCCCGTATCATCTCGAACTGATTTGGATGATGGATGGTAAGACCTAGCACACTCCATAATGAACTCGGGCAACTGGGTTGTGTATGGAAATGTTGCAGCTCGAATAATTCCACTACTTTTAACTGCACGCATGAGGGAATTCTTCCCTTCTCTGGATCTATCAATCAATTCAGAAAGAGGTTATGGACCTAGATCTGTGTCTCCAATGTCTGTGAATTTGAAAGTGATACATGACTCCGTTGTGCTTTATTTTTCATCCCTCTTCGCCATGGCTATGTCTATCTTTATCTGAATAATTCTTTTTCTCCTTATCTTGTCGGAATTCTTTAAAACTGGTGCAGATCTAGATAATTCTTTAGATTCAGAGGATATATTTAATGTATTGGACATTGATTTAAGCTCCCTTTCTTTTGTAAAGAACCTGTAATGAATTCCTGTAATTAATTCAGACAAATATGGCAACCGGAACATGAACAGTGGATTTTAATCATAAAAATTTGCATAATTCAAGCCTGTTGCCCCAAATTTGATGTTCTATTTGCATGTAAAGCAAGCATGAATTTTACCAACTTCACCTGAGCACCCGTATCACTTATGCAAACAATTATCTAGACACAAATCAACTTCCTTCAACCTGTGTGCCCATTCTGGAAGCTTTTAGCATTAATTTCACCTTCTTCTGAGTAAAAATCCTCTTCAAATGGGGCACACTTTTCCTCTGTGCTGCACTTCTTTGCCTTTTAATTAATTAATTCATCCTTATGGCAGCCCCTGCTTATATAATCTTCACAATTATACAATTAATTAATGCCTTTCCTATTCCTGACAATTAATTTATTATTTAATAAGCTTTAATTTGCAAATGGGGCACCTATTTTGTGCATGCTCATGGCTTCCAGTAAATAAATTAAATTTATTTAACTTTATACTTCTACTTCCAGTTAACTCAAGCCTCACAGTATGCTTTGACCTTAGCCACTGAAAACAGGAATTAATTTAATCATTTAATACTTAAATTATTTTTATTTCTCTCCCAAATGGGGCACACT
Source organism: Taxus chinensis (assembly GCA_019776745.2). NCBI lineage: Eukaryota > Viridiplantae > Streptophyta > Pinopsida > Cupressales > Taxaceae > Taxus > Taxus chinensis. The sequence continues at coordinate 733,131,356 of CM034154.1, read as the reverse complement.
TTTTGACATAAATGGGTTGCATTAAATAAATATTATTTATTTAATTTTAGAACAGTCTATTTCGAACTTCCTTTTGTCCATTTACCTATGTTGACTTTTCCACAAGCCTGGGTGCCAACATTGGAAGAGAAATTAATTAAATTAATTAATTTAAGGATGTCTTTCTTTTCCTAAAGGGGGTTACACTTTTTGGCATAAGAGATTTCTATTTTTAAGAGTCACATGACAATGGGATTATTTACCCTACAAGGCAGCCCTGAAAATACCATGATTCACTTAAGTCGTTTGACTTTCATAATGGGATTATTTACCTTACAAGGCAAGCAATAAAATCTCATGATTTTCTAAAGTGATTTTTCTTTTATTCCATAATGGAAATTTTTACCCTGCAAGGCAAGTAAGAAATTCTCGCCTAACTGTTGCCTCCAATTTTCCCATTGTGAATTAAGTGGCATTGCTTCCATGGGAAAAAGTACCTTGCTAGGTAGGTACAAAATTCCCACCTGCCAGCTGCTTCCAAAAATCCCATGATCCACTTCAAACCCTCTTTTTCAAAAAATGCGGCCAACCCCCAAAAGAGGCTTTTTGGTGCACAACTTCGTCTTTTCCAAGAGATCCAGACCTCCGATGGTGAATTCCTTCTGGAACAATGTGCGTATGTGATCTCCAGATACTCCGGGCCAAAAATTAGGCCAAACCAGCAAAGGAATTGATCTTGAGAAATTTCACATAAAACCAAATGGGAAAACACAAAAAACATAAAATGTTGCTAGAAGTTACAAATAAATCCTACAATGCATTCCTAGTTAAAACCCTACTAGTATATGGGAATAACGATATGTACGATCACAACAAAATTAAACGGAAGCACTAGTTACCTCAAACGGGGCTCAAAATAATTAAATACAAATTTCCCACATGTAAATCCCGACGACAAAATATAACAATTTTAGGCATATTGGTATTTGGTGGAAAATGGCTAATATGGCTCCTTGGGAATATCTTGACACAATACAAGAACTTTCTAGCAATAAAAACACAAAACGACCCATTATTTTAAAATTTGATTACTTCAATTTTGACATTGTTTACATCTACTAATTTAAACAAATAAGACATGTTGATAAGACCATTTATAACTAAGACTCAACTTACAATGATTGTACGATAACAATTATTGTAAAAATGAATGGCAACAAAATGAGTGACACAATGATAGCTAAAGACATTTTTGAATATAGACTACTCGATGAAAACACATATGATATCCTAAAATTTACAAAGAACTAAAACATATCTAAAAAGAAGGTTGACCGTATACTAAAGTAGATATAGTTTATATAACAAACTTGCTATTCATATTGGACAATGGTTAAAGACACGGAACATAAAACTCAAACACTATGCACATGGAAGCATGTGTCTAGACAAGAATTCAACTGCACTGTGCATGATATAATAAAAAACCGTGATGACAAATAAAGTCGATTAGCAGTTGTCAGGTGCCTTTTTCTCCTTCCAGGCGCATAAAATTTTTTAAGACTTGGCTCCTCCCACGCTTCTGCTACCTGATTTTTCTACCAGCTACGCCTCTCATGTCCTACATGCGATGTATATCTTTTGGATGTGCACGTGGGGTGAACGAGCAATGATGATGAATGCACGGATGTAGGCATTGAAATAGACACAATGATGGAGGATATGTGCTAGAAATAAAGCCCTGGCTATCGCAATATACCAGATTGTATATGCACAGAATTTAAAAGTATGCTAGCAGAGACAGGCCACACAAATAGAGGAGATAAACCGGATGGCATCATGTAGAGAACAACTCATGGATACTGGTAGATTGGAGAAGGTAGAAAATGTTGTATACAACATATGCGCAGTCCAAAAATAATACAATAGACAAGCAGACACACGTCGATATGATATCACAGTTTGTAGATAATCTTTGCATGGATATGAATTCAAGTGATTAGACCCATATCTCAACAAAGATACAAGCAGGGGCATAAACCATGTCAGAAATGTAGATGACTGGTGCAGCAGAATATGTGAAGAGAGTCTAGAACTGAGATCAGATCTATATGCAAGCACAATTCTACATAGGCATGTATAGATAACGAGAGGAATATGTCACGTGGATTCAGATCAGGATCAGGGACACAACTTGCAGGGACGTAACTATCAATTATGCAGAGCACCAACATTAGATTGTCATGACTGCACTCTCCAGTGATAATGAAATCCACAGCTAATACATATGAGAGAGATCATGCGCAGAAGTTTGATAGAGCATTCAACACACAAACTAAGACTGCAAATGACCTTCAATTAAATCTCGCTCAAGGATTATTTGGGGCATTAGATCACAAAGCTGCCCCTCCACAAACCAACACTGCATTCTAACAACTACAAGAATTGTCTGCTCTGATACCAAATGACGTGTTTGGTAGAACCATACAAGGTATGAAACTTGATAAAACACTAAATAAACACTTAAACTTCTTTTATATCATTCTTCAATGAGAGACATTTACATATAAGATCAAATTATGTAACATAACCCCCCTACAATTACTCTCACCTCAAGACTCTTTTGAGATCTGTTACAACTCTTGTAACGTCTCTTATTTAATCTATACTAACTTACACACATACTATTATTAGCTATGAGTTGTTACTAAAAACTCATTACACTACTCTCCCCCCTGGATTTTGCAAACTAAATTTGGATGGGGCCTCTAAGGGCAACCCCAGTAAATCGGGGGCAGGGTGTGTTTTAAGGGATTCTAAGGGTTTAATGTTAAGTGCAGGATCCTTCAAGTTAGATATTGGCACTTGCAACATTGTTGAGGCTAAAGCTCTTCTTAGTGGCCTCAAGATGACTTTTCAACAGGGTTTTTCCAGAATTTTTGTGGAAGGAGACTCCCAAATAATTGTTCAGGCCATTAAGAAAGGAAAAGCTAACTCTTGGAGGCTTAATATTTTCATAATGCTCTCACCAATTTGGAGAGCCAAATTTGGAGATGCTCTCGCCAATCATGGAACTTTTTAAGATACAGACTCATATCTTTCCACCAAAGGTGCCAGTTGGGATTTTTTGGAGGCCTTGTTATCTCTTGATTGCAACGGTGACTCCTAACACGTGTGGCCTTCATATCTTAGCGTGGCAGGCGTCTATTTATTGAATTCGGTTGGGATCCTTCGGCATTCCTTTTCACCAGATCCATGCTATTGGTTATTATGGTCCCTCCCTGATTATCTAATACTCCATCTCCATGGCAAGAAGCACGAAGTATCCTTATTTGGTTCTATCTCGCACGGTCATCTCAATAAAATATTTAAGGTGGGCTCCCCCGCAGTCCTCAAGGCCATTGAAAAAATCCTTACCCCTGCCTACCTTTAATCTTCTGTCGAGCCAGGGTTAACTTGGAGATTGCTAGCATGTTTGTATCCCACCTGTTTCTTTTAAAGCCTAACAAGTCTTTTGTTCTCATTATAGCCAAGCACTTTATTCTCCCGCGTCACTGCATCAACCTCAAGGAGGCTCTAGAAAGGGTTTGCATCGCTTTGATTTCCTCCCCGCCCTCCATCCCTGGCTCTTCGCGTTGGGTTGACAGTGAATATCTTCAAGAAATGGAATGGTGTTTTAATCAGTTGTTTCAGTTCGTTGTGTCAATGCATTCCATTTTCCGTACTAAAGATATTGTCCCTGCTTGTTTGCCTTCTATCAACGTGATGGCTCTAGCAGAGCCGATTGGTCCTCCTACCGACTGGTTCCAAGATTTTCGAGCCCTAGCATGGTCTTCATACACCTTCCTCTTCAGGGTCGCTCAACTCAGTGCTTCAGGAAAATTAGGAGGCAAGAAAGATGTGGACGATCAGGATGCTACTCTTGCAGACTGCAATGAAATACCCAATGTTTGATATTAGTCTTTGATATAACTTTTTGATATGTAATGTGGCAAATAGTATATATAGCCACTATTTTGTTGGGTTTGACCCTTTCTCGTTGGCTGTTCCTTTTGGTCGTGGCTTCTATGTTAGTCCTTCTCTTAGGTCTTTCTTTCTTTTGCTTTCATGTAAGGGTGGGACCCCATTCAGCCCCCGGTTCAAAGCTCCAGTAAAAAGTGTTTAACAATAAAAAACGACTCATTACACTATTCATCACACGTACAAACAATTATTTTACTAATCAACAGACGTTCATTTGAGTACTAACACAATATTCCTAACATCGAATCACTTGGTACATCTTTCCCAATGTACGTGGGGCCACATAAAGTGCAGTTGTGCTCACTTGACTTGCATCCTACCCTAACAGGAGGTTATAAATAGTTGGGATTGTGACACCTATTGTATGCAAGAAAAAAAATGATGCAAAGGTGATAATACTCATTGTACTTGCCAAATCTTGTCCCATGTCTCTCTCTATGATAATGTTCTACAACAATGTTAATGAATGAACACTCTTTAATGGGGAAGAGCAGATGAAAATAATTTTCTCAAGAATCTTGATTAGAGTTAACTAGATCAAGCACATTATTGGTTCTAACATAGTACCAAAGCATTATGGTTAACCCCCCACAATTTTGAGAGGCACGGGAGTGATTTGCAAAGTGGAGTCTTATAATCAAGGTTTGGAGCAATTGTTTTCAATTTCAAGAGTTTGATATTAAATCCATCAAAGAGGGGCTTAGATGTATTATAAATATTGCTATGATGGATTATAAATTTACATACCTTCACTACCAATAATTCCCTAGTAGTATGTCCTAGTATGTCCAAACATAATGCGGAGAAAGATCCAATCTTTCATTTCTCATTATAGGATAGTGAATGCACATTTTTCAGCCGTAATAGGAAAATAACTTTTTTCAAATTTTTTTTTTTTTTTTTCGTTCATTTAATCTTATCATTGCATGCGATAATGTATTGAAATTATACCATTTGGAGAAAAGTAATTTGTCCTAATTTAACCTTCAAGAAAGATTTGATCCCATTCTACATTTCATGTGAGATAAAAAAGAGAAGGTCCTCTTTTTATCCTTTTACACACACACACCAATATATGGGTAGAACTTTACATGATATAGTTAATTAAAAATGCACAACAATTTTTTGTCAGATTTATTTGTATAGATCAATAAGTAATAAATAACAAAATATTATTTTTATGGGGAACTTCCAATGCGATTAAATGAAAAAAAGGGAATTTACAATCCTCGAATTCAGTAAAATACAACTCAAAGGATTTTGTCATTTCATCGATCAAGGCTTGATAGAAGAGCTCAATAAGTTGAATTCAAGATACCCCGTGAAGTATTATTTTTTGGAGGGTTGGGACCATTACAATACTTGACCAATCTAAATTGAGAGCCCAAATAAAGAAATGGAATTTAGGCTTTATGAGAATGAATATAAAGCATTGATGAAGAATACTTTTTGATTCTCATCATTCAGAGAAGCAGAACCCTGAATTTTGTAAAGTATTCTTTGGAATTTTGCAATAAAATCCTGCATGTGCTCATGTGGCTCCTTCTTCAACTGAGTGAGCTGAGTTTATCAAGGTACTGGAATCTTCAACTAGTTTGAATCTTTTCAGGAATGCATCCCGCATAGTAGCCCAGTTGGTTATGGTACCAGGAGCTAGCTGATAGAACCATTCTCCAGCCAAATCATGCAGAGTCTCTATGAAAAGCCAACATACACATCTTCATGTTCTACGGCGAGCACTCCACAGGATATAAAGAATGCAACCAAGTGATCATCTAGATTTTGCTTTCCATCTCCAAAGAATTTCGGGAAATTCTTTCTTGTCCCTTTAGGTAGCTCATGCATCGAAGGAGTTAGATTCAAAGGTCCAAAGGCTGCTCCCCATGGGATAGGTGCTACAGGTGGGTTTGGGTTCAACATGATGAATGGGGCGCGTCTTCTCCGAGAGTAGACTTGATGAATAATTCTAGCTACCGGATTATGCTGAAGATGATCCGGATCTGGATAAGTTGTGCACTCTTCTTTCTGGCGAAAGGCTAGATTTGCGGCTTCTAACTTGAGGAGGATGATTCAAATTGAATTGCTCCTGCAATCGGTAGAAATGATCAGTCCTTCCTTGTGCCTTCACAGGTCGGGTGAATGGACGTTTAACCAGGTTGAGAGTTGAATGGGAAAAAAAACTTTGCTCTGCAAAAGACAAACTCTGATCTGCAAAGATAGTTGTTCCCCAGCGGAGTCGCCAAAAACTGTTGGCTAGATTTTCTACATAGCATAAAACCTAGGAAGTCATGAGATGAATCTCCCTCATTTACTGGTGAGGCTCCCATGTCAGATTTGTCAGTTAAAATATGCTAGTATCTATATGGGGTTTTACTTTAACTATTTAGCTCATGAACCATCGCTGTATAGTTCTGCAGCAAGTACGTAGTTGTTTAAGAAAGGAAATATTTATAGAAGAAGGGAATTATATAAACATAGAGAAGAAATGTGGAAGATGTGCATCTCAATCAATAGATAACAGAGTTGATTGCATGCACATAGAAGAAACCAATAGATATCAATACAGAATTATAAGCAAAGGCAGCTCTAGATCTAAATCTAAAATAACACAAAGTTTATTCAAAGATCTAAGATAGAAAGCTAGAAACAAAATACACTGTGACACAAAGTTCTCCAGAAATATGCTTCTGTATATTCCTTTGCTCTAAGTGGCTCTCAAGGGTTTCAGCACAAAGTTTAGAACACAAGAATGTTTCTTACAAATTCGGATCTTTAAACCCGGAGGTTCTTCTTCTACTTATAGAATGTAGAAGGGAAAGTACAAATGGGAAACTCAACTCAACTGAAACATAAACAAGAAGTAAAGATGACATCTGGAAATCATCCTCCACTAACTCCTCCTTAAGTGACACATCTATCACTTAACTAATAGAATTGTTCCACATAACTTAAAGTAATGGTTTCAAAACCAATAACTTTAAATTTTTACAATTTCATCCGGGAACATGGAAAATAGAAGAAGAAGTCAAGCCAGCTGTAAACATTTATATCTTCTTTTTGTTCTGATACTGAATATACTTGTCAAACATGTAATTCAACATCTTCCCATCTATCTTAGCCACATCTTCCTTTCCTGTCCTGAACTGTAGCAATCCTTCGTTCAACACCTTGATACATGCTTCCACATCCTCCGAGCTCGTCCCGAACCTCGCAATATCCGACTACAGTGCCACCAGTCTGCTAATGGAATTCATCATGAAAGGCTTAGTGGCTCCATAAGTTCTCCCTTGTACCATCAGAAGAGACCCTTCCAGGGAATTAGGCACTCTGCTAGGAATGATCCATACATATGAAGTAAAATTTCTGACCGCTTCCTCCTAAGTGAAAGCAATGATATTGTCTGGTAAAGACGATGCCACACTTTCAAGTGCCTGCATCCTCTTTAGCATAATTCTACAGATCTCCAAAGAGAAAGATACTGCAAACTCCAACTACTTTCCCTTCTCAACTGATCCGTCTGGTACAATCTATTCCACAATCAACACTTCTCCCGGCAGCTTATTGATTTCAGCTAAAGTACTCAGGTTACTCTCCACAACTGTGTTCATATCTACTATGCTTGTCACTTGTTGCTTTAGCTGATTTATTTCATCTTTCATAACCTTCAAGCGGGCTAGCACCTCTCCGAGTAATATAGAAGCTTGACGAATAATCAAATTTTTCCATTCATCAATAGATTTCACCTGGTTGCTTGCATTGTCCATCTCCTGCATCAAATGATCACTCACCTGCTTCTGCACTGAAATGGGCTGAGTGGAAGATTTAGCAACCTTGGAAATGATCTCGCACAACTGAGATACCTACTTCTGGAGTTCAACTTTCTCTGCCTTTTCTCTGTCAATCCTAAGGAATAGAGCATCTATCAATGTCTGTGTATCTTGGTTCAATCCTTATGTGGTGGCTTGACCGATGGGTACTCTGGTTACTGTTATGTCTTCTTCTGTGAGCTCTTCCTCTTTCTTTCCCTCCACTGGAACTGACATATCAACAAAAATTTTCCCAGACTCCTCGATGATCAACCTTGAAGTTACCTTAGCAACTTTAGGTTTTCTGTCTTTTCTGCCTAGACTCTGAAGAAGCTGCAAGTCACGTTCCTCCAAGTTCATTCCCACTCTAGCCTTTGGAACCAATTGCGAAGTCAACCATTCTAAGAAATTACTTCTCGGAGAATGAGAAGTTGCTGAGTGTACTACTATCTCCCGCTCTGATTCCTCTCCATCAGAAACTGTTACAGTGTTATGGTTTCCATCTTCTAAATCATCCAAAGATAAATTTCTTTCGAACTTTGTCATCTACAGCTTCAACATTTCTTCAGGAATAGGCACTGAATGGAGTGGCTGAGGAGAGAAGATGAATGTTTCCAAATTCAGTGGAGGCATGGAAGTGTCCTGCTGAGGTGCAACACTGGCTGAAGTATTGGATGCTAGAGAAGCCGAAACTAATGTCATTGCCGTGGAAGTGATCTTCTCTTTTGATTGAGACCTTCTGTGGACTTTCATCTTCTCGGGCCTCATGTTTCTTTCTCCTCCGTGCTTCCTCTTGAGGGAATCCCCTGCACCAAAGTTTCCCATGACTTGATTCATCAATGCTTCATCAAGGCAGTATCTCTTCATCAGCAACCAATTTTAAGTATTCACCAAAATAAGGGTAGACCTTTCCTCAATCTTATGGCAGCCCCCTACGTTCTCTTAAAGTACGGATCTATCTCCTACCATTTGATGGTATGTGTCAAGTAACACCACCCCATTTTCTTTAAGATCCACAGGTATCCATACTAATCCAAATTCATACACTTGTTATGCTAATAGCCTACTGAAATCTTTCTTTCTAACTTCGTACTCACTTTTACACTTCATCCAGAAATCCTCTAATGAAGGAACATGTGCGTACTCTTGGGAGATCATATTCCTGGCTTCTCCAAATGGATCAAAGTTCAGTCGTGCCAGGAAGAACTCTTTCTCCTACTCAGAGAACATCTCTGCCTCCATTCCTCGAGCTCTATGAATGCTCTGACAGCTATAATGACCCACAGTGATCGGGAAGAAGCCCATAGACTTGTGCCATTTTGACTAAAGGTCGTGCATCTCCACAAGTTGCCTGCTCAAATCCATGGTGATCAATCTATCATTCGTATATATGGGTAGCTTAATCGGTTCTCCAGATAAGTCGGTGACCCTAAGGTATGTGAAATCCACAAATTGAATGAAGAGACTACCAATTCTGGACACAGCTTCCCACGCTTCCTTGCTCACCCTGTTGGCCTTTAAGTCCCAGTCCATCCTGCAAATGAATTCATAGAAGAATCCATCATTGACCACTTTGAAATCTTTCTTGCATGCAGGTAAAGTAAGTTGTGGGTAGCACTCAAAAATGGGGTCCTTTGAAAGAATACCACATCTATCTAGCTTGGAGAAGATGCCTTGTGAGGCTTCTACGTATACCAAATAGGAAGTCATTTTGAAGCTGAAAGTACGCTTCACATTCCAGAGTTGCTCACCAATGTTGTCGCTAATAATTTCTGACCAATTGATTATTGAATCGGCCTTGTTGATTTCAATGGTCCTGATGAAAGCATACATGCGTGTACGGAAAGTGTGAGCGTTCGCTTTGCCATTTATCCTGCACAAAAATTTGTCAATATCATCTACCTCTTGTACCAGATTGGACCGTGGAAGATTTCTTGGGAACTTGGAATGATATTTAGGCCTCTTCATGTATCTGTTGTTCATGGTGTTCACACACTCAACTCTATGCTTCTCCCACCTACTACCGGCATCCTGAATGCTAATAGAAGTCACTACCTTTCATGTCGGAATCTTCAAACAATAATTGATGAACTGTGTGTCCAACCGGATTATTGTTTTCCCTGTAGCATCTCAGACTGATATGGATGATGGATGGTAAGACCTAGCACACTCCATAATGAACTCTGGCAACCGGGTTGTGTATGGAAATGTTGCAGCTCAAATAATTCCACTGCTTTTAACTGCACGCATGAGGGAAGTCTTCCCTGCTCTTGATCTGTCAATCGATTCGAAAAGAGGTTCCGAACCTAGATATGTGTCTCCAATGTCTGTGAATTTGTAAGTGATGCATGACTCCATTGTGCTTTCTTTTTCATCCCTCTTTGCCATGGCTGTGTCTATCTTTTTCTGAATAATTCTTTTTCTCCTTATCTTGCTGGAAATCTTCAAAACTGGTGTAGATATGGATAATTCTTCATATTCGAAGGATATATTCAATGTATTGGACATTGATTTAAGCTCCCTTTATTTTGTAAAGCACCTGTAACGAATTCCTATAATTAATTCAGACAATGATGGCAACTGGAACATGAACAGTGGATTTTAATCATAAAAATATGCATAATTCAAGCCTGCTACCCCCAAATTTGATGTTCTATTTGTATGCAAAGCAAGCATGAATTTTACCAACTTCACCTGAGCACCTGTATCACTTATGCAAACAATTATCTAGACACAAATCAACCTCCTTCAACCTGTGCGCCAATTCTAGAATATTTTAGCATTAATTTCATCTTCTTCTAAGTAAAAATCCTCTTCAAATGGGGTGCACTTTTTCTTTGGGCTGCACTTCTATGCCTTTGAATCAATTAATTCATCCTTATAGCAGCCCCTGCTTATATAATCTTCACAATTCTATTATTAATTAATGTCTTTCCTATTCCTAGCAATTAATTAATTTTTTAATAAGCTTTAATCTTCAAATGGGGCGCTTATTTTGTGCATGCTCATGGCTTCCATTAAATAAATTAAATTTATTTAATTTTAGACTTCTGCTTCCAGTTAACTCAAGCCTCACAGTATGCTTTGACCTTAGCCACTGAAAATAGCAATTAATTTAATCATTTAATACTTTAAAAAGTATTATTTCTCTCCCAAATGGGGCACACTTTTTGACATAAAGAGGCTGCATTAAATAAATATTATTTATTTAATTTTAGAACAGTTTATTTCCAACTTCCTTTTGTCTGTTTACCTTTGTTGAATTTTCCACAAGCCTGGGCACCAAAATTGGAAGAGAAATTAATTAAATTAATTAATTTAAGGCTACCTTTCTTTCCCTAAAGGGGTCGCACTTTTTGGCATAAGAGATTTCTATTTTTAAAGTCACATGACAATGGGATTATTTACCCTGCAAGGCAGCCCTGAAAATCCCATGATTCACTTAAGTCGTTTGAATTTCATAATGGGATTATTTACCCTATAAGGCAGGCAATAAAATCCCATGATTTTCTTGAGTGATTTTTCTTTTATTCCACAATGGGAATTTTTACCCTGCAAGGTAAGTAAGAAATTCCCGCCTGCCTGTTGCCTCTAGTTTTCCCATTGTGACTTAAGTGGTGTTGCTTCCATGGGAAAAAGTACCCTACTAGGATGGTACAAAATTCCCACCTGCCTACTGCTTCCAAAAATCCCATGATCCACTTCAAACCCTCTTTTTCCAAAAATGTGGCCAACCCAGAAGAGGCTTTTTGGTGCACGACTTCATCTTTTCCAAGAGAACCAGACCTCCCATGGCGAATTCATTTTGGCACAATGTGCGTATGTAATCTCCAGATACTCCAGGCCAAGAATCAGGAAAAACTGGCAAAGGAATTGATCCAAAGAAATTTCACAGAAAACAAAACAGGAAAACACAAAAAACACAAAACGTTGCCATAAGTTACAAATAAAGCCTAGAATGCATTCCTGGTTAAAACCCTATTTGTATTTGAGAATAACGATATGTACAATCACAATAGAGTTAAACCTGAGCACTAATTGCCTCAATCGAGGCTCAAAATAATTAAATACAAATTTCTCGTAGGCAAATCCCAACGACAGAATATAACAATTTTAGGCATCTGGGTATTTGGCGAAAATGGCTAATATGGCTCCTTGGGAATATCTTGACATAATACATGAACTTTCTGGCAATAAAAACACAAAACGACCCATTATTTTAAAAGTGTGAATTTTTTTTGGATAGGGTAGTCTCAAATTTCAGGATGAAATCTAGGGACACCATTTAGTGAAGCACAAATATCATAAGGAGCACCAATGCCTAGTTTAGTAGAGCACCAACCCCGAGTTTAGTATAGAACCAACCCTACAAGGAGGCACCAACCCCCTAGATAACTCAACACCACCAAAAACCATCTAAAATTAATTCCATCACTTAAATATTTCTTCAACAATTTAGGATGACTCTATGAAGCCCACTCTCCTCTCCATCTTCCCCAAAACATCTCTCTAGCCTCAATGCCCAATAACCTCTTCTTTCAAGCTGATTTCCACATATTCCCTAGTTTTCCATCTTCAACACATTCTCTATAATATAATCACATCTTAATTTCCCCCTCTTACAGGTCACAAATACCTCTCACACCTCCACGATTTCCCCTCTAGGTCGTACTTTTCCTCCACTTCCACATCTAGCTCAAAGGAGCTTTGTAATTCTCCTTTATACCCTTCTAATGATCATAATAAATGTAGGTCGTCCTTCATATAGAAAAAATAAAAAAATAACTATAAAATCTGAGAAAAATATTCCATAAAACCATGTAGGTCGCCACCATCACCTAGAACCATCTAGGCCTCCATTAGCACTCAAGAAGTCCTAAAACACCAGATCAAACAACTCACCATACATGGAATGTTCTAGAGAAAAAAAAACTTCACAAAAGTATGGAACATACTTAGAAATTTTTTCTAAGCCTTAAAAAACCCACAGCAACCATGAAATATATCATAACCATCATCTCTCACCATGAAGCCTCTCCAGAGCATGCACAACCAAACACCCCAAAAACTAGTCTTCACAAAACAAGCCATAAATTGCTCAAATATTATTTAAAACTAAATTGTGATATACCTTTGGAAATATATTGACCTAAGGGTCATCATAAAACTAAAACCAAGACATAAATACATCTATAGCACCTCTAAAACTTATTTGCATCCATACTGCTTCAAACTTCCAAAACCTGCCCAAAACCCAATCCTCAAAAATAGGGCACACTTGACCTCTTAAAGGATTGACCATGATATGAAACAATAATGGAAATTATTTAAAACTCCCATGCTTCCATAAATGATAAATTATTCAATATTTCAAGTGGAGAACTTTTCCATAAATTAATTTTTTTCATAAAGAAGCATATTTGAGTGGGGCCTACATAATGTTAAAACCTATAAATCAAACTTGGATGAAACTAAAGGATCTCTACAACCTCAAATAATCAAATTTTTAAAAACAATCCATTATGGGCCACTACAATCATTTTCTCCCAAGGCATTATACACATGTAGGGTTTAAAGAGGGTTAAAAAGGTGTTTGGCTTCTTCGCGATTGTTCATAAAAACTTGACGATCAAACAACCTCATTCCACTTAGAAAATATTCATAATATACTTATTCAACTACCCCCAAGAAATTGGGTCCCCATGCAAGGCATACACTCCCCAACGAGCATTAGAAAGTAAAATTTTAGCTCAAAATCTCACTTTCAGAAACTCATTTTAACTAAAAATCAAATATCTTGCAAAATATTGCATTTCAAGACCTGAAACTTGGTCCACATCTCTATATCATCCTAATACACATTCTCACATACTCAAATTTTCATACCTAGTACAAAATATGATCATATCATTTCATTTGGTCATGTTTTCTATAGGATTAGGTCTAGGACTGACCTAGAAATGATGTCTAAACCTTTTACATGAACTCTCAAAAACTTTTGAGAGTCCTAACACATCATATAAATGCTTCAAATGCTATCACCATGTATATGCAGCAATAAAAATCTTCACTTCATCATCTCATGCCTCACACTGCTATTTAGGGCTCATAAACATTCACATGAAACATGCTTACATCACTGAATTTCACCACTCTCGCCTTTTAGAAACATGAGATAACATAAAATCACCTTCATGACACTTCATGGACCCATCACATCAATAATCTACCTCATCAAGACACTAGCACACTCCAGAAATCCATAACAGTACTCAAGAACCCATGCAACAACATGTAATCTCAACAAGACAAGCAACTTTCATGTTTCTCATACCTTTTGACATCAATGACCTCAATTCACAACACCTACAACATCACACTTTGACATCAATGACAACACATGGCCAACAATCTTTCCCTTTATCACTAATGGAAAACCGATTGATGGCAAAGAATACAAAGCTTGAACTCCCTCTAAGGACCATACATGCTATCAACTCATTCTCTCCCTTTGACATTAACGAAAAAGTCATGAGCACCAAATCTTACTCCAAATTATTTTCAACAATCATCCTCTTTCTTCATTACCATTTCGTAAAAAATTGGTATGGGGATCATATCCTTCAGGCTATTGTAGTGTTTCTTTAGATTATGCATCCTTGGTGATTGAATTTCCTCACCCTCTAAAGTTCCTCTTCAAGAACCTATGACACTCGGGGATGTGGCCTAAAGTGATTTTTTTATGGTTTCTTATTCGTAGGTGGGTTTTAGCAGGAGATTAACTTATCAAGAAAGGATTTTATGGACCTTTCAGATGTTATGTGCTTACATGATGAGGAATCTCTTACTAACGTATGTTTCTTGTGCCCTTGTTTTGTTCATATCAGTTGAAAAATTGTGACTCTCTTCAAGGCGAGGTGGCATTTTTTTAATTCTCTTGAACATGTTATCAAAGAGTGGAAGAGGATGCTTCCTATAGGAAAACAACTTCTTCCAGTGTTATGGAGTGGGATTTCTCTTCTTCTTTCAAATACCTTGAAACAAATATGGTTCCTATATCTAGGGAAAAAAATATAGCATAAACTATCAAACATAATATCCCTTTACATAGTACTTTATCCTTGGAATGGGAATATATTTGTAATCATCTTTCTTTGGATACAAGAGAAGCTACATTACCAAGGTTTCATATTAAGAAGGAAAGGGAGAAGGAAAGTCAAGTCAAGGTACCTCCCTTAAGATATAGACATTTGAACACATATGGAGCTTCCAAAGGTAATGCAAAAAGAGTTGCTCTGGTTGGAATCGGTAAACACCATGAAGGTGATGTGTAGTTATTTTTTATTATTAATCTAGGTGTTACCACCAATAATTTAGCAAAGATGTAATCAATCTATAAAGGTATGTAGAATGAGGAAAAGAGTGGTTGGATAAAAATTCAAGTTAGATCTGACTCTCAATTGACCATCAAGATTTTATCTCATAGCAAAGCCACTATCCCACCAAATTGGAGAATTTCTAAAGAAGTCTAGAAGATTAAAAAATTACATGAAAATTGAATGGAAGTGTAATTTGTTCATATTCCCCGGGATAGAAATAAGATTGTTGATGGTTTGGCTAATTGGATGCTTGATAATCATAATTGTTTATGCTACTGCTCACACCTTTATGGTGATCCAAACAGCTACAAGACGATATCAGATACATTTTCAACCTATAATTATCTTTATGATTATTATAATTTCCTTTTGTTGTATAATGTTAGGGCTTGGACCAAAAATTTTCTAGCTTGGCATACCCATATATGTAAATTTGGATAACATCAAATATAAAATATTTTTTGTTTAAAAAAAAATCTCCTTCTAACATCACAAAGGGATATCCACTTGGTTGGAAACATCTACCCAATGACAACATCCATTCTTCGTCTCAATATAAATTTGACTCTTTGAGAAACATTGCTCCCCCTCAACACATGTACACTTTCCAAAAAACTAAATCTGACCTTAAATGAGTACCTTAGAAACTTGAACCAAAAAGGACTAAACTCATCACACTAAATGCAAGAAACAACCTCTTACCTTTCAATGACACCTTTAAATCTTATACACGCCTTCAAATTCTCCTACTTACTTGCCATCTTGAGCTGAGAAACATGACTGAGAACAATACACCTACCTTCTTTACTCTTGAAATTTCAAACTACTCTAATGGATCCCTACTCAGCTCCTCCTTATTTAAAGCAAACCTTCTTCATTAATTTCAAAACTTCATACTTATCTAGGACCAATCAATTACCACAAGCACCTAATGCAAGACCATAAGGCATACTTGTTCTACTCCCTGTAGACCTTCTTTCTTAACACATAGCTCATACATGTTCCTCATTACTTGTATGTACATGTTTGATGAAGTAACAAGAGCCTCCTAGCTCCCCTTGTCTTAATACATCTCTTCAAAGAGGAAAAACACTATCACACATGTCTTCTTACCTTCAAACTACCTTCAAACTTACCTGCATCCACTTGATACTTACCATTGTGATACAATTCCTTGAGAAACAATACTTGAGGCATCATGACCAAGTCTCCATCATAGGTACAAACATAGAACATTATTATATACTAATTACTTTCCATTAAAAACCTAGGTATAAAAAAATGTTGAGCTTATGATATCAAACAAAACGACCTCCTTCCAAACAGTCAAATATTCTGCCACTAGTCAATCTTAGCTCATAATCTCCCTTGATGACTGAACACTCTTTCATGATACCAATCAGCACTAGAAACTTCTTGAGACATAACATAACACCTTCGTCTATAACAAAGACACTTTCTTTGAAACTAAGGAGAGAATTTAGACCCCATACAAATGAAACAACACAAGCCACAACTATCATACCTTTGATCATCAACTTCTTCAATTAACTTGCTCCTGACTGAATCTCCTATTTTCATGCCTTCTTTCTCTTAAGCTACAATTCTTCATGAAATGCTACATATCCTTATGTTATTATAATGCCAAAAACACACTTCCCTGGTCCTTAACTAAATACCAATAACATTCCTCATGCTCTATCATCATTTCCAACTTTTTCTTGACATTAGTGTTCCATGAGCACATTGATCTTGTAAGATATTGACAACCCAACGTTATTTTTTTAAATCTTAACAATAATTGTTCAATTGTGACATACCTTCAAGTTTTTGATATGATTGTACAAGCACCACTATTTCCACAACTTGACCATACTCTTCCTCCTATAATTTGAGCACATTTTACCTTACAACTCTTTGAAACAATCTATCTGACCTTATACAACAACATGATTCCAAGTAAAATAAGAACCATTCATACCAGTTTCTTTATCATCTAGGCCTTTACTTTCCTCTAAACACTACACACAGTCCTTTATAATACTATCATGACTGAATCAACTCAAGACATACCTCTAAGAGACCAACATAAGTTGCATGCATCTATACCTGCAATCTTGACTTGTCAAGCCACCATACTCGTACTAATAGCACCAAACATGATTCATACCTGAAATCCTTCTTTAGAAAACATATTTTTCATCTCATTGATTTCAGATACTTTTAATCATGGTACATATGACTACACCAAAGCACGCTGCCCAGAAATAAGTTTCTCAATCTTGTTGTTTCAAATTTTCAAGATACTCAGTAAGCTTCTTTGACTGACTTGAATCATTACATGACTTGATGTACATATAACAAGAGCCTTCAAGCTTTGATTTTAGAGCACACTATCACATATTTTGACCTCCTTGCACAATATTCATAGAAACTACTAGGTCTTCATTAAATCATAGCACCAATAAACCATGACTTCTTCTTCAACAGAACAACTAATAACATGTTTAAGCTCAAATATGCATAAATACTTCATGATAGTCCATTTTATAGTTATACCAAATCTCAAAGCATGATCCAACACTTCAAAAGATCTAGA
Organism: Taxus chinensis; assembly: GCA_019776745.2. Taxonomy (NCBI): domain Eukaryota; kingdom Viridiplantae; phylum Streptophyta; class Pinopsida; order Cupressales; family Taxaceae; genus Taxus; species Taxus chinensis. Next base: position 733,113,570 of record CM034154.1, on the reverse strand, counting down.
CCAACTTCAACAACTCTAACTGATTCTCAAACCTTATTGAGACCCTTTATAATGCAATATGACAATATCAAGCACCAAATACACACCTTCAAACTCTTCATACCTTCAAATCCTTCAAATTTCTTCAAGGATATTTTTTCACTGTGATAATACATCTTCAACACCGTAACTTTCTATTGTCACCATTATTGGTAATTAGGTCTTCAAACACATCATACTATACACATGTCTTGAAGCACCTTCATGATGCACTCCATCTACAACATGAACCTTTTGTTCTTCAGAAAGTTGCACTGGTCTCCAAGCACATCCTAGATCTTCATTACTGTTGGTACACTTCAGGATCTTTAAACATGGAGAACTCTACTTTGTCTCCTCAACAACTACTCATACGTGCCTACAAGGAATCATACTTTCTTGATCAAGAACACTACCTCAAGGATAACCAACATACCTCACAATTTCACGATTGTACCTTACAACATGACTTCAAGCCCATATTTCACATGCTTTGTCTCTATTGAATGTCACTCTTCTTAATAAACAAACAATAATGCCACTTTTTTTAGCACAACCTTTTTTATTAACATAAAACTAATTAGGTATCTATATAACTCAAATAGAATATCATTATTACCATAGGCGTAATACAACACTCTCATACCAATTCGTCTTCTTGCAATTCCTATATACTTTTTTTTTATCAAGACTACACTTTGATGCCACTTTTGGGTCCATAAATGTAATTTCAAACCAACATACTGATCTTTCAAGATTGTTCATGCTTCAAAACCTTTCAAGAAACACACCTTATAAGCTTTCTCTACAACACATTGTCATAAGTCTTCTAAGTAAAAAACATGGAACCTTCTTGTCTTGATTTAAATATAGATCCAATAATCAAATTATGAAACCAAACACATACGATCAATATGCTTTAAACATTATATCTCAACACCAAACCTCCTTGAACAAAATTCAAACCTTTTGAAGCATGGAAACATATGGACTAAACTAAAATAAGTCACCAACATAAATTTATTTCTCACAAACTATCTTCTTATGGCCTCTCATAGTAGTCAACATCTCCTGAAATCACAAACTCCTATGACACATCTAACAAAGTCCTTACCATGATTGTACCATCACTTTCACCAATTTGCAAACCATGTATATGAGATATATACCTCCTTAAACCTCATTAAATGATTCACTTATCATTATAATGCTTCTCAGACTCATACAAGACCTTAAGACACAACCTTTAGGATTGATCATATATAATTCACTTCTTCATCCTATCTAATTTTCCTTCAACCAAGACCCTTCACATAACCTTATGAATGATATAGAACAAACCAAAACATAAAAAAACCTGAACATATCCATTTAAGAAATCTCCCCCTTCTTCTTCTTTTCCACATTCTCGTGTTCACATTGTTTGAACAAGAAGGAATATTCATTGAACAAAAAATCATACCTTGCTTAATAGATTAGTGAATCATCATCTTGTTGCATTATTGAGAATGCCATGCCCTTCTTGTCTTGTTGTTGGTAACATTTTTTTATATATTGTATATGATCTCACTCTCATAGTGCCAACACTATTTGTTACATAATTTTCATTATGCCTTATATCAAACATACTAATTTTCCTCTTATAGCCAGTCATCTCTGCTTCAAGGTTTTCTTTGGTCTCTTCATTACTTGACTCAATAATTAGGGATTTATGACTCACATTTTCTTCTTCCTTTTCATTTAGAGGTTCAATCATATTTGGGAAACATTCAAATTCTTATCATATGTCATCTTCAACACCTTCAGCTTCTCCTTTAGGGAAACATGCTTCAGGATCCATACTAAGGCATGCTTTGACATCTTCATGAGTCTTTAATCAATTGTATCAGTTGGAAACTTAGTTATGGGAGTGAAAAAATCAAAGAATCACTTCCATATATCAAACAAAAGGTTTTTAAGCATCTTCTCATTAAGAACAAGGGTGTCTTTCCATCTTAAACTTTATTTCATGGCATACCTGTGCTTAATGATTTCCTCCAAGTTTTTAAACTTGATTTAGAGGACCGAGCTCTGATACTAATTGTTTGAAGCACAATCACTGAGAGGGGGAGTGAATCAATTATTCATTAAAACTCTCATTCCCTTAACATTTACATCCATCAATTATTCAACATATTCATCAAACATGCATCAACATATAAATTAGGCAATGATTAACCAAACACATGAGCATACACCAAGAGAGCACAAGAACACATGAACACAAAATTTAAGTTGGAAACCCTCATGGGGAAGAAAACACACTAAACCTCTACATATATTACATAAAACAAATTAATCATGTGTATTTTACACAAAACAAGAGATTTATTTAGTTTGGCACAAACCCCACAAGGCGCTCCAATCCCTAGTTTATTAGAGAAACAACCCTACAAGGAGCACCAACCCATAGTTTAGTAGAGTATCAACTCTATAAGGATGCACCAACCCCATATATGACTCAACACCAAAAAATTATATATTAATTTTTTCTTCAACAACTGTTGATGACTCTATTAAGCTCATTCTCCTCTTTATCTTCCTCTAAACATCTCTCAAACCTCCATGCCCAAGCACCTCTTCTTTCAAGCTAATTTCCACATCTTCCATAGCTCACCATCTTCGACACACAATATATAATATATTAACATCTTTATTTCCCCCTCTTTCAGGTCAAAAATACCTCTCACACCTCCACAAGTTCCCCTCTAGGTCGTACTTTCCTCCATTTCCACACCAAGCTCAAATGAGCTTTCTAATTATCTTTTATACCCTTCTCATGATCATAATTTATGTAGTCTGGCCTTCATATAGAAAAAAAACTTAAAAAACCATTAGAACATATTATAAAAATCATTATAACATCTTATAAAAATCATCCATAAGACCATGTAGGTCACCACCATCACCTAGAACCATCTAGGCCTCCATTGAGACTCAAGAAGCCCTAAAACACCAAATCAAACAACTCACCATACATGGAATGTTCTAGAGAAAAAAAAATTGAAAAAAGTATGGAAAATACTTAGACATATTTTTTAAGCCTTCAAAAACCTCCTATGACCATGAAACATCTCATAACCATCATCTCTCACCATGATGCCTCTCCAGAGCATGCACAACCAAACACCCCAAAAACTAGTCTTCACAAAACAAGCCATAACTTTCTCAAATATTATAAAAAAATAAATTGTGATATACCTTTGGAAATATATTGACCTCAGGGTCATCATAAAAATCAAACTAATCCATAAATCCAACTGTAGCACCTCTAAAACTTCTCTGCACCCATACTGTTCCAAACTTCCAAAACCTTCCCAAAACCTAATCCTCAAAAATAGAGCACACTTGACCTCCTAAAGGCTCAACCATGATCTGAAAAAATCATGGACATGAATTAAAACTTCCATGCTTCCATAAATTATAAATTAGTCAATATTTCAAGTGGATATTTTTTCCATAAATTAAAACTTTTCATAAATAAGCATATTTGAGTAGGTCCCACATGATGTCACAACCTATAAATCACACCTAAATAAACCTGGAGGATTTCTAAAACCTCCAATAATAAAATTTTCAAAAATAATCCATTATGGGCCACTAAAATCATTTTCTCCCAAGGCGTTATACACATGTAGGGTTTGAAGAGGGTTAAAAAGTTGTTTGGATTCTTAATGATTGTTCATAAAAACATGACAATAAAATAACCTTAATCCACTTGGAAAATATTCATAATAGACTTATGCGACTACCCCTAGGATATTGGATCCCCATCCATAGCATACAATCCCTAATGAGCATTAGAAAGTCAAAGTTTAGCTCAAAATTTCTCTTTCAGAAACTCGATTTAACTAAAAATCAAATATCTTACAAAATATTACATTTGAGGACCTTAAACTTTTTCCAGATCTTTGTATCATCCTCATTCACATTCTCCAATACTCACCTTTTCATACCTAGCACAAAATATGATCATCTTATCTCATTTGGTCATGTTTTCTCAAGGATTAAGTCTAGGACTGACTTAGAAATGTTGTCTAAACCTTTTTCCTGCACTCTCAGAATATTTTGAGAGTCCTAACACATCATATACATGATTACCATGCTATCACCATGTATATGCATATAAAAAAATCTTCACTTCATCATCTCATACCTCAGACTGCTCTCTAGGCCTCACAAACAATCACAAGAAACATGCTTACATCAATGAATTTGACCACTCTCACATTTTGGGCACACAAGAAAACCTAAAATCACCTTCATGACACTAAATGGACCCATCACATCATTCATCCCACCTCATCAAGAGACTAGCACACTCCAACAAGTCATAACACTACTAAAGAACCCATGCAACAACATGTAATCTCAACAAGACAAGCAACCTTCATGTTTCTCATACCTTTTGACATCAATGACCTCAACAAGAAACACCTACAACATCACACTTTTACATCAATGAAAAAACATGGCCAACAATATTTCCCTTTTTCATTGATGGAAAACGGATTGATGGTAAAACACACAAATCTCAAACTCCCTCTAAGGAACATACATGACATTAGTTCATTCTCCCCCTTTGACATTAATGACAAATTCTTGAATACCATCTTTTACTATAAAGTATTTTCAACAATCGTCCTCTTTCTTCATCGCCATTTCCTAAAAAATTGGGATGGGGATCATATCTTTCAGGCTATTATATTATTTCTTCAGGTTATGCATCTTTGGTGATTGACAATCATCACCCTCTAAAGTTCCTCTTCAAGAACCTATGGCACTCGAGGATGTGGCCTAAAGTGATTTTTTTGTGGCTTCTTATTCATAGGTGGTTTTTAACAGGAGATCAACTTATCAAGAAATGATTTTAAGGACCTTTCAGATGTGTTATGTTCTTACAGGATGAGTAATCTCTTACTCACCTATTTTTCATGTTCCCTTCGGTTGTTCATATCAGGTAAAAATTTGCGATTCTCTTCAAGGTGAGTTGGCATAATTTTTAATCTCTTGACTTGGTTATCAAAGAATGGCAAAGGATGCTTTCTATAGGAAAATAACTTCTTCATGTGTTATGGAGTGGGATTTCTCTTCTTCTTTTGAATACCTAGAAAGAAATAAATAACAGACTATTTCAGCAAAGAGGCAAAGATGGTTCCTATATCTAGGAAAAAAATATAGCTGGAACTCTCAAGCATAAGATATGTTTACCTAATACTTTATCCCTGGAATGGGAGTATCTTTATAATCATCTTGTTTTGGATCCAAGAGAAGCTATTTTACCAAGATTTCATACTAAGAGGAAAGAGAGAAGGAAATTCAAGCCAAGGCACCTCCCTTGGGATGTGGACATTTGAACAAGGATAGAGCTTGAAGATGTAATCCATGAAGAACTGTTATGTGTGGCATTGGTAGACACAATGAAGGTGATGTACAATTATTGTCTTTTGTTAATCTTTGTGTTACTACCAATAATTTAGCAAAGATGAAATCAATCTATAAGGGTATGCAAAAGATGGAAAAGAGTGGTTGGCTAAAAATTTGAGTTAGATCTAACTCTCAATTGGCCATCAAGATTTTATCTCATAGTAAAGCCACTCTCCCACCAAATTGGATAATTTCCAAAGAATTTTGGAAGATTAAAAAATTAGAGGAAAATTTTATGGGAGTGTAGTTTTTTCATATTCCCCGCGATAGAAATAAGATTGTTAATGGGTTTGCTAATTGGGCGCTTGATAACCAAAATATTTTGTGCTACAACTCACCCCTTTATGGTGATCCAACCAACTACAAGATTATATTAGATACATTTTCAACCTTGAATGATCTCTATGATGATTATAATTTCCTTTTGTTGTATAATGTTAGGGCTTGGACCAAAACATTTCAGGCTTGGCATACCCATATATGTAAATTTGGATAACATCTAATATAAAATATTTTTTGTTTAAAAAAAGCATCTCCTTCTGACATCACAAAGGGATCTCCACTTGGTTGGAAACATCAACCAAATGACAACATCCATTCTTCATTTCAATCTGACTTTGACTCTTTGAGCAACATTTCTCCCTCTTAACACATGTATAATTTCAAAAAATATGACTCTGACCTTAAATGAGCACCTCAAAAAATTGAGCCAAAATGGACTAAACTTGTCACAATAAATGCAATAAATAACCTCTTACCTTTTAATGACACCTTTAAATCTTATCCATGCCTTCAAATCATCCTACTTACCTATCATCTTTTGCTGAGAACAATACACCTACCTTGTTTACTCTTTACATCTAGAACAATTGTAATGGATCCCTACTTAGCTACCCCTGACCTAAAGCACACATTTTTATGACTTTTAGAACTTCATACTCAACTAGGACCAATAAATTACCACAAGCACCCAATGCAAGACCATAAGGCATACCTGTTCCGCTCCCTACAGACCTTCTTTCTTAACACATAGATCATTCAATTTCCTCATTACTTATATGTCAATGTTTGATGAAGTAACCAGAGCCTCCTAGCTCCCCCTGTCTTAATAAATCTCTTCAAAGAGGAAAAAACACTATCACACATGTCTTCTTACGTTCAAACTACCTTCAAACTTATCTTTATATACTTGATGATTACCATTGCAATACAATTCCTTGAGAAACAGTCCATGAGGTGTCATGACCAAGTCTCCATCATAGTTACAAACATAGAAAAATCTTATAGAATAATTACTTTCCCTTAAAAACCTAGGAATAAAAAATGTTGTGCTTATGATATCAAACAAAATTACCTCCTTGCAAACACTCAAATATTTTTTCCACCATTCAATCTCAACTCATAAGCTCCCTTGATGACCATACACTCTTTCATGATACCAATCAGCACTAGAACCTTCTTGAGACATAGCATGAAACCTTCATCTATAAAAAGGAAACTTTCTTTGACACCAAGGAGATAATTCAGACCCCATACAAAGGAAACAACACAAACCAAATTTTTCATACCTTTGATCATCAACTTCTTAAATTAACCTTCTCCTGACTGACTCCCCTTTCTTCATGCCTTATTTATCTTAAGCTACAATTCTTCATGAAATTTTTTCTATATACCTATATGGTATCATGGTGAAAAAAACACATTTCCCTGGTCCTTCACTAAATACCAATAACATTCCTCATTCTCTATCATCATTTCCAACTTTTCCTTGACACAAATGTTCTATGAGCACACTAATATTTTAAGATCTTGACAACCCAACATTCTTTGTTTAAATTTTAGAGGAATCATTGTTCTCCTATGACATATCTTCAATTTTTTGATATGATTGTACAAACACCACTATTTCCCAAACTTGACCATACTCTTCCTCCTATAACTGTCAAACTCCAGATTTGGGCACATTCTACCTTACAACTCTTTGAAACAATCTATCAGACCTTAAACAACAACATGACTCCAAGTAAACTAAGAACCATTCATACTAGTTTCTTTATCATTTAGGCCTTTACATACCTCTAGACACTACACACAGTCCTTCACAATACTATCATGACTGAATCAGCTAAAGACATACCTCTAAGAGACCAACGTAAGTTGCATGCCTCCATACCTACAATCTTAATGAGTGCATTAATTGAATTTTTTATATCATCTATGTGATATATGATTTGTCATTAAAAATGATTAATTAGTGCATGGGGATGCTTTATATAGTTATATCCTAGTAAGTTCAATGCATTTCTCTTGTTTAAAATTGTTTCATGCAACTTGTTGACCGTAGAACTTCCCACTAATCACCTTCGTGAGTGAAATGTGGTAACATATGTAGGATAATAGTGTATATTTTTTGCCAATGTTGGGAATTGTAATCATGGAGTCTGAGTTTGTAGCCATCGTGCAGTCATGGAGGACTTTTTCCACAAACAACCTATAAGCATGGATCTTGTTTTTAGCAATTATGTGGGATTTAATGAACTTTAATAGTGTTGTTAGTGGAAGAACTTGGTGCCTAAATTTTTGGAATGATGTCTAACCAACTATTTCTATATATACATCTTCTTGAAGAAAAATTTAGTAGTTAGTTGATGTTAGTAATCTACAGTACAATTTATAACAGTCAGTATTTATCTTCCAGATATAGACTGAGTATGTTTTGGAACTTTTTTCAAGAAATATATTAGATATTTTTTTTACCATCATGTGGTGTTGAGATTACCTTCATCCCAAGGAAGAGCAAGGTCCCACTCGATAAAGGAATACTGGAGGCTTTTACGTTTATGCATGCTCATGGTTTCTGATAAGTTACAGTTTGAATGCAATTACTTATTTCCTTTAGTGCGATTTCCATTTAGTGTGTGTTATTTCCTTTATGAAATTTTAAATTCATAGTGTGCAATTTCAAATTCAAAGTATACAATTTCAATTCTATTATCTTAATTCAGTGTGTGCATTTCCATTTTAGTTAAATTATTTCCTTCAAACGCATTTCTATTATAGTAACATCATTTTAATAGTTTAGCATTACATTTCCGTAGATTAGCAGAGAAGAATTAAAACCCCCAAAAATGAACCACTTAACAACTAAGTTGTCATAAGGCTTCATTCCATATTGAGCCTAGGACACACACCCATGGTTTTATAATGACACTAAACAAAAGACTATATTAGTTAAATGATTGGAGAATACAACGACCCATCATTTTTGGCGTCATTTCTGGGGAACACCATAAGCACAACATAACATTTTATCCATCTTACATGATATGGGTGTTAGTGAAGCTAATCTATGTATCCAGTAGGAGTCTCACCAGCCTTGTTTACACGATCAATATTGATGCATAGGAAATGGGACGATCAAGGGATATGTATACCTCACAATATTCAAAGAATATATCCAAACAAATAATCAGTAGGGAACATTGAATATAATATAATGCCTAGTATCCTTTCTGAACATTGTGCATCATCATATTTAGATCTAGAACAACCTTCAGAAATGGGAGACAACGAAAATAATGAAAACTGACCCTTGGGTATAAAATTTACCTATCCCATTTTCCTAGACAAAGATGAGGATGCACCCATGAAAAATATATCTTCGTCCATCTTCCTTATCTTTCAAGGAATGAATATAGAAGACCTATACCAATTCTTATTTGTAATTCAAATTTATTTTCTAGACATGACTATAAAATAGACAATCAAAAACTCAAACTTTTTCCTTCCACCCTCAAAGACTCTGCTATTAGGTGGTTCATGGGATTATCCCCTAACTCTATTTGTACATGGGATAACATGGAAACAAAATTTTTGGACCAAATATCAAGACTACTATAGGGGAAGAGATAGGAAATAAGATTTCTTCCAAATAAAGAAAATGGGAGATGAAAATGTAGAAGATTATTTGGATAGATTTCTCTTTCTCCATCGGAGGAGTAGTTATGAGTTACATGCGGAAATCACTAAGACAATTTTCCTTAAAGGACTTGATGAGGAAACCAAGGACTCCATCCATCTTATGGGAGGAGGTGATGTGCAAAAAATTAGCATGGTAGATATCACTAAGTTATGTATAATTTACTATAGAACATAAGCAGGTGATAAGGAAGTATAAGGAAACATCCGAGACTACCCTTGGTACCTCAGAACTTTTCTTGAATTTTACTATGAGGAAATGGATAACATGAAAACATACATATTTGTCACAATTAACATCAAGTTATGTTGAGTCATAGATGGTTTATGGAAATCCAAACTATTTGCAATGAAATGAATTTTAGCAACTAATCTTCTACTGTAAATACGCACACCTTATTCTTAACAAATTAAATCACAACTAAATAACTGGAATTTTTAGCAGAAAGCAAGACTATTCATGACATATATTGTCCTAAATACAAGTAGATATAGAAGAGACATCCTTAGAGAGAGTTCCCTTTCTAACTTCAAATGTCACACATCAAAACAAATCCAGAATAGTACATGTGTTTGATTTTTAATGTCTGCATGATCATGATACTAGCCATTACAGTCTTCAGCTGCATGCTTCGATCCCGAGCTTCTTATCCACCAGTTACTACCTCATTTTAAAGATATATTAAATGCATCATGTCTTAAACAGAGGTAAACTTTGTTCAAAGGCCAAATAATCAGACTTGTAAACTTGGATATTACGAAAGTGTTTTCCACGAGGATTATCAGTTACCTGAGGAAAAGGAATAAGAAGATGAGCAGAATAGCAACATTCAGAATTATAGATAGCAGAATAATTCTTCGTGTATGGCGAAGCTTCAAAGGATTTAAGACAAGATCATTTGCATGCAGATTAAATTTAAGACACAAAGTTCCATAAATAACCTCCTTCAGATTTATAAATCCACAAAGTTCCTTCTTGGTTGTACAAGATCGCTGTACTTGCAAAACTGAACAGTATGTAATCAGAGAGACAAAACGAGTTAAGAACAAGCTCCTCGACCTACTTGGGGACAACATGACTGGAGACCACCAAACTGGATGGTTTATCCACAATCCGCTGCCTGACCACTCCATACAATCAACAGGGTTGCACCACCATGGATGACTCCATACAACAGCAGGGATTGGACACCACTGATCCAATGCAAATCCGTGGTAAAACCAACAATGGGCACCTCAATATAATTCTAATCAACAAAGAAGGTTCCAGCAACCACATCTTCCAGGACTCTGATTTTCCACTCTACGCTGTAGACCCAGGATTTTGATAGATTGTCTTTGGCAATCATCGAAAATCTTATTTGCCAGTAAGATATTCTCATCTGTCTGTCCCATGAGGCGAAGGTCTACAATGCAACTGCCCCGGAGTTTAAGCTCTTTTATCCATAACTCCAATGGTAGAGGATAGTTTCTGTTGCAAATTATCTACCTTTCCATGTAGCTTAAAGGCTTCATCGACAACAAGCATATCATCTACCATGGCTTCGATAGCTCTGCCATAGGGTAGACATCACAAACTCAAATTTCAGATCAAATTATAGTGAACCCTAAAAATCAACAAACAACTTCAATTAATGAAGTAGGACAAAGTGATATAATGCAGGTTAGTGCTATTACTAATATGCATCCGACTGATGTTCTGAGACAACAGTGCTATCACTAATATGCGACTCAGTATCTGTTATCAATAGTAAATAATCCTCATAGGAAAATGTTATCATAGAAGATACACCTAAGGAAAATGTGATAGAAACTAAACATGTTCCTACCTGGGTAGATGGAGAAAAATAAAGACAAGCCATTAGGATAGGTCAAGAAAAAGATAAGAATTCACACACAGCTCCCTTTCCTGAACGGTTAAAAGCCAACTTAGGACTGTAGAAGTCAAGAACACCAGTTCAGGAGTTAAGAATGCACATGCAGCTCCCTTTCCTGAACGGTTAAAAGAAACTTGGACTGCTTGAAGAATGAAAAAGAAATAACACCAGGTCTCAGGAGTCTGAGAAATATGAACATTGAGGTCCCACTTCTGAGAGCAATAACAGAAACTCCTGAGTTAAATCAGACCATTAGAGACCAGTGCATAAAGATGTCAGGAAGAAAGAAGAAATACCCAAAATGGTCAAACTGGAAGGAATCTAGTTTGCCGTGACGCTGCTAGGGTATACATCAGATACGAAGTCATGAAAGTGGAAGGAATCTAGTTGATCTTGTTGTTGGAAACCTTATTTCACCAAAATATGGTGATATTGGGGAGTCCAGTCATCATTATTTTTGTAAATGGTCAGTCAATATCTAACGTTTTGGTGGATCTTAGTGCTGCCATCAATGTTATAACTACAGATGCACTGAGATAGGGAAACCTCCGGCGAAATGCCATCAATGTTATAACTACATATATGTTGTAATATGTTGTCTCTAACAGGATTGCATCGAACCAATACCATTCTCTAATTGGAAAATCAATCTATTATTATACCAGATGGAGTAATTCAGGATGTAATGGTCACAATTGAAACACGCGGCTCGGCCGGTTCGGGCGAAACAGGGAGAAGACGCACAAATGCATTTCAGGATGTAATTGGTCACAATTGAATCTTGGGAGTATCATGTCGATTTTATGGTCTTACAACCTAAATCTTAGAAGTTATGATACCCAGTCATCTTAGGAAGGCCCTAGTTAGCTACTGTTGCAGCATATATTCTAACGTTTTGGTGGATCTTAGTGTTGCCATCAATGTTATAACTACATATATGTTTAATATGTTGCAGCATATAACAGGATTACAGATCAGGAACCAATGACTATTTTAAATGGGTAAAAAATGGTCACAATCAAATAATATTTCATTGTATCCTCCTTCCTAGCCATATGTACTTTAAATGGGCAAAAATCAAATAATATTTCATTGTATCCTCCTTCCTAGATGTTTTTGAACATATATGGGTATATTTTTCAGATACTAACAATCTGAGTTCTTCTTATCTGGCCACCATTGTAGTGAAAAATCACATGGAAGAAATTGTTGTCTAATACACAATGTCTGATGAAGAGGATGTCGTGGCTATGGAAATCAGAACTGTGGCCACAGAAACATCCATTTTAAACTCAACAGATAATATTACCTTGGTAAGTGACATTCGTAATGAAAATTATACAAAAACCTATGTTTATCATGAAGAATGTATTGTCACTGATTTCTATTGTCCTTTAGCCAAGATTATGTCTCTTGAAAAATATGACTATTTTGCACATGCTTCAACCTTATGTTTTTCCCTTGAATTATTTAATTTTTGATGTAGAGATCACTATTATAAAAGAAACAAAATAAGTGACTGTTGACATAGGGAAAGAGATGGTCATTGGTAATAATTTAGAGGCCAACCAAGAGATGAGGGTTGTAGAAATTTTGAGGAAGCATTCCCAAGATTTTTCTTGGGATTATACTGACATGAAAGGGATCCATCAAAGCATTTGTGCTCACCATATTTACACTAAGGATGTTAAACATGTGAGAAAACCACAAAGAATAATTAATCCACCACTTAGAGACATAGTAAAAAATGAGATAGAAAAATTGTTGAAGTTAGGATTCATTTATTCTATATCTGATAGTCAGTGGGTATCACCACTAGTTATAGTTCCCAAGAAAAATGGTAAATGGAGAATTTTTGTAGACTATAGGGACTTAATAAAGCCACCAAGAAAGACTACTTTCCTTTACCTTTTATTGATCAGGTCTTAGACAATCTAACAGGGAAGAAATATTTCTCCATCTTGGGTGGGTTTAGTGGGTATAACCAAATTAGTATTGCACCTATTGATCAGGATAAAACCACCTTTATTTGTCCTTGGGGCACATTTTCATATAGATTTCTACCATTTGGACTTTGTAACGCACCTGCTACCTTCCAAAGAGTAGTTCTGGCCATTTTTGTAGATCTTACAAATGACTGTGTTGAATTTTACATGGATGATTTACCGTCCATGGTTCAACTTTTGATGAATCCTTGAATAATCTTGAAAAAGTGTTAACTAGATGTGAGCAACACTAACTTTCCTTGAGTCATGAAATATTTTTGATGATGTTTGATCAAGGAATTGTCTTAGGTCATCATATTTGTGTCAAAGGAAAATAGGTCAACCCCAAAAAGATTGAGGTAATCACTAAGCTTCCTATGCCAAAAAATTAGACTGACATCAAGAGTTTCCTTAGACATGTAGGATATTACAGGCGGTTCATCAAATACTTTAGTAAAATTGCTACACCTATGTTTTCTTTGCTAACAAAAGATTGTGTTTTTGAATGGTCTCCTCAATGTTAGTATGTTTTTAAGATTATCAAAGGGAAGTTAACCACTACTCCAATCTTGAGAGAAACCAACTGGGGGAAACCTTTCCATATTAACACTAATGCGTCCAACACAAAAATGGGAGTCATTCTTGGATAAAAGGATGAGAAAGATCATATGTATGTCATATATTTTATCAACTAGAATCTGACCCCTACAGAAAGAAACTACTCCACTATGAAAAATAATTTTTAGTTTTTGTTTACTCTCTGAATAAATTCAGACATTATATTACTGGATACAAAATCTTTTTTTATACTGACCATTCAGAAATAAGGTATTTGATCAATAAACTAGTAGTGGGGGGTAGAATTATTAGATGGTTACTCTTTTTGCAATAATTTAACTTGACTATTATTGATAAGCTAGGGAAGTCTAATGTTGTTGCTGATTTTATTTCAAGGTTGAATGTTTTAGGAGAAGAAGAAGCAGCCCAGAATTATTTTACAGATAAACACCTATTTGCAATATCAACCCAACCTCCATGGTTTTTTGATCTTGCAAATGACCTAACTGCAAAGAAGTTTCCAGCCTACTTTACCAATAAGGAACGAAAGAGATTACTTAAAAAAAGTTCAATATATAAATGGTGTAATGGAATTATATTTGAATGTTGTCCTGATATGGTTCTTCGCAGGTGTGTTCATGAGGATGAAGTCTATGAGATACTGAGATCTTGGAATGATGAGCATGGAGGAGGACATTACTCAGTGAAGAGGACAATTCACAGTGTCCTTGGAGCTAGATATTACCGGCCTTCTCTTCATAAGTTTTTCAAGAAGTACGTGTGGAAGTGTGATGCATGTAAAAGAATGGGGAAGCCTAGATTGTCCATGGAAATGGCTCTCAACCCTCAGCTGGCCTTAAGACCATTGGAGAAGTGGGGAATTGATTTTGTTGGAATTTTTGATCCCCCATCCTTTGGGAAAGAGTACTTGTTGGTGTGCATGGATTATGTCACAAAATGAGCCGAGGTTCAAGCATTGGCATCTTCAAATGAAGATGTTGTAGCTGAATTTTCATACAATAGGATTATGCTGAGATTTGGCACCCCTAGAGCCATTGTATCTGATCAGGGACCTCAATTTGTGTCTAACATGATTGAGGATTTCCTTAATATCTACTGAATCGAACATCAGAAATCATCATGATATCACCCCCAATCCAATGCACAGGTGGAAGTTACAAACAGAGAGTTGGAAAATATCTTAACCAAAGTTGTCAATGCAGACATAAATAATTGGGTACCAAAACTCCTAGAAGTAGTTAGGGCTTATAATATAACCTGGAAGACCTCTACTAGTTTCTCCCCATATGAATTGGTATATGGGAAGAATCCACTATTACCGGTTGAGTTTGAATTATAGACTTAGAGGACAAAAATGGAAGTTGGCATCAATCTAAACGAAGTACAATGTGAAAGAGTACTACAACTGAACGAGCTAGATGAAATGAGGATGGAGGCACAACAACAAACTAAAATTCATCAACACCAAAGGAAATATTGGTATGATGCTCGTATCAAACACATGAAGTTTGTTGAGGGAGATTGGGTCCTACTTTTTGACTCAAAATATCAACAGTTCAAAGGCAAACTGAGAACAAGATCGAAAAGGTGTTTAATAATGGGTCTATGAGATTATTGTCGATTGATGGAGATAGAAGAACTCTTCTAGTGAATGGAAACAGATTAAGGACATATCAGAGTCCTCTGGATAAAGAAAACTTCAAAAAATATATGTTATTATGCGACGAAAAGGATTTAGTGGAGGAGCCTAACTCTTCCTGTTAGGAGTAGTTGTTTTTGAATTTGAATAATGGAAAACGATCATGCTTTCGATCTTCTTCCCTTTAGATTGTAGATGTTTTATTTTTTTTATGCTTTCAATAAAGGTAGGAATGTTCATTGTTATAATGTATACTAATCACTTTTTCTCTATGAGCGCAGGTCATGGAAATATACAGATATCGAGAAGCTGAGCTGGCAAGAGTAAGTACATTTTACTTCGCTACAGATATTAACTTTTGAAGCACTCCCCATTACATTTACTTAACAAGATTAAATCAATACATAATTTTCAATGCATTTATTGGGGATATAATTCAAAACCTGGTGACATGGAGTGGGGTGTAATGAATCATAATGAGTGAGGATATCGCATGTGTCGAATTTCTATGAGAAGGAAAAGTGGCATTATTATTCAATATGAGAGGATGTGTGTCATACCATGCATTAAAACTTCCCACGCAAACTTGGTCTTGTCAACTTTTCATGCTATCAATTTTGCATTGACTTGAGACAGTTAAAAGATTGCAGTATATTTCAAATTGTCACTCACCAAAAACATCATACTAAGTATTTCTCTATGAATTCAAACACAACTCCATCATTTGTCTACACAACTGTCTAAATTCATCTACGCTATGGTGTAGATGAATAAATCTGAACTAAACTCTCTAGACCCGCTGCTTCGAAATGCTGTAATTTCCTAGGTATTTTATGATGCTGGTTGGTTAGAATTTATTAGGAAATTTGAGGGTTTCGATGAAAATTTAGTTGATGAGTTTCTGGTAAATTTTGAAGCCACCTACTTGCGAATTAAGGGGAAAAGAGTAGAGAGAAATAGTCAAGTTATTTCTGACCTATCTAGTTTACCAGACTTCGGTCTTAAGATTGTGACAAATTCTCCTCTTAAATACCTAATTCCCCTGTTTCATGAGGATGGAGAAGCTCTTCCAAAAGTAATCCTCACTTTATATGGTACTCATAAGGGGATTAAACATGAAATTTTACTTGGTATTTGGAAGGAAGTAGTTAAATGGGTCAACAGATACTTCATCTGTGATGGACAACCATCTGTGCTTGAAGGGTATTCACTAAATATTTTAACTCATTTAAAGAAAGTTCACATAAACTCATGCACTCAGGTTGAATTTTCCTGAATATTTAGTTGATGTAGTCATTAAAGTGGGATAGAAATATAAAAATGGAGGTGGTAGGGCTACAATTAAACACCCAGTAATTATCCAACTTATTTGTTCACATCAGGTTTTTTATAGGCCCAAGAGGAAGGTCGAGAAATTAAGTTTAGGGGAGAGTTTGAAGCAAAATAAAATTAAGAGTGAACCAGGCCCTAGTGTTTGGCCCAAGCTCGATTTGATTCCTCAACCCTCAAGGGAAACTGTGGAAGAACCTACTAGTTAGGATAATCCATATTCTATGCCAAAAAATTCAAAGGGTAAAATCACCTTATCAGTTCATTCTTCTATTTCAATGAGGCCAAGAAGGTCATGTACTTTGCAGAGACCTGAAGTTTCCCAGCCAGTAGTTTTTCATGAAGATTCTACTCCCATTATGGAAGAGAAGGAAGAGGATGAAACCTCAACTATCCTTGATGAAAAATCTAAAGATGTTGCATTCACCACAACCATCCCTACAACACGGATTCCATATATTCCCGCAGCTCTGAAAAATGAGTTAGAAGCTCTAGAAATACCTTCAACACCATAAACATAGACCCCAACCCCAAAATCTATTGCAATGGATATTGGCAGCCATGAATCATATGGAGATGATGTATTAAGGTGTTACTTGGACGAAATTGTCTCCCTAGAGGAAAAGTTAAAAGGTATGCAAGAAACCAATTTTTCTTTGCAAACTACATTCAAACAGAGAACTGTAGAAAATGTTAGGGAAATTACTGCTTTGAAGGTTGAGGTTAGCAATCTAAAGAGACAAATAGATATATGCCTTAAAGTATGGGATGATTTAAATTAGTTATCTCTTTGGAATAAAGAATTAAAAAGGAATATAAAAAGCTAAAAGAAGAGATTTAGACTAGTGCAAATGAGAAGAAGAAGTTAGAATCTATTTTACACTTTGTTTGTCCTTTGGCATGTAAGCTTTTGGCCTTTAGAAAAATTTCTTTTGTCTATAGCATATTTGTTCAAGAGAAATTCTATGCTTGGCAATTAATGAGAATGTGTGGTCAAGAACCTCATGAAGCCCCTGATGGAAAAACGTTTTTGTCAATTTATCAAAATAGTACCCTTGAGATACAAAATCAACTATGTGAATTTTACCTCCACAACATGTTGGTCACCAATGTGTCTGATTTCCTTATTAATCTATTTGTGTGAGATTTTCATTTGAAGGCCTTTTATTCCTTTCTTAGGAACCAAATTGCATAGAGTGAACAAACATAAATTTTCTATCAAACACCTCGCACCATAGGTTTCTACATTATGCCGACCCATCACAATGATGCGGTCATGATGAAAAATGTATGATCTCTTTATTATCAAGCTGGTGTTCGGGAAAATACTTCAAATATTCTATTGAAATGTGTGCAGGATTTTGAGGCCTATAGTCAGCAACATTTTGGTGAAGCAAGACAGACTTGTGATAGAAGGTGGGATACCTTAAAATTTTTGTTGAAAAGGAGGGAAGTTATCTCCCCTCAGAATCTCAGTTGGTGTATGCAGAGGGGTGATGCATTGATTACAATAATATGGCTGTTATCTGAGAAGAATGACAAGGAATACAATGATGAATGGGTAGGAATACAGGTGAGGCCACCTCTTCTCCTAAGTCCCACTACTACCAAGCAGAATAATGTTTCCTAGTCACATGATAGTTTCACAGCTTGGGTGGAGGTTATTTCAAACACTCATGGATGTAAAGGAACGAGGACACAATATGAAGATTAGTTTGAGGAATATGAAATGGCACACCATCTTTGCCAGTGAGCAAGGAAAAGATAAGTTTCATAGGGACATGCAACAAGTAAAGTGCAGGGGAGATGATGAGTACATTATTTGACTCGTTTATATCATCTATGTGATTATTTATTTGTCATTAAACATGATTAATCAGTACATGGGGATGATTTATATAATTATATCCTAGTAAGTTCAATGCATTTCTCTTATTCTTGTTTCATGCAACTTGTTGACCATAGAAATTCCCACTAATCGCCTTCGTGAGTGAAATGTGGTAACATATGCATGATAATAGTGGAAATTTGTTGCCAATGTTGGGAATTGTAATCAAGGAGTCTAATTTTGTAACCATCGTGCAGTCATGGAGGACTTTTTCCACAAACAACCTATAAACATGGATCTTTTTTAGCAGCTTTGTAGATTTTATGAACTTTAATAGGGTTGTTAGTGCAAGAACTTAGTGCCTACAATTTTGGCATGGTGTGTAACTGACTATGTTTATATAGACATCTTCTTGAAGAAAATCTTAGTAGTTAGTTGATGTTAGTAATTTGCAATACAGTTTATAACAATCAATATTTATCTTCCATATATAGACTGAGTATGTTTTGGAACTTTTCTGAATCAATATATTAGATGTTTTTTTGACCATCCTATGGTGTTGATATTTCCTTCATCCCGAGGAAGAGAAAGGGCCCACTCAACCAAGGTGTTGAGTTGTGGAGTTCAATTACTTCATGTTAGCATGTAATTGGAACTTGCTGGAAAACACAGTAACTGACATCGGTTAAGGGAAGACCAGCATCGGTCAAGGAAGATCGACATCGGTCAAGGGAAAGTAGGAACCAGTGACAGTTAGGCAAAACCGATGTCGGTTACCTGTGCAACAAAGTTTTAATTAACTCTTGGGAATTATATCTATTTTTAGCATTAAAATAGATTTATTGATTGTAATTGCATGGCTAAGTGCCCTATGTCTATAAACGAATATATAAGCACAAAAGCTAGGGTTTATAAGGTATGATAAACAAGAATTAGAAAGAATTGAAAAAGGTTGGTGAGAGAAAATTCTTGGTGGTAGAGCAAAATCTTGAAGAAAGAAAGTACTGAACATCTGAGAGGTTTGGAAGATTGTAAATATTCATTGTATATCTTGTCAAAGCCTTGGATAATAGATTGGCTTGTTTCTTGGTGGACGTAGCCCACACTGGGTGAACCATGTTAAATATGGTGTTGATTTATGTCTCTTGTTTTGTATATTTCTTCTGGTAGAATATCCACTTTTATTTGCATGTATGCTTAGATCTGATATATTGTCTATACAACCAGTATGCTAACCCCAAATAATGGTATTAGAGATTTTTTTGAGGGTTTTGTGTGTTGATAGATTTACTCACAGAGTTTTCTGATTGAGTGGGAGCTACAGCAATGGCATAAGATAATAAATATAAGGTAGAGAAATTTGACGGCCGAAATTATCAATTATGGAAGATACAAATTGAGGATTATTTGTATCAAATATATTTGTACTTATCGTTGGATGAGAATTCTAGACCTACGAAGATGACTGATGAAGAATGTAAGATTCTTGACAGAAAGGATTTGGGATCTATAAGATTGAGCCTGGCATCATTCGTGGCTTCCAATATTACAAAAGTGTCTTCTACGGTAGACTTAATGAAATCTCTTGCTAATTTATATGAAAAACCTAGTGCTTCAAATAAAGTTTATTTGATAAAGAAACTATTTAGTTCTAAGATGCATGAAGGTGAATCTGCCTCTAGTCATTTGAATTATTTCTTATCTATTGTAAATCACTTAAAATTGGTTGTTATATCATTTGATGATGAAGTAAAAGCACTTTTATTCTTATGTTCTTTTCCTGATAGTTGAGACAACTTGGTAATGTCCATTAGTAATACAACATCTGCTAATAATATTTTGAAGTTTGATGATGTGGTTAGTATAATCTTGAATGAATAAATTCACAGGCAGAGTACAGAGGAAACATCATCTGGAAATGCTTTGAATGTAGAAAGCAGGGGCAGGCAGAAGGAGAGATCCAAGAGTAAGAGTAATGGGAAATCAAAGTCAAGGGAAAACAGATCTAAATCCAAAAGTAAGGGAATTACTTGTTGGAAATGTGGAAAGAAAGGACATGCAAAGAAAGATTGTTGGTCACATGATAAAGAGAATCAACAACCAGACAAAGGTAAAGAGGTGAATCTTGCTTCATCAGAGGTAATGCAAGATGATCTTATTCTTTCTTTGGAAAATATAATTGAATCATGGGTTTTAGATTCAGGAGCTTCTTTCCATGCAACCCCTAATAAGTGTTATTTCAAAAATTATGTCCAGGGAAATTTTGGGCATGTTTATTTGGGTGATGATGAACCTTGCAGTATTACTGGTAAAGGGGAAGTTAATCTAAAATTGTAGAATGGAAATACATGGGTATTGAAAGATGTGAGGCATGTGCCAAGCCTCAGGAGGAATCTTATTTCTGCAGGGCAACTAGGTGAATCTAGTTGCATGGTTACTTTTATAGGAGACTCTTGGAAAGTCACCAAGGGTGCTTTTTGTTGTGGAAAGAGGTAAGAAGGTAGGAACGTTATATTTATTTACCTGTATTATTGATTCCTTTTCTACATTATCTACTTCAGATTCAGATGCATACATTTGGCATAATCGGTTGGGTCATATGAGTCAAAAAGGAATGCAAATCTTAAAGGCTAAGGGTAAGTTATCATATTTGAAAGATTTAGATCTTGATTTCTGTGAGCATTGTATCTTTGGAAAACAAAAGAGAGTGAGATTTCTCAAAGTTGGGGCAACTAAGAAGGAGCAGAAATTAGAGCTTATACACTCATATGTGTGAGGACCAGCTCAGGTAGCTTTTCATGGATGATCCCAGTATTATGTTACTTTCATTGATGATGCTACAAGAAAGGTATGGGTTTATTTTATTAAAATTAAATTTGATGTTTTTGAAACTTTTAAAAGATGGAAATCCCTTGTTGAGAATGAATCAAATTCTAAGTTAAAGTGCCTTAGATCTAACAATGGTGGTGAATACTGTAGCAAGGCTTTCAATGATTATTGTTCATTGAATGGGATACATAGAGAAAGAATGGTTCCAAGAACACCACAAGAGAATGGTGTTGCAGAAATAATGAACAGGACAATCATAGAACATGCTAGAAGTATGAGGATACATTCTGGATTGCCCTTGCAGTTTTGGGTAGGAGCAGTTGATACAACGGTTTATTTGATTAATCATGGCCCTTCAAGTTCACTAGATGGAGGAATACCAGAGGAATCTTGGACCGGAAAAGAGGTAGATCTTTCTTTTCTTAAAGTTTTTGGTTCAGAAGCTTTTATGCATGTTGATAGGGAAAATAGAAAAAAGTTGGATGCAAAATCCAAGAGGTGCACTTTCATTGGTTATAGATCTAGTGATTTCGGTTTCCATTTTTGGGATTTAGAGAATTCTAAAATTATTAGGAGTCGTGATGTTGAATGAAATTAAAAGAGAATATATAGGGATCAAATTTTGGTACCCAAGGATGAGAAAATTGAGAATTTTATTGATGAAAATGAACTCTCGGGTTTTAAAGAAACACCTACAAAAATACACAGTAACCGTGGTCAGTTAGTCCCTGACCGACATCAGTCAGATGAACCACCGACAGTTACAGAGGATCAGAACTCGAGCATCGGTTAGCAGAACCGACATCGGTTAGTAGAACCAACATCTGTTAGAGGTGACCAGTATCGTTCACTGACAGAAGTTGATACTAATGTTCAGAAGGCCCAGATAGGCCCTCCAGTACCCCAAACTCTTGTGAGAAGGTCACAAAGGGTAAGTAAACTTCTAGAAATATTTACACCTTCTATATTTTATTTATTGTTGACTGATAGTGGTGAACCAGAGAGCTTTGAAGAAGTAATGCAGGATAAGACTCACGTTCAGTGGGAGCATGGCATGGATGAGGAGATGGACTCCTTGGAACAGAACCAAACTTGGGATTTGGTTAAGTTGTAAGTAGGTAAGAGGACATTGTAGAACAAGTGGTTTTATAGGATTAAGGAAGAAGAGGGTGGACATAAAAGGTACAAGGCAAGGCTTGTAGTAAACGGATTTACACATAAAGCAGGTATTGACTTTGGTGAAATATTTTCTCCTGTTGTTAAGATGACTTCTATTTGTACTATTTTGATTTTAGTTGTTGTAGAAGATTTGCATTTAGAGCAACTAGATGTGAAGATGGTTTTCCTTCATGTTGATTTGGATGAAGAAATTTTTATGCAGCAGACGCTTGGGTAAGTCAAGGATGAGGAGAAACTAGTGTGCAGGTTGAAAAAGAGCCTATATGGGCTCAAGCAAGCTCCAAGGAAATGGTACATGAGGTTTGATAGTTTTATGCATGAGCATGGTTACTTGAGATGTGAATCTGACCATTGTGTTTATGTTAAGAAGCTTGAAAATGGGAGCTATATTATTTTGTTATTGTATGTGGATGATATTCTTATTGCAGGATCTAGTATGCAGGACATTGGTGAGCTTAAGAGAAAGCTAGCTCACACATTTGTTATGAAGGATTTATGAACTGCAAAAAGAATCCTTGGCATGCAAATACATAAAGATAGAAAAAATAAGAAATTGTATTTATCTCAGGAGGATTATATCTACAAGGTGTTAGAAAGGTTCAACATGTAGAATGCAAAACCTGTTAGCACACCTATGGCTAGACACTTCAAATTGAGGAAAGATAAGTGTCCTTCATCACATGAGGAAGTCAAATACATGACACAAGCTCCATATGCTTCAGCAATTGGGAGTCTCATGTATGTTATGGTTTGTACCAGACCAGACATTACACAGGAAGTGGGAGTCATGAGTAGATATATGGCTAATCTAGGTAAAGAGCATTGGAAAGAAGTCCAATGGATACTCAGGTATTTGAAAGGGGCATCTAGCATGTAGTTATGCTATGGAGGTTCAGATATTTCATTACGTGGCTGGAGATCTGAGATGGTAGGAGGAGCACTACTGGATATATTTTCACAGTAGGTGGAATGATAATTAGCTGGATTTCAAATTGCAGAAGGTTGTGGATTTGTCTACTACAGAGGTAGAGTATGTTGTAGCTACAGAGGCTAGCAAGGAGATTATATGAATGAGTAGGTTCATGGAAGAGTTGGGAAAGGAGTAAAGTGATTGTAAAATGTTTAGTGACAGTCAGAGTGTAATTCATTTGGCAAAGAACTCAGTGTTTCATTCAAGAATGAAACACATTCAGTTGAGGTATCACTTCATACAATAGGTATTGGAGGATGGACAGTTGAATCTAGAAAAGATTCATATGAGCAAGAACCCTGCGGATATGTTAATGAAGCCATTAGCAAAGGAGAAGTTGGAGCTACACTCCACTTTTGTTGGTCTTCGAGTTTGAGACTTGAAGAGGAAGAAACAAATCCAAGGAAGGATCCAAGAATGACATTGTATAGGTATGGTGCAGTAATTAAACTCCAAGTGGGAGATTGTTGAGTTATGGAGTTAAATTACTTCATGTTAGCATGCAATTGGAACTTGCTGGAAAACACAATAACCGGCATCGGTTAAGGGTAGACCGGCATCATTCAGGGAAGATCGATATCGGTCAAGGGCAAGTAGAAATCAGTGACGGTTAGGCAGAACCAGCACCGGTTACCTGTGTGACAAATTTTTAATTAACTCTTGGGAATTATATCTATTTTTAGCATTAAAATAGATTTATTGATTGTAATTGCATGGCTAAGTACCCTAAGTCTATAAATGAGTATATAAGCACAAAATCTAGGGTTTAGCAGGTATGATTAAAAAGAATTAGAAAGAACTTGAAAAAGGTTGGTGAGAGAAAGTTCTTGGTGGTAGAGCAAAATCTTGAAAGAAGAAAGTACGGGACATCTGAGAGGTGTGGAAGATTGTAAATCTTCATTGTATATCTTTTCAAAGCCTTGGATAATAGATTGGCTTGTTTCTTGGTGGACATAGCCCACACTGGGTGAACCACGTTAAATTTGGTGTTGATTTATGTCTCTTGTTTTATATATTTCTTCTGGTAGAATATCCTCTTTTATTTGCACGTATGCTTAGATCTGATATATTGTCTGTACAACCGGTGTGCTAACCCCAACACAAGGAGACTTGAGGATTTTATGTTTATGCATGATCATGGTTTCTGATAAGTTACAGTTTGAATGTAATTACTTATTTTCTTTACTGCAATTTCCATTCAATGTGGGTTATTTCCTTTATTGTAATTTCAAATCAAAGTGTAATTTCAATTTAGAGTGTGTAATTTCAATTATGTTATCTTAATTTGGTGTGTGCATTTCCATTTTAGATAAAATATTTCCTTCAAACACATTTCTATTACAGTAACATCGTTTCATTATTTTAGCATTACATTTCCGTAAATTAGTAGAGAAGAATCAAAACCCCCCAAAAAGGAACCACTTAACAATTGAGTTGCATAAGGCTTCATTGCATACAACCTAGGACACACAACCTTGGTTTTATAATGACACTGGAAGAATAATCTTTTAGTTAAATGATTGGAGAATACAACGACCCATCAAATCTTTGCTTATCAAGCCACCATAATCATTCTAAGAGCACCAAGCATGATTCATACCTGTAATCCTTCTTTAGAAAACATCTTGTGCATCTCATTGATTTCATAGACTTTTAATCACGGTACATAGGAATACACCAAAGCACACTACAGAGAGATAAGTTTCTCAACCTTGTTGTTTCACCTTTTCAAGATACACAGCTAGCTTCTCTAACTAACTTGAACCATTACATGACTTGATGTACTAATAAAAAGAGCCTTCAAGCTTTGATTTTAGAGCACACTGTCACATATTTTGGCATCCTTGCACAATAGTCATAGCAACTACTACGTCTTCATTGAAGAATTGTACCATTATTACCATGAATTCTTCTTCAACACAACAACTAACAACATTTTCAAGCTCAAGTATGCATAAATACTTCATGACAGTCCATTTTACAGTTATACCAAATCTCAAAGCATGACCCAATACTTCAAAAGCTTCGTAACAACTTCAACCAGTCTAACTGATTCTCATACCTTTTTGAGACCCTTTACAATGTAATATGACAATATCAAGCACCAAATACATACCTTCAAATGCTTCATACCTTCAAATCCTTTGACCTTATTTAAGGATCTTGTTTCACTATGATAATACATCTTCAACACCATAACTTTGTATTTTCACCATTATTGGTAATTAGGTCTTCAAACACATAATATTGTCCATAGTTATTGAAGCACCTTCATGATGCACTCCATCTACAACATGACCCTTTTGTTTTTTAGACAATTGCACTATGTCTTCAAGTACTTCCTATATCTTCATAACTGTTGGTACACTTCAGGATCTTTAAACACAGATCACTCTACTTTGTCTCCTCAATAATTACTCATACATGCCTATAAGGAATCATACTTTCTTGATCAAGAACACTACCTCAAGGATAACCAACATACCTAAAAATTTCATGATTGTACCTTACAACATGACTTCAAGCCCATATTTCACATGGTCTATCTCTATTGACTATCACTCTTATTGATAAACAAACAATAATGCCACTTTTTGTAGCTTAGCCTTTTTTATTAACATAAAACCTATATAACTCAAACAGAATATCATTATCACCATAGGCCTTATGAAACACTCTCATACCAATCCATCTTCTTGCAATGCCTCTATACTTCTTTCTGGTCAAGAATACACTTTGATGAAACTTTTGCGTCCATAAATGCAACTTCAAACCAACATACTAATCTTTTAATATTTTTCATGCTTCAAAACCTTACAAGCAACACACCTTATGCTTCAAAACCTTACAAGCAGCTTGCTCTGCAACACATTGTCATAAGTCTTCCAAGTCAACACAAGGAACCTTCTTGTCTTGATTCAAATATAGAGCCAATAATCAAATTATGAAACAAAACACATATGATCAATAGGATTCAAATAGTATATCTCACTACCAAACCTCCTTGAACAACATTCAAACCTTTTGAAGCATGGAAACATATGGACTGAACTGAAATAAGTCACTAACATACATTGATTACTCACAAACTATCTTCTTATGGCCTTTCATAGCAGTCAACATCTCATGAAATCACAAACTCTTGTGACACATCTACCAAATTCCTTACGATGACTGTACCATCACTATCACCAACTTGTAAACCCTGTCTATGAGATACATACCTCCTTAAACCTCTTGAAATGCTTCACTTCTCATGATAATGTTTCCCAAACTCATACAAGACCTTAAGACATAACCTTTTATATTGATCATATATAATGCACTTCTTCATCCTATCTAATTGTCCTTCAACCAAGACTTATCACATAACCTTATGAATGATATAGAACAAACCAAGACATAAACAAACCTCAACTTATCCATTTAATAAAGATCTCCCTTCTTCTTCTTGTCCATAGTCCCGTGTTCACATGTTTTGAATAAGAAAGAATATTCATTGAACAAAAAATCATACCTTGCTTAATAGATTAGTGGACCATCATGTTGTTGCATTCTTGAGAATGTCATGCCCTTATTGGCTTGTTGTTGGTAACTTTTTTTGTATATATTGTATATGATATCACTCTCATAGTGTCAACACTATTTTTTACATCATTTTCATTATGCCTTATATCAAACATATTGATTTTCCTCTTATAGCCAGTCATCTCTGCTTCAAGGTTTTCTTTGGTCTTTGCATTACATGACTCAATAATTAGGGCTTCATGAATCAAATTTTCTTCTTCTGTTTAATTTAGAGGTTCAACCATATTTGGGAAACATTCAATTTCTTATCCTAGGTCACCTTCAACACCTTCATCTTCTCCTTTAGGGAAACATGCTTCAGGATCCATACTAAGGCCTATTTTGACATCTTCACAAGTCTTTTAATCAATTGTATCAATTGGAAACTTATATATGTGAGTGAAAAAATCAAAGAATTATTCCATATATCAAACACAAGGGTTTTAAGCAACTTCTCATTATGAACAAGGGTGCCTTTCCATCTTGAACTTTATTTCACGTCATACATGTGCTTTAATGATCTCCTCGAAGTTTTTCAACTTGATTTAGATGACCTAGCTTGTTAGGTTGTGGAGATAGATCACTTCAAAATAAGTATGCATTACATGTGGCTAGTTTACATAGTAACCGGTGTCAGTCAACATATTAACCGCCATCAGTCGGCATATTAATCGTCTTCAGTCAATAGATTAACAACCATTGGTCAGCAGATGAACTGCCATCGGTTAGGGTAACCGGCACCGGTTACCTGTGTGTGAAAGTTTATATTTAACTCACAAGAATTAGATCTAACTTTGTTATAAAGTTGATCTAAAGGTTGTAAATGCATAGCTAAGGTGCCCTAAGTTTGTAGATGCTTATATAAGCATGAAAGCTAGGGTTAGATGTTATGATGGCATGTAATTTATTATTATTGCATTTGGAATCCTTGATTGAAAAAGGATGAAGAAGAAGAAGAAGAAGAAAAAGAAGAAGAAAGCAGATTACATGAAGACAGGAGCTTTCATAAAGAGAAGTTGAATAGAAGGAAATTTCATGTACACTGTTGGTGAGAAGATGGTATTATATTCTATTGTATTCCCTTTGTATTATTTAGTCTCATGTAATGGCTTGCATAGTATGCAATTGTTTCTTCTTGTTAGATCCACAGGATGTTGTGAGATCTTGTTATTGCTCATTCTTGTAGATCCACATGTTGTGATATCTTTTATTACAAATCCATGAGATCATGATGTATTGTTGATCTATAGGAATCTAGTATTGTAGAGGAAGTTGTCTTCATGTTTGCACAGGTTGATGTAATGATTGAGGAGAGACTTACCTCTTGGTTCATGGTTACGGTTGCACATTGGTAGACCCTTCTAGAGGTCTTGTTTACATATTCATAGTACAGTAAGATCTTGGTTGCATAGTGGCAGATGCAGGGTAGCTTCAGGTATGTGAGATTTGGTGGTGTTTCAGAAGCATGGTTGTAGTGCACTCAAGTAGATCCGATTAGAGATCTGGAGGAGACAAGGGTGGTGGTATGGAGGCATGGTTTAGTGTACTTAGGTAGATCCAGTTGGAGATCTGAGAGGAAGAGATACTCTTGTAGAGATATATGTACTCTTGTTCACAAAAGTTAGTTTGTAATCTCTTCTTATATTATATATATGAGATCTCTATCTTTGGTGGACGTAGCCCACATTGGGTGAACCACAGTACATGTTGTGTTATGTGTGTGTAATTTTGTGTGATTTGGATTATTCTTGTTTATACTCCACTGCTGTAGATTTTGTGGGGATTATTAGATCCAAATTTGCATGTTTTGGATTTGATATTCTATAGTTGTAAATGTTTCCGCATATACCCATCCCCAACAACAAATATGAGAGCTTGGTTATTTCAAAGCAAGGTTTTTCTTCAGTATATTGTTAGTGGTTTACTGATATGTGGATGATAGAAGGGTTTGTTTTTCCTGATAAGAAGATCACATGAAGAGATTCAATCTCAAGTGGGAGCTGGAAGAGTAAGGTTGCTGGAAATTACAGTGACCGACATTGGTTAGGTGGCAACCGACAGTCAGCAGGGTGACCGTGGTCGGTTATAGAGTAACCGTGGTCAGTTACAGGGTGACCATGGTTAGTTACTGGGAAAACTAGTTTTAAACAGAAAATCACATATCTAAAGAATTAAAAATATGCATGGAATGTATCTTGTTTTCTGAGGTGTCCCTTGTTCTTGGAGGCACAAACATGGTGGTCAGATTACAGATCCAGGTTATAGAGGTATGGTTTTATTTTGGTATTGCAGTGCTTGTATGTTTTGGTTACACATGCATGGTTTGGGATTACATATCTGAGTATGAGATAGAGAAACAGTTATGCATCCTTTAGTGCAGTTATATGCATAGGTTTCATTAGAGAAGTAGAATATAATAACACATAACAAAGACGAGGTTTCCATCAGCGAAGCATGTTCTTCAGTTGAATATGTGGTTGAGTATCTTGGTGCTGGTAAGGTGATGTATTTCATCTTGGTGTAGTTTTATTGCATGTATTATTGATGTTAAGTTTTGTGCAAGATTTGGGTGTTTCTTGAAATGACTGGCTCAACACAACTACCAACTTTGGTCGGAGTAGGCACCTGTTTTAGTGACCTACACCAATTTTTGGTGTTGCATTCGATCTAAAAGAACTGACGTCAATAAGGGAACCAAAATTGGTCACAAAGGGTAACTGGTACCGATCATCGAACCATGGTCAATTTCTGTGACAACGAGTTTACAAGGGGTTTCTTACATTAGAAGAGAGCATGGATAGTTTAGTGTATTATTTTGGATGATCAGGTTTCTGGCACAGTGTGTATATGCAGAAACTGTGCAGATCACTTCAATGTTTGGATCACAAAGAGGATGGAGTTGGCTTGGTTAGTCTAGTGAGACTTTGAGTCAGATATCTCTATATGATTCATGTTTTATTTCTTTCATTTGGAGAAACTGATATTATGTTTGGATAGTGTGCACAGATTTACACCATGGTTTTTTTGGTGTTGTTTTACTTTTATTTCCCAGTTGTGTGGAATCTGTAGGACAAGGGTATTTATCTAAAGAAGAGATCCTCAATGAAAATTCATGTTTAGACATAGTTGCAGTAGTGAAAGATGTTGAGTACACAAGATGAAAAGAAGTTGATTCACCTACTTCACAAGAAGTCCAAACTTTTGTGGTGTAGAAGTATTCTCAGAGAAGAAAGAGAATCAATTTTTTAGTTCTTTCATTTGGTTTTATTTCTCAGTGACATATTGGCTTTTGAGCTTGGTTTTAAAGGCAATGCAGGGGATTTTGTGTTTAGTGGGAGCAAGCCATAGTTGTTGGCATTGCAGGATTGGATACATGATGCATATGCAGAGTGAGAGAAGATTGCTACTATTCAAAGTGGCAGAAGGTGCAAGTTAGTTTTGGAGAGCCGTCATGGCTTTGTAGTTATTTTGAGTTTATTAATTTTTGATGTCACTTCTGGTTTATTTTTTGGTGCCTGGATATTCCTTAGGGAAGGCAGTTGATGGTTGATTCAACTGGTTTTAGATGATAGAGAAATTTTTAGAGTTTGAAGGGTGAAAAAGGAGAAAATATGCTAGTTAAAGAGACCGGTGTCAGTTAGGGTTAACCGTGGTCAGTCATTTGGTAACAATGGTCGATCAAGTAGTAACCGGGGTCGGTTAGGAAATTATGTTCGGTTTGGTCACAGATTTGACAGCAGTGTTTATTTACCATTTTTAGATGGTGCCCTTCTTTTTCTTTCATATTGGTTGATTGTGTAGAGTATGTTGATGACATGTTTGCTGGTATTTGCACTTGGTATTAATGGCATGGTTTAGCATGGATGTTTGTTATTGCCATTGATGAGCACAAAATTCATATTCGGATTTGGAGTTAGTTGGTGGCAGACTTGGAGCTTCTGGAGAGCTGGTGATTTAGATGGATGTACATAGTGAGTTTGTACATGTGGATAGATTCAATTTTGTGAGTCTATGATGATGCAAATGTTTGATTTGCACATGGATTCCTATGAGTAGGATTTAGATGCCTTGAGCATGAGTAGGGGATGTTTGTATTTCCTCTTGTTACTAAGTTACTCCTTGATAGATATGTTATCTATAGATGATTGTTTTGGACATGCTAGTTGTTTATGTAGGGTTGGATTTGCAGATTGTAGTGTTTGGATTTCTTTGAGTTATGCAGGTGTTTGTGGATTGATCACCCACTGTTTCATGTAGAACTCATTTAGGGTTGTTTTTAGCCGGGATATTTTTTTCTTTCGCATATTCCAATTTGAATTGTCTTGGTCAATTACATTGGTGGTTGCATGGAGACATGGATAGATGGATGGAGAACATGGTTGGTTTTACATGTATGGCTATGGTTGTAGTTGAAGATCAGTACTTCAATTTGAGTGGGATCTCTTGCAGGTGTGTTAGTCATGATGGCTTGTTGCATGAGGAGCTTGGTTGGCTTGATTTCCTAATACCAACAATTGGTATGGTGTTATGATTCAGTGGGAGATTGAGGTTTGGTGTCACAGATCAGTTGTAACTTCATGCAAGTTTGGTAAGTCATGGTTTTATCTTCTTGGTTTGAGAAGATGGTTTGATCTTCCTGGTTTTATTTTTTGAGAGAATTGTTGAAGTAAAGAATAGATGGTCTTCACGGTATGTAGAGGATGGCAATGTATAGGTAAAATTATAGAGGTTCAAAAATTTATCTCCAAATGGGAGATTGTTAGGTTGTGGAGCTAGATTGCTTCTCAATAAGCATGCATTACATGTGGCTAGTTTACACAATAATTGGCGTCAGTCAACATATTAATCGGTGTCGATCAGCATGTTAACCGTCGTCAGTCAGTAGATTCACCTCCATCGGTCAACAGATTAACCGCCATCAGTCAGCAGATGAACCGCCATCGGTCAAGGTAACCGACACCAGTTACCTGTGTGTGAAAGTTTATATTTAACTCACAGGAATTAGATCTAATTTTGTTATAAATTTGATCTAAAGGTTGTAAATGCATAGCTAAGGTGCCCTAAGTTTATAGATGTTTATATAAGCATGAAAGCTAAGGTTAGATGTTATGATGGCATGTAATTGATTATTATTGCATGTGGAATCCTTGATTAAAAAAGGATGAAGAAGAAGAAGAAGATTGCATGAAGATAGGAGCTTTCATAGAGAGAAGTTGAATATAAGGAAAGTGCAGGTACACTATTGATGAGAAGATGGTATTATCTTCTAATGTATTCCCTTTGTATTATTTAGTCTCATGTAATGGCTTGCATAGTATGTAAAGTACTTAGTTTTTATTCTTATTAGATCCATAGGTTGTTGTGAGATCTTGTTATTGTTCATTCTTGTAGCTCCACATGTTGTGAGATCTTGTATTAAAAATACATGAGGTCATGATGTATTTTTGATCTAGAGGAATCTAGTATTGTAAAGAAATTTTTCTTCATGTTTGCACAGGTTGATGCAGTGATGGAGGATAGACTTTCTCCTTGGTGCATGGTTATGGTTTCACATTGGTAGAACCTTCTAGAGGTCTTGTTTATAGATTCACAGTATAGTGAGAGCTTAGTAGCACATTGGCAGATGTGGGGTAGCTTCAAGTATGTGATATCTAGTGGAGGTTTTAGAGGCACAGGTGTAGTGCACTTAGGTAGATCTAGTTAGAGATCTAGATGAGACACAGGTGATGGTATGGAGGCACAATTTAGTGTATGCAGGTAGATCAAGTTGGAGATCTAAGAGGAAGAGATACTCTTGTAGAGATACATGTACTCTTGTGTAGAAGAGTTGGTTTGTAATCTCTTCTTATATTATATATATGAGATCTCTATCTGTGGTGGACGTATCCCACATTGAGTGAACCATGGTACATGTTGTGTTATGTGTGTTTACTTTTGTGTGATTTGGATTATTCTTGTTTATACTTCCATTATTGTAGATTTTATGGGGATTGTTAGATCTGTATTTGCATGTTTTGGATTTTATATTCTATAGTTGCAAATGTTTCCGCATAGACCCATCCCCAACATATCTCTAATACAAATTTTTGGAAGCACAATCACTGAGAGGGGGAGTGAATCAGTGAATCATTAAAACTTTCATTCCCTTAACATTTACATCCATCAATTATTCAATATACTCATCAAACATGCATCGACATATTTATTAGGCAAATTAACCAAACACATGAGCATACACCAAGAGAGCCCAAGAACACATAAACACAATATTTAAGTGGGAAACCTTAATGGGGAAGAAAACCCACTAAACCACTACATATATTACACAACACAAAGGAATCATGTTTATTTTGCATAAAACAAGATATTTATTTAGTGAGGCACCAACCTTACAAGGTGCATCAACCCCTAGTTTAGTAGAGAAACAACCCTACAAGGAGCACCAACCCCTAGTTTAGTAGAGTATCAACTCTACAAGGATGCACCAACCCCCTATATGACTCAACACCAAAAAATTATATATTAAATTTTTCTTCAACAACTATTGATGACTCTATTAAGCTCACTCTCCTCTTTATCTTCCTCTAAACATCTCTCTAGCCTCCATGCCCAAGCACCTCTTCTTTCAAGCAAATTTCCACATCTTCCATAGCTCACCATCTTCAACACACACTCTATAATATATTAACATATTTATTTCCCCCTCTTTCAGGTCAAAAATACCTCTAACACCTCCACAAGTTCCCCTCTAGGTCGCACTTTCCTCCATTTCCACACCAAGCTCAAATGAGATTTCTAATTTTCCTTTATACCCTTCTCATGATCATAATATATGTAGTTCGTCCTTTATATAGATTAAAATTAGGAAATCATTATAACATCCTATAAAAATCATACATAAGACCATGTATGTCACCACCATCACCTACATACATATAAGCATCCATTGAGACTCAAGAAGCCCTAAAGCACCAAATCAAGCAACTCGCCATACATGGAATGTTCTAGAGAAAAAAACACTTCACAAAAGCATGGAACATACTTAGACATGTTTTATAATACTTTAGAAACTTCCAACAACCATGAAACATCTCATAACCATCATCTCTCACCATGAATCCTCTCAAGAGCATCCATAACCAAGCACCCTAAAACCTAGTCTTCACAAAACAAGTCATAACTTGCTCAAATCTTATCAAAAACTCAAGTGTGATATACCATTGGAAATATATTGACCTCGGGGTCATTTACAAACTCAAAACAGCCATAAATTCAACTGTAGCAACTCCAAAATTACTATGCACCTAGACTGCTCCAAACTACCAAAAACCAATCCTCAAAATATATGGCAAACTTGACCTCCTAAAGGCTCAACCATGATCTGAAACCATCATGGACATGAATTAAAACTCCCATTCTTCCATAAATTATAAATTAGTTAATAGGTCCAAAGAAGAACTTTGCCACAAAGTGAAACTTTCTAGAAACAAGCATATTTGAGTGGGCCCACATATTGTCACAACCTCTAAATCACACCTGGAGAAATATGGAGGAGTCCTCTACAACCTCCAATAATAAAATTTTCAATAACAATCCATTATAGGCCACTACAATCATTTTCTCCCTAGTCTCTATACACATAGGGTTTCAAAAGTGTTAAAAATTTGTTTGTCTTCTTAACAATTTTTTCATAAAAACATGACAATCAAACAACCTCATTACACTTATAAAATATTCATAATAGACCTATTCAACTAATCCTATGATTTTGGGTCCCCGTGCAAATCATACACTCCTCAATGAGCATCAAAAATTCAAATTTTAGCTCAAAATCTCACCTTTGAGAACTCATTTTAACTAAAAATCACATATCTTGCAAAATATTGCATTCCAGGACATGAAACTTGGTCCAAACCTACGTATCAGCCTACTACACATTCTCCAATACTCACCTTTACATACATGGCACAAAATTTGATCATCTCATCTCATTTGGCCATGTTTTCTCAAGGATTTTGTCTAGGACAGACCTAGAAACAATGTCTAAACCTTGTACCTACACTCTCAAACACTTGTGAGTGTCCTAACACATCATATACATGCTCCCCATGATATCAAAATGCATATCTATCTGCAACAAGCTTCACTTCATCATCCCATGCCTCATATTGCTCTCTAGGCCTCACAAACAAGCACCTGAAACATGCTTGCATCATTGAATCTGACCACTCTCACCTCTTGGGCACAATTGACAACCTACAATCATCTTCATGACACTTCATGGACCAATCATATCATTCATCTACCTTAGAAAGACACTAACACACTCCAACAAGCCATAACACTGCTCAAGAACCCATACAACAACATGTAATCTCAACAAGACAAACAACCTTCATGTTTCGTATACCTTTTGACATCAATGACCTCAATGAACAACATCTAAAACATCACTCTTTGACATCAATGACAACTCATGGCCAACAATGGTCAATATGTGTTAGCCCAAAGAGGAACAAGTAACTTCAATTGCCAAGCTTCCTCCTTTCTACATGTTTCTCATGGTTGGAAAGCACCTCGTTCATAATTGCATGATAGACTCTAATGCTAGTACTTCATTCATGCCAAAGAAGATTGCAAACATCTTGGGGATTGAGTAAAATCCAACTTCTAAGGGTGTCTTACAACTTGATGAATCAACAATGCAACGTTTGGGCATAGTTAAGGATTTAAAATTAACTTTACATGCTTACCAAAGATTAACCATAAGGCAAATACATTTCTGTGATTGACTTGCCACCATTATTTTCCCTTTTCCTCTAAAGAGATTTCACATCTAAGGTGTGCAGATATATTTCCTCAAATTGGTCTCATATGCTACTTAGAATGAGGTATGGGACTAGATTCACAATTAATGTTGAACCTATTTCAGCTTATCATGTGGAAGTTCATGACCCTAGTCATGTCAATGCAAATTGTATTATCCAAGGAGAAACAAATTATGGTCATGAACTAGCTGAAACAATACATTCATCAACTTTAATTCATGATATTATGTTAGATGAATGGGACAAAGAGAATTATGAATCTAAACCCTATGATAAAACCTTCAAAACCAATTTGGGCACTTATTGCATCCATGAAGAGAATTTCACTATCCCCATGTAGCACAAGGAGGAAAACAATGAAGTTTCTGGGTTATAGAAAATGTATTTTGATGGTTCTAGATCCTGAAATGGAGCTGGGGCGGGTGTAGTTATTATCTCTCCAACAGACAGAAAAATCCCTTATGCTCATAGGTTACAATTTGCATGTTCTAACAATGTAGCGCAATATGAGGCATTGGTCCATGGTTTGTTGATTACAAAAAAGAAACAAAGCAAAGCTCTACAAGTATTTGGGGATACTAAATTGATCATTCACCACATCAGTGGAAGGTGTGTGGCTAAGAACAAGCTTTTGAAATCTTATAGAAACCGAGTTTGGGACATTATAGAGAGTTTCAAAGCCATCAGTCTTCGGGTAGTGCCGCGAAAGCATAATAAAGACGTAGATCAAATGACAACCATTTGCTCCTAGTTTTCCCCTGTGAAGGATTTTTATCTAAGGAGATCAGCATGTCAAAGTGGTTGTAACGTCATCCATCCAGATAATTATGTCAACTGGAAAGTTTTTTAGAATGATGAACAGATTGTCTAATTTATTCAGCACGAGGCAAAGTTATCTTCTAGTTTGCAATCTAGTTACAAGACAACTTTGGTGATTAGATTATTCAATTGTGGAAAAACAAGCTACACAAAGGAGTATTTACCCTTGAAGGCATTTTCAACTCTGATGATGAGATCAAAGGGAAAAACAAAAGCATGTCCACAGGTCAGGAATATTGCAAGCTGGTCACCATTACACAAGGAAAATAACTTTTTCTTGGAAAGGTATGCAGTGCTGACGAAGAACAAGCTTTTATTTCCCTCTATCAAAAATTTCACAATGTATTTTCATGGAGCTATGAGGATCTAGAAGTTTTTGACCCCGTGGTTAAGCCAGTTAGACAAAATAGAGGCCATACCACTTAGGGAAACTACTGAATCAATCATCCATGATTTCTTGGAGGACATTGCAACAAGATTTGGGGTTCCTCAAACCATCATTTCTAATAATGCTAAGGTATTTTTAGGATCCAAGGTGTATGATTGGGCTCTTCGGAATGGATTATATTTGAAAATGTCCTCCAATTATTACGCACAAGGTAATGGTTTGGTGGAGTCAACTAACAAGAACCTGATCACAATCATGAAGAGGACTGTGTAGGTTAATCAAAGACAATGGCACACTAAAGTGAAGAATGTTCTTTGGGACAATAGAATCACTCAAAAGAAATCAATTGGCAATTCCCCATTTGTCCTTGTATATGTCAAAGAAGCTAGGCTCCCATTGTCACTTGAGTTACCTTCATTAGAAGTAGCCCAACAATTAGAATTTGAGGGTGAAGATCAAAGAGAGATCAGAATGATGAAATTGGTTAAACTTGAAGTGCTTAGAAAATCTGCCATGGACAAGCTAGAAGAGCACCAAAGGTCAACCAAATAGTGGTTTGACAAGAAAGCTAAGCGGAAGGAATTCAAAGCAGGTGATATGGTCCTCAAGTACGACGCGGACAGAGGTAAACCCGGGCGACACTCTAAGTTTAATGCACTTTGGAGTGGGCCATATATTATCACTTCTTGCAAAGAGGCCAACTCCTTTGAGTTGTTCAGTGTTGATGGAGATGTATTGCAAATCCCAGCCAATGGAATTTATCTCAAATACTCCCATTAAGTTGTCTCATTGCATCTTGTAAATACTTGTGTGTTTTGTGTTGTTGGAGGTCCTCTTTTTTTTGTGTTGATCATTGATTGGGATCTTTTTCCTTAATTCTTATGGTGATCTCTTCATTTTTAGTAAGTGCTTTTGCACTCTCTACATGTTTCACTTGAAGCATGTATGATATTTCCTTGTGTACATAAGTTTTGGAGCCACTTGCAGTCATACGTGGATCATATCAGAGCATGTTTCATGGCAGAAATCAGATTGTTGGAACATTTCTGAGTTCTATCTTCCATCTCCACAAATCCCCTTCAGTTCAAAGGTAAGTTCATGCGGATTCAGGAGACAGTTTTTCAAGGATGAGATCGGTTTTCTTCAAGGTTAAGCTTGACTCCATGCCCAATGGATGCTTCAAGGCAATTGGGCTTCATCATCAAATAGGAAGATGTCCCCTAGAGGTCACCAAACTATTGTCCAAAATTACACCCTGTATAATTTTGAATAACTCGTCAAAAAGACTTAATCATTTTTGTGCTCTGGAAAAGCCGAGGGACACTGATTTAGTCTTCCACGGAATACATGAACATAGTGTTTTGCAGGTTTTCCTAACCTGTGAAACAAAGGAATAAGCGACCCAGGACTTGGGTGGAAATTTGCAATGTTAGTGTCTTGTGGAAGTTGTTAGACACCCGTAGCACTAACGAATTTAGTCCCTTGTGGGTGGAAGTCAAGTCAGAATACCGCATAGTTGCATATCCACAGGGAATGGAGAAATCGGGCCAAGGCAAAAAGTTGGGGATCAAAGGAATAAACCCACGTGGGTGGTGTGAAGTATTTCCATTCATCAAGGAAAGCAAAGTGGAAATTTGTGAGCATCCACGGAAGGAGAAAACCTGAAACACCACGGGACAAAGTAAAAACAACAGAAGATTTCACTATTGTGTTGGACTCCAAGCCAGAGAGCCAACCACCCCAACCACCAGAATTTAATGAAGCATGATGTCCTTCTTTGTAGACTGATGGTGTGTGCGATACTCAAGGGGTCATGTCGTGGTTCTTACCATTTATCTAGGGCGATCATACATGTACTGCAAGAAAAATCTGCAAGAAATCATAGCACCCATGCCCATTCAACACGTTTTTTAGGGGGTGGATTCCATCTTGGCAGTCCTTTCTCCTCTCTCCTCCTCTTTCTTCATTCCATGAATTGTATAAATACAAGTGTTTGTGCAATTTGTAGGGGTTCTTCTCCTTTTTCCTTCGCAATTTTCGAGCTCTTCTCTACGAAACTTGAAACCTTATGTTGCCGACCTCGGTAACTCGTGAATGGTGATCTCCTTGCTTTGAATTTGTATGTAAGCTATGGAAGATTGATTAATGTGAGTCTGATTTAGCTCTTTCCTATGAATACATTGTCTTTGATGTGAATATGTTTCCCTCTTACATATTTCGTGTTCTTTCATTTGTTTGCATCTGAACTACTTACATTTTTACGATCCTCGCTTCATAGTTTTGCATGTGTCATTTGGATTAGGGAAAGTTCCACCTTATTTTGGTGCTATCACCACCCTTTAGCTTAGTTTTCTTATTTCTTGCATCTCTCTCTCCTTAGTCCCTTAGAATTGTTAGAGTAGGATTAGCTTAGGAGTAGTTTTAGCATTAGAAGTAGGTTGTGTTGTGCAAGTTTCCTGAATCCACACAAGAAGGAAGTCGGCCTTCTTCGAAGGTTTGTCTCAAGCCGCAAGTCCCAAACTTGGAGACAATCTCATGTTGCCTCGAAATTCTGGATCTTTCATGATTTGGAGCAGGGTGCAATTTTGAACTCCAACATTTCCTTCGTTCTACGGCCCTGTGAGAACCTACGGAACACTTCAATTAAGAAACCCGCAGAACACTAGAATAATGTTTCACAACTTCCAAGCTTAATCACATTCGAATTCATTTCTCAATTTTTGTGCAGTGCCTTATGGCACTTGTCTCCTGCATCGCAACCTTTAACTTGGCGTACTTCATCATTGGTTCCGCGGAATTGACAAACTTCGTGGAATATTGTGCTCCAAGTCTGCGTGACACTGTGTTTCTCCATATTGCAAAACACTAAGCTTCTTGTTGTTTTGCTCGCTCCAGGGATCTTGTCCTTAGCCAATTATCTAACTTCTTCGTGGGCATGTAAACCCCACGGTGCCCTAACTTTCCTTTGACCCGCAAGAGACTGATTTGGTGTCTACGGAAGATTGACTTCCTTAGTGTAGTGAAAGACTAACAAACTGCCGCGAAATACTAATTCCACCAAAATCCACCCCCCAAGTCCCGAGCGCCCATTCCTTTGTTCAACGGGTGTGGAGAAACCCATGGAACACTACATTTTCACACTCCACAAAAGAATGACTCAGTGTCTCGCAGCTTTTCTTGAGCAAAATTTGTCTAAGTCCCAACTTAGATGAGTTGTTCAAAATTGCTTGGGAGGGCAATTTTGGACAACATTATGTGAGAAATGTTGTAGAATGTGTGTAATGGAGTAGAGTGAGTATATATATGTGTATAAGTGTGTATGTAGAATGGAAAAGAGGTATTGTGTGAGAAGATAAGGTGGAATAGAATTGAGTAGTGAGACGGATAGTGTTTATGTATTGACAACGATAATCTAAATGTTGTATTATTTATTTAAGATAAATATTTTAAAAAAAAGTTAAGAGTAGGAAATTTTGTGTATGTGTTCCACTTACTTATCTTTGTGTTATGATATATATGAAAACTTGTAGACTGACTTCAAAATTTTGTTTAATGTTGTGTTAAGTATTTTATGTGCAATCTATCGTATTTATCTTTGTGTGCGTCAAATTAATTTAATAAACTAAGACGTATAGTTTATGCCAACATGGAGGAGCGTGGAGTAGGGTAGGATGGTCGTATCATGATAATAATCAATTTTTTTAAAAAAAAATTAAGTAATAAATATTTAAAAGTGTACTTAAAATAATAGCTTGCACTATTAATTAATACACCATTTAATAATATGATTAATTAATTGGTATCTAGAAGTATCTTAAAATCATCGTGAAAATGGAAGAAGGTGGGAGTGTGGGATTATATGACTTCCATGATTGACTTAGTTTCAAATTGTCACTTTGTCACTTGTCATCCCTAGTAAGATTGTGGGACAGTTTTCAATTTCGATAGCTTCTCTTGTTCTACTAGTTAGTGATTTTCAATTGCCATAATTTTGGTTTTGCCAATTTGGCTAGCATGATTTGAGCACATTTCTTGTTCTACGGATATTAATTATTTCGCCCTTCCATGTTGAAAGCCCATATTATGCTCTTTTAATCTAGTTTGGAAAGATCTATCAATTCACCAACTTAAGGGATGCCAAAGGGACATGAAATCTCATAGAGACTCTTTCTAAGTACCATTTCACAATGGTCTTTAACACTCAGAAGACTATTTATAAGGGTTTTAAATTATTTAAGATGTGTTTTACCGCCCTTCTTTTTAAGAGTCTAGCCAATTTTTCCATGGTGCCCTAAAATTGTGGTAGAACAACCAATATATTCATATTTTCTTCTTTTGATCTAGGGATATTGTTACCTCTTTTAACTTTTTTGGTAGCTTTCTTTCTTTGTCAGTTGGGTAACCTTTCTTTTTAGGGCTTCATTGAGATAATGTTTACCCAAAAGAAACATGTGATGAGAAAAACTCATCCATAAAATAAGGGCGTGTTTTGTCTTCTTCATTCACCAAGCAACTCGACTGGATAACAAGTTGGCTCTCCATTTTAGCATAAATAAAATTGTGCCTGGTACTACAATCAACCTCTCATGCATGTTGAACTCTCCTTGTAAATGCCAAAAAGGAATCCTCGCTCATTCAAAACTACTAGAACATGTAGAATCCAATGCCAAAACACTATTACAAGAATCGTTGCTCATTCAAAAAATTATCTTTTAAGGCACAACCATGAGAAAATAGATTTTGGATATCCCCAAAAACAAAAGGCTTACAACATTGTATTAAAAGAGAGGAGCCAATTGTGGAGTATTGACCAATAATGGTGAGGGTAGATATAAAGTCGAGGACTAGTACATGTCAATTTCTCACTTAAATTTTGGAAAAAAAAGTAGCCAATAAAATGAGTCACATCAAATCACATCAAATAATTATCGAATCAAATGATGCAATATACGTGGAAAAAATACATGATATAATGCCCTGCAAATGGTCCACCCTAAATTTCTTTGTATGGAAAACTACTTGATGTAAATACCTTAAAAAAACACTTTCCATACAATATAAATGCTCAAAAGAAAATATTTAGATTTAAAATAACAAAATCTATTGAAGGGTATTTGTTTTTCAAATTTTACGGTATTTATATGGTTGGTGTACACCCCTCAACTTGGGGTGCACAGCCACTGTCTCCTCTCCCTTAAATCCATTTTAACAAGTTTGTCAATCGACAAACCCGTCTTGCCAAAATCTTAGGGTACAAACGAATGTCCTTTTTTTAGTTTTTACCGTGAAAATTTTCCTTGTCCTCAATTTCTGATACCTCCACCATGCTCTTTCTTAAGGTCCCCTCATGCCCCAAATACATTTGGACAGGGTGTTTTAGATCTGGTGATGCAGAATTGCGGGTCTGACTGATTTGTCTTTGGCTTTTTAGTGTTTTGAAGTTACATATGTCATAGAAACATGCCTGGGCGGCCGAACTGTTGTCTTTTTAGTGTTTTGAAGTGTATGTGTCTACAAACATACTTCATATAAGTTTTCATATATTTGGATCCCTCAAAAGAAGAACTAAAGCAAGAGGAGAGAGCAAACTAATGACAATTTGTTGGCACAAGAAGTTTGTATACACGGGAAAAGCAGGGTAAAGCTTTAATATCCAAGAAAAAGTAAATTAAAGCTTGAATGCATAAGAAAACGCAAGAGAAATGCTTACATGTACAAGATAATCATGGATGCATGGTAAAAGTGGGGTAAAAAATCGCATACATTTAAAAATAAATAAATGAACAGCACAAAAAACTTGCAAACCCCATGACAAGATAAGATTTGATTTGATTTTGAGCACGTGACGCTCAGGGACAAGATAAGTCTATCCACCACAGATATTCCAACAACTTGGCAGTGTTGGTGGTTTTTTTTTTTTCTGGTGTACTCCTGGCTAGTTTTTTGAGTTTGATCCAAGTTTATGCCCGCATACTTGCTACAACAGCTATGTGTGGTTGCAAGACTGCCCCTTTTATGACACAATATAGT
Source organism: Taxus chinensis (assembly GCA_019776745.2). Classification (NCBI taxonomy): domain Eukaryota; kingdom Viridiplantae; phylum Streptophyta; class Pinopsida; order Cupressales; family Taxaceae; genus Taxus; species Taxus chinensis. The sequence goes on along the minus strand of CM034154.1, from coordinate 733,070,261 downwards.
TTACCTTTAGCAAATAACCAGAATCTATGCCTTGAATGGATATTTAGAGTTCCAAATGGTTCTCCACGTTGATCAATCTGAAGTACATTGCACACAACATAACATAGTTGTTTTTTGAGTTCACCTAATATATTAGTATAATACAGACCAAAGAAATTTAGGATGGTTTCTGCTAGGCACACGTATCCTGCTAATGAACAAATATGTTGTATGTTCTGAATTTTAAAAAAATTCAATCACTCATTCAATAAACATTTAGAACGCTTGCAGCAATTTGAGATTTACTGAGCTTGCAGCTAATTTTCTTTCTTGTTTGGTTTGAGATAAATTTTCTTGAGGTGTTTTGTAGGGGTAGAGCCAAGGCACATCTTCACTTGGGGGACTATCAGCTTGGGTATACATAACAAGTGAACATTGGAAATCAAGGTCAAAATATAAAACCGGGTTTGCGCTTACAGCTAATGTTCTTTCTTCTTGGGTTTGTGATAAAATTTCTTTCGATGTCTTGTAGGGTACAGCCAAGGGGCCTCTCCATATGAGGTATTTTCAGCCTAGGTATATACACAAGAAGTGACTGTTTGAAAAATCAAGGTCATAATACTAAATGTATAAAATTTAGTATTCTAGGGGCAACTGTAAGCTCCTGAGTGATTCCAAGTATGGAATACTCTCTTATAGGACGATTTCAATGTGGACATCTTCACTTGGGGTACTATAAGCTTGGGTATACATAACAAGAGAACATTTGAAATCAAGGTCGAAATATAAAACAGGGTTTACGCTTACAGCTAATTTTCTTTCTTCTTGGGTTTGAGATAAAATTTCTTTCGATGTCTGTAGGGTACAGCCAAGGGGCCTCTCCATATGAGGTATTTTCAGCCTAGATATATACACAACAAGCGACTGTTTGAAAAATCAAGGTCATAATACTAAATGTATAAAATTTAGTATTCTAGGGGCAACTATAAGCTCTTGAGTGTTTCCAAGTATGGAATACTCTCTTAGAGGACGATTTCAATGTGGATAAAAAATAAAGGTACAGCCATATAATAAAAAAAATAAAAAATAAACTAAATGTGAGTTGATTACCCCTAATCAAATGTTACAGGGTGCGGTCAAACCGAGAACCTACGGCCATGATAAACAGTGAGTGCAAACAGTAGAAGTCAACTCTAAATGTAACAAGTAAAGATCATCAATATCCACAAACAATGCAACTAAAAAAAGAAATTTAAACAGCCAGAACACAATAAAAACATGCAATGCATGGTAAAGGTTGTAAGAGCACAAGATTGCATTATTACATCTTGATGGATGCCAAAGTCAAATATACAACAAAGCTTTTCAATCAAAAAAATAAAAATACAACAAAGACTCAAAAGCAAAGGGAAAAGCAATGAACTGAAAGAGATTCATGTTAACAATAACCAGTTTCCATAAACTTATTGCAGTACAAATAAACAGTCAAAAAATTATCTGATTGACATTTATATTACTCCAAAAGGCCAAATTGATTTGTTACTGTTATTGAACTCTGCCTGCCTGGCAACTGAGTCCAGCAACTACCTCAACCCTACTTCAAACTTTCTCCAGTAACAGTGTTATCTTAACTTTTGCTCAGAAAATTGTAGTAGTAACTCTGACGATACCAATTATTCAATTTCAGCATTTGACATCCTTGCATGGTTAATGGAGTTTGGGGATTGCTAAAATACTCAAATGCAATTTGGCAAAATTTCTACAACAAATTTGCACAATTTTCTATTAGGTTATTACTTATTCCAAGTTTTTCCATAATCTTCAACATAAACATAATACAATACAAACTCCTTGCAAGTTCTTAAATCCATTTTGAAATATAAGGGTGAGCTTTCATGCCTTTTAATCATGAGAACGTTTAATTAGTACGAGTTATACCTTGGAAAGTTTCCCCAAAAGGGAAATTGAATAAGGAGAGCTCCATAAGCAGTTTGTCCCAGCTTTTAAATTTCAGGTTTGACCATCACTAACCTTCTTCGGAATTAAAAACATTCTGTCTACCGTAACGTAGGCCCATCATACGGAATCTTAAGTTCTGAGGAGATTCACTGAGCATTTGAACATCTTAAAATATTCACATTCTTCAAGGCTTTTTCCGCAACTTTTTTTTCCTAACTGGTAAAAAATCACATAAATCGCCAGAGAGAAATAGGTAATAGGAACCGAAACTATAACCTTAACACCAAAACATAGATTTATAATTTAATAAAACATAAGACAAGCAAAACAATGGAAACAAGAGGATTCAAGAAAATATATGATTATTCAGTTTTCATATCTACCATTGAAAATATGATTCAAATGTTGATTTGTTTAAACTTTGATCCATTGGTTATCCTTCTTAGTCTGTTCACACTCAACTCTCCTGTTAAGAAGAATGCTGCCAACAAATAGGCTTCCATTCTCTCTAGCAAAATAATATAAAAGAACATCATGTTAACACATTTTGCATCAAAAACAACATAGATCATAGCCGTTCACAATCAGCTGGCTACTTAGACATCTTCGCAGTCAGTTCCCTTACAAGCTTTGCAGCTACCATTCCTGTCATACCATCAACTGTATCACGTTGTGGGTTAAATTCTACAACATCAGCTGCAACAATGTCTCCTTGCAAATTTTGCACAATGTTCATCACATCTCGAAATGAAAGACCACCTGGCTCGATATGCGAGACACCAGGTGCAAAAGCGGGATCAAGACAATCAACATCTATTGAGACATAAACACCTTTTACACCTTCTCCAAGTTTCTGCAGAAGTTATGGAAATCGCATCAGCAATGCCAGTTAGTAACAAAGTTTAGTCTCAAATCGATTTATCAAAATCATTGACATAATAACCCTCAAACCAATTTCATTTCTTGTCTAACTCAAGCCATTAAAGTTCTTCATTCACAATGATATTAGTTTTTTGTTAAACTACAGATCATCACCTTTTAACATACACAGATTCTAGATTATGATGACTTAAATGACTGTGACTTCTCTATAGATAACCACACTTTAAAGTATACAGATTCTAGAATATAAACTTAAATGAGTGTGACTACTCATACACAGGTCATATTTATGATCACTGATTATGACTGAGGGGGGGAATGAAAAGCAACCAAGGTCCTCACTGTGATCAGACCATGTCTGGCATTGACGAATAAACTTAAAAAGAAACTGCGCTAAGGCTTAAGTCACTGTGGCTTATGATGAGATCTGCACGTAAAATAATTAAAAATTTATCCACTACATGTATTATCAGGGATTCAATTAATCATGCATACAGGCTACAGCCATAAACAAAGACACGTAAAACAGACCAGTGCTTAATTGAAAAAAAGTGCAAAACTGAAGTCAATACACAAGAAATATCCTTCCACTTTAAAGATTTTTTCCAAATCTAGGTCAAATATGCAGGTTGCAATCTTCATTGCATGAAATACAGCGCAAAATCCTAAAAAATTGAGGTATGTAGACAAACAATCATGCCACGAGCTTGTGATGTACAATCCCTCAATAGTGCACCGACCATCCTGCTATACTACTTGCCTCTACAAATATTCATGTGAATTCTGACACAACTATACCAGCCATGGTATCCGTACAGACCAGAGTAGTGTTTTCTGAGTATTGAACCTTTCCGTAATCGGACTTGCTAATTTCCTCTGGAATTGATTTCCTTTAGCCTTATCTCAACAAACTCTGACAGAGTTTCATTTGCACGATCAGTAAACTACAGATGTCTCTGTACCTTCATGCACAATGTCTCTGTTGATATCAACAAACACCTCTCTTTGAGATATCATATTAGTAAACTATCAATTGCAAGTCACTCAAAAACGACAGCAATCAAGCATGGGAGATTCTGATTTTTGAGACAGATTTGGAAGCTGATCTTCTATATTTCACTATGTTCTTAAATTTCACATTGGTTTTATGTCCTGACTTGCATTTCACTTGAATTGATGCTTTACTTCCATTGAAAAATAAGTCTGATTTTTCCCTGGTTGAGTAGGATACGTTTTGACATTGCCTTCTTAGCTTCTTAAATTTAACTCGTATTATCTGCAAGTGGTCTTTGATCCACGGTCTAATAACATGCTTATTAAAAATTAACCGTTTCAGGTTTTTCATGACAAGTTTTCAATGGTTTGCTTCCGGGCTCACTACATGAGAGTTTAAAATTGACAAAGTTTATTATGGTTGCTGATGTCAGACTGGCTATGAATTTGCTACAATCTCTTGATTCCATTGCCACAAACTTCACCATGTTTTATGGGTCTTCTTGCTTCCAAATGAATTCTATTTTACTTCGATATAGCTGGTTTTAATTTAAATTCATCCAATCTTTACAAATTGATAAATATTAAAACTATGGAATCTTTGTATTGCCGAAAACAATTAAATTTTGTTGCCGCAATACATCGAAATGGCTCCCAGCCTGTCAAGAATGGCTAACATGCAACTTGGTGTGGACCCAAATAGATTAGCACAGTCAAACAAAAATGAACCATTGAATATAAAGATATAAGATTACATTAGATGATGAAAGACACTTATGACGAATACCCGAAAGAGTATAAGCATTAAATGCATATTTTTATTGTTAGTTATTATATTATTTATTCTACGAATCCTTGTGATATGCGTACCAGATTTATCTCAGAGGGAGTTTCAAACCCTATGAATCTGATCTGATTAAAAATATATGCTGCCACCTTCTATGTACCTGGAACTTCTAAAGAAAATATTTTATGGATAGATCTTAGAATGTCTGGAGCAGCGGGACTGTGAAAGCATAGTTTGCATGAAATCTAGTTTTTTTCTTTGTTGTCTCAATTTGGATCTATCATATCTAGAACTCAGGTAGCAAATCTACCGAAGGCATATTTGCTTTTTCATCAGACCAGAAACTGATTTGAAAGGTTTATCACCCTCAATACAGTCTTTAAAATCCTGTTTTTAATATTTTTTACTAATAGGAGTAAGGATTGGAAATTACTACCGCTGCAGGAATGATTTCTTGGATATTAGACCAAATTTAGAGCAGACTGCAAGAACTTACACTCTTCTCTCACTCCCTCTATCATATGTCTGGCTTGCGCAGGTGATTAGGATTGGGAAAGTGGAATGTGTGCATTTGGTCACCCTCTTCTTTTCATTTCTCTGAAATCTGACAGAGATAAGGTTTTATTTTTCTGCTGTAGTTAACAACCAAAAGGTAAAGGGGTAATAATCAGGCTAAAATACTTTTACATTTTGTTCTTGTGCATCTTACTTTTATTCTCACACATCATGGGGCACATTAGTGCCCAAAAGGTAATATTCCTCTTTGCATGAGGCCTACTAGTGTGCTCAACAAATGCCTCAGTTTCCGTGGACCTCTCAAATGTTATATAAACCCAAAAACAATATGTGGAACCATTAAACCAAACTTTATTCATCCTTAAGACCTCCTCTTCTTGCCTATCTTTTAGCTACTCTAAGATGATCGACCACCTCCTTTGGGTCCTCTTAGTCCTGAAACTTCTCCTCCTCTCTTTTTCTTTCCCTGTAGAGTGTATGTCTACATATATATTGTTATTATAGCAAAATTCCAATAAAAAAAATATTTCTTCCGATAGAGTTTGTTTCCTAACAAGAGGATCTCTGAATGAATTTAATCCCCTGGTTATCTCTTTCTATTTGTTGTCTATCTGTGGAAGGTCAGATTGCTTAAGCTCAACAATATACTAAATGAATATTTGCAAAAAATTCCTATAATCTTCGCATCTTTTACTTTTTATTATCATGCATCTTACTTTTTTATTCTAGTACACCTTAGACACATAAGTGTCAAAAAGGTCATGTTTCTCATGAACCAGTGTTCTCAACAGGCACCTCAGTTCCTAAGGCCCTGTAATGTCCCTTTATGGGGTAACTCAGGAAATGGCAAAAAGCTCCCAAAAATCAGATTCGAGGCACTAATGTTATGATCCTGCAAAACTGAACTTCAAACCCTTCCCAGGGCAGCGGGTTCCCTAGGTGATAACAGCCCTTCAAAATGGGGTTAAACCTTGCAACAAACCTTCCAAACTTGTGCCAAAATTAATAGAAAACTGTCATCAATTAATTGCAGATGTTAGAAATCAGATTTGCATGTGAAATTAATTAATTATGGAACCCTAACCAACGAACCTTCCCGAGCTTGCTAAAAAATAGAAGAACATCACCAAAAATTCACCAAACTTGGAATCTTGGCTTTATAAAATATAGAGAACAAGAGGATAATTTCAGATTTACCAATAAGTCACCACACATACCAATTTACCATATCCATATAGGTCACACCACTTGAAATTAAATATATTTTGCACCCAAACAATTGATAAAAAGGAAGATTTCACCTTTATAAATCATAGGGAGTCCAACCATGCAAAGAGATCACATAAAAACCAGCAATACCCTTGAAAACACACCTCCAAGCAAGTCGCTTAGGGCAGAAATCTGTTATAACCAGCAATAGAGAAAAATCCACCAAAGAGTGTGGGGTTTCGTCCACACCACTTCTCCACAAGGGTTTTTCGTCCTTGGAAGTGCCTCAATCAAGGGTTTTCGTCCTAGAGAGAGAGGAAAAAGATGCTTAACAAGCAATCCTTTACCAAAAATGAGAAATCCACATAACATAATCCTCTAATGGCCAAGCGACCTCCCTTTTATAGCCATAAGGGGTGCTTATAATGTAAATGATGGTCGACCTCTTAAGAAAAGTATTTACTTTCTAATTGGTATTTTTAGAGTCTACATGCGCACCAATAGCTTTTTATTTCTGATTTATTGTTGGGCGCTAGGCTCACCAACAATAACAATGCCAATTACAGAAATAAACATGAAATGAAGCACAAGATGACATTGTTGGCTTCCTCTAGCCTGTTCGCTTCAACCCATGAGGAAGGAAAATGGGCCAAGGTCTTCAATAGGAATTGGCTCAAAAAAGGACATGATAGGACCTCTCAGTTTTTGAATGTTATAAAAACCCGCAAACAATATTTGGAAGCATTAGACGAAACTTTGCTAATCCTTTAGATCTCCTCTTCTTTCTCGTCTTTTAGCTGGTCTAAGTTGTTCAGGCTAATCCTGTAGGTCTGTTTGGTCTTGAAACGTGTCTTCCTCTCTTTTTCATTCCTTGTAGAGTGTGAGATATATCTCTAGATATTTACTGTTATTATATATAGGCAAAACCCATCAATAAAAATATTTCTTCCCATAGAGTTTGTTTCCTACCAAAATGATCTCAGAATGACTTACATCCCCTGGTTATCTTTCCAGTTGTCGTCTACCTGTGGATGGTCATCATTAGCTTAAGTTGAACAATATACTTAATGAATGTATGCAAAAGCTTACTATAATCTTAGCATCATTTACGTTTTGTTCTTGTACATCTTACTTTTTATCCTCGTAAACCTTGGACACATAAGTGCCCAAGGGTTAAGTTTCTCATTGCATGAGGCCTACAAGTGTGCTCAACAAAACACTTCAGTTACTAGGGACCTCTCAAATGTTATGAAAATCCAAAACAATATTTGGAGACATTGAACCAAACTTTGTTCAACATTTAAATTTTAGACCACCTCTTCTTTCCAATCTTTTATCTAGTCTAAGTAGTTCAGGCCCCTCCTTTAGGCCAGCTTGGTCCTAAAATTTGCCACTATCTTTTTCTTTCCATGTAGAGCATGAGATCTAGGTCTAAAGGTTTGTTGTTATTATAGGCCAATCCCATCAATGAAAATAACTGTTTGCATAGAGTTTGTTTCCTAACAAGATGTTGTCTCAATGACTTGCATACCCTGGTTATCTCTCTCTTTGTCAATTATCTGTTGATGGTCAATGTTGCTTGAGTTAAACCATATATTAAATGAATGTTTGTAAAAGCTTCCTATAATCTTAGTATCTTTGTTAATCTCTTTATTTTAATTAAGAAAAATTGTATTAAAATGTTGCCTACTCAAAAGAGCACACACTTGACTTCTGTCCATAACGTCCATATTTCTAACCTAATCTTACCCTCCCCGACCCTCCAAACTAATTATAATAAACTCCGTTGCAACTACTATTTTCTGTTTTAGTTTTGCGGTGGAGAAACCCAATGCCAGCATTTTCCAAGCAGGCCAGCCATAAAAAACAGTTTAAAGCAGCAAGATATAAAAAACTACAGCAGCTTATCACTATGCAGCCACAGTTTTGCCACAGCCTAATAGACCATAAAAACTTTCTTTGAGGGATAAACCAGCAGCCTTTTAAAGCAGCAGGAGTAACTTCCACTTTGAGCATGAGCTTGGAATAACCTGGAGAATATTGAGATTCAGCTTTTCAGTTTCAGAAGTGAAGTAGGGCTTTTCATTTTCTCTTAAGTTATTGAGTTCAAGTTTTCAAAACCCCACTTCAAAATAAAAGCAAGAAAATCAAGCAATAATAGTGGTGAAACTCAAGGAAGAGATAGTTGTATGGAAGACTCGCACACAGCTAGAAATGGGACAGCAGCCACACATTACCCATCTATATTTTTGCCTGAATTTGCAAAGGGCCGTAATAACCTTCAAAAAACCCTGTTAAATTGCAGAAAATGCCAAATCATGTTTTCTAGCCAGAATATTTCTTGACAGCCAAAATGAAATGAAGAAATTCTAACATGCATTTAGGGTATTTGCTTCAATGAAACAACCTGTACAAGTAGGGTCTTCATCTAAAAGGAAGACTGTGGAAGGTTTGTAACAGCCAATGTGCAGCACACAACAGCATGAAGATGCAAATGAGGCAATTTCTAAACTTCCTTTGCCTATGGCATCCCCTTCCATGTTATGCCCACTAACCTTATTATAAGGAGATGATTAAACAGTTGCAATTGCAACGCCTTCGCATGTGCCCACAAGTAACACAAGATTGGGAAAACCTTACTGAAAAATCATGCATCAAAATCTCATGATGTGAGCAGATATTTCCTGTCAACCACTCAGCAACATTTTTCTTAAATCTTCAGCAAGTCCCTTCTTTCTTGATTGTTATGGAAAGAGAAAATACTTTCCAATATAGGCTTTTCTGTAATGCTTAGAGGAGGTTGGACCCCCTACTGTAATGCAAAAAGTTCCTGCCAATGCAAAAATTTGCAAGTCAACAAAGTTATTGGCTCAGGGGAGATACAAACATTTTTAGATCCCATGTTCTTTAATGCACTAAACAATGCCCCAAAAGACATCGGGAAAATTTATTGGGTAAGAGAATTGGTGAAAGCTGCTAAAGATGTGCTAATTTTGCAGTAACCATGCCTCCTTAGTCATTTACAACTCTTACACAAAAAAGGAATTGCTCGGGCTCGCAGAAACAAGGTATGCTAAGTCAGTGACATTTGCAACCCCTATCGATTTGTGTGTATTCTTGCTTCTAATGTCTTTTAGGCTCCTCATTCACTTTCTCCCTTCTGTTTCTGAAAACGTTTTTCTGTGCCGCACATTTTGCTTTCCATCCATCCTTGTTCTACCAACATTATTATCAAGCCTTCTATACCACCATATTCATGATTCTATTAAATTACATCCAGAATTTAACAGAACTACGAAAAAAATTGTAAACATCTTCTTGCCCCAGTAATCACACTATGTTTTAGCCAATTATTCATTGGCTTCCATGAAACGTGGATTCCGTGGAGGAGGTGTTTCAAATAAGAATAGGCTATGCATGTGCAAGCAGCAAGCAAAACATATGACATTTTCTTCCAAATCAAGTGATTTTGATTCAAGTTATCAAGGTGTTAAATTTTAGAGCTAAAATAATCAAACTGCCGACTTTTGATATTTATTTAATTTTATCAGAGTTCGTTGGTAAGTTGCTTTCTTGTTATGCTCAATACAAATAAGCTAATATAAATATCCTTCTCTATTAACCCATTAAGAAGCCAAAAAAATGCATGAAAATAGCTCTAAAAATGAATGATGGAGCATGCTTGCAAAACTAAGTTTTTGCCTATGGGCCATGCTTAGTCACATAACGTGTAGATAAAGAACGGAAGAAGAAAAAAAGAACGAGAGAGAGAGAGGACCAAATTCTCCAGGAATTCGCGATCTCTGGTGAAATTGTGCATTTCAAATTGCTCCACTCCAAATCTTTTACCTTGTTCCCGACCTTCCTTTGTTATGGACCTGATGCCCACCTGAAATATACAGGGGAAAAAAAAGATATACTCATCACCCCTTTGTATACTCACAAAACTTTTTATATTTCCTTTTAAAGGGAATTTACAAAATAATAACCCTAAACACGAAATTTAGGACATTTGATATACCCAAATAGGTTGATCTCCAACACTCCTCGAACATTATTTTGGGGTTACAAAAAGGAGAACAACCTAAGACAAGGAAGAGATATCAACTTAATGAACTAATAGAATCAGCCTGGTTGTGAAAAGAAAATTTCTTATTTTACAGTCATTCTAAGCTCTCAATAAAAAAGTTTTCCTGTACACAAGCTGGTTGTGAAAGTATTCCTAGAAGGATTTTGTGCCATCTTATTCAATTCAAAGAAAACCAAAATATTCAGGTATGAACATTTGTTCAGAAACTAGAGGAGGAAGATGCTAGAATTTCAGTTTCATACAATAGCATTTCCATCTTTCTAGCAATATAATAAAGTCTGTGAAATAAGAGCATGCTAGATCTTCGTCTTCATCTGGATATATAAAAACAGTTAATTCATACATGGATAAAAACAAAAACTTCAAAAAAATAGAGTAGAGTTTGTGAAATAAGCTCACCTGCAGAAGTCGTCTTGCATGACCGCCCTCCATAATCCGTGCAAATGAAGATGCATGTGAGTATTTGTTTCCTTCGAAAGAATGATATATATCAGGATGAGCATCTAAATGAAGAATGTCCACAGGTCCTCCAAGATGCTCTGAAACAGCTCGAACAACCGGGAAGGATATTGAATGATCACCACCTAAAACCAATGGATGGAGAGGAATCTAAGACAGAAAAGAAAACTGTGTTATCATGAAAATTGTCAAGGACAAGAGACTAAATTAAAATAAAAAATAAATTCCAAAAAAAGAACAGAAAAGAATAATCGAATATTTCACAACTCGAAACACTTTCAAGACCAGCCCATAGAAGCAAATGTTTCATTTGAGGTATTCAATACACACTACCTAAATGGTTTATTGGATTCTTCTTTGAATCTTTTATGTATTTAAAACTGATATGTAAAATGTTAAAAATGTTAATGCTCATTACACACATTAAATTGTTGCTTACAAATACATTTTACTAAATAATGAGAGCCTCACCTCTTCCATCACACATTTTACGGAATCACTGACAATTTTCATTAATCTTTCATCATCTATGCCACAATCTCGCATTTCTTGAACTGGAACATCTCCAACATCTGTTAGTACTTTAGGATCTTTCAACTCTTTTCCTACATCACCAAGATTAATGCAAATATACAGTCAGTACAATTATCAGCAAGCACATTTTCCAGAAACATCAGATCCTAACAAGACCTCCAGAATGGAAATCAAGAAATGAATTTAATGCATCTGGTTGAAACTGAATAAAAGAACCAACTCCATGAAGTTCGTCAACCCCAACTAATACCTATAAGCATTACAAATACTTAATTTAAGATAATTGAAGCGAATGAGTGGAACTGGGTTCAATGAGTTTTCTTTATAAATCAATACAATAGTAAATGGATTTCAGATTTTATGTGCCTGAGCTTCCCTATCAAATCATTGACGATATTGACACAGCCAGATATTGTATGCTGTTATGATTCCTAAATCTGAAAATTGATAATAAACAGAAAAAATACAGGGCAGAAATCTGAAACCTATTTTCTTTTCTTTTCCTTTTTTTCTTTTGAAGACTAAAATTTACTCTATTCTCAAGACCAAAGCAGTTATTAGAGAAAACATTGGAACAAGGTTTTGGTTATACGTGGACATTAATATAATTTCTTTCTTGGTAGTACAAAGATGGGCCCGGTGAAAATGAAATCTAGTGATGTATGAAGTGTGTGCAAAACACAAAGAGTGACAATAGAGTCCCCAACTGCATGTAATATAAATGTTGAAAGAGCAAAATTGGAACCCCTGGTAATGAAATTTCCTAGAAATTGAAATGCTTTGTCTAAGTCAAAAGGATTCCTGCAAGGAGATCCAAGATCCAAAATTGATGATCTGAATAGAAGACCTTTGTATAGAGGAGATATTCTTGTTTTGGGGAGATGGTTCAATCTGGGGCGCAGAACTCTAGCATAGACATTGCAGAATAAGAACCTGGTGGGTGCCCTCCCTGCTTAAAAAAAGAACATGTGGGAGGCAAAAAACACAAGAACGTTCCAGCATTGAAACTGTGAAGAGTCCATCTTGGAACCGTGTGAAAGCTTGCTCAAGATCGGGACCTGCTGTCTACGAAGGAGTGGGATGAGCAATATGGAGTTGGGCATCGGTTTTTATTCATTGCAGACTGGCCTAAGGAAGAAGAATGGAATGCAGTTGGAGTAAAGCAAACAAGCACAACATCATGATGATAGCTCTCATGGACGCAACCATTGGAGGAGGTAACTGGGTAGTGAGGTTGTGATCAAAAGACTTGTTCACAAGAGGGACCTACTGTAGAAGCATTGCAGTCTCCAAAACAATAACTTCAACATGGTTCATGTGTCAAACCATCTAAGAAGCGCATGGTGTCTCGTGGATAGGAGGACAAGAATCTTGTACAAATGGAAGCACAAGGGAATCACCCAATTCCTAACGACTATAGGAGGTGAAGACAGCAAATTTTTGGTTATTTTGATGGGTGGCCAGTGTGGAGAAACTGGCACAAGTAGAAGTGAAAGAGAAATTCATGTTTTGAAAAGACTGGTTGGCCTTTGGGAGTCCCTTGTATTGCTTTGCCCCCAACTTAAAAGCAATTTGGAATGTATGCTCCAAGGAAGTGAGGATGAAGAGTTCAAGCTCAATTCGGAGGTAAGAATATCCCCGAGATGAACTTGAGGCGAAGGACGTCATCGTTATCACACACCTCTCAACTTCATAGAGAGACTTTTGAGTGCCTCGGTGTATTGGTGAACTGATTGCCCAGATGATTGGCAGAGATGGAGCCAACATGCCAATAGCTCTTCTCTGTAGTCAAGGGGGTAAAATCATGCCCACATGGTTGCATTGAAGTTGTTCCATGTATCAATCTCTGGTTGTTTGGTGGCATCCAGTAGAGATGGAGATTAAACTGCAACTTTAAAGCAATTTGGAATGTATACTCCAAGGAAGTGAGGATGAAGAGCTCAAGCTTAATTCAGAGGTAAGAATAGCCCTGAGATGAATTGGATGGGAAGGACCTCATCGGTATCACGCACCTCTCAGCCCGCGCACATGATTATCAAACAAGTGCACATCGATGCACGGCTACAGTGCTAGTAGACAGCATTCTAGCCCCTTCTGCGCACATGAACATTTTACTTCTGCCGTGCACATGAGTTGCCATTCAACATTGCATTTGACGTGGCAATTTGTAATTGGAAAACTGTCTTAGTAACTCCTGTTTCTGTCAGTATTTAATGAAAAACAGTACTGAATTTGGACAGTTTTCAAAAACTGTACAGAGTGCCCTGGGTTGGCCTAGGCAGCAGGAAGAGCTGCTTGGAGAGCCTTTACGAATCGCCCTCGGGCGCTATTATGCCAAAAAAAGCCCGCATTTTTGCATCGTGTGAGCAGGCCTTCTCAACTTCATAAGTTCATAGAGAGACTATTGAGTGCCTAAGTGTATTGGGGAAGTGATTGCCCAGATGTTTGGCAGAGATAGAGCCAACATGCCAATAGCTCTTCTCTGTAGCCAAGAGGGTAAAATCATGCCCACATGGTTGCATTGAAGTCGTTCCATGTATCAATCTCCGGTTGTTTGGTGGCTTCCAGAAGATGGAGATTAAACTGCAACCAAATGAGGGATTGATCGTTCATATGAACCTCTGTTATGAGAATTTGTTGTGGTTCTGTGATATGTGGCTGCATCTAGGAATACACCGCCAGATTAATCCAACCATCTACTTAGTCCCCATCAATGGTGCCATCAAAACAGGGAATGAATATCTCGGTTATCCAACGTGAAACTAAGTTGGGCAGTTGAGATGGGAGAAGAGGCAGTGTTGCTGGATTGTTGTTACATGAGTTGTTGGAACATGCTTGCCATCTGCTGCATGAGTTGAAGTACAGTTTTTTGTTGTTGTACTTGCCATTTGTCACGAATCTCTTGGGTGAGCAAATTGACCAAGTTCAGGTTCTGGATGACACTGGAAGGACTCCCTGGAATATCCATGATTCACCCTTTTTTTTGGCAATTAAATTGGTACATTTGCTTGCCAAATCCTCAAGAACATTTATGATAAACCAAATCTTCAAGAGGAGCAAGTCTAGAGCATACACTAGGAAGAGGCGCGAGGTAGGGTTGTTTTTCTGTTTTTACTTTTTTGAAAAGGAATCAGTGTAGGCAGCAGAAAATTGACTGCAGATTTTGACAGCAGAGAATTGACTGACAGAAATTGTACGGCAGAAAATTGACATCAATGATCTGCAGAACAAGAAATCTGGGTGCCAAATACACAATAGATGAATTAAAGGCCGGAGGTTTTAGCCAGTACCCAGAATGAAAGAAGTTACTGTCCAAAAATGCAGAAGAGGCTGGAACGTCAGGTTCTAATACCAATTTATATGAAACTGATGTCTCTTTCTGAAATATAACTCAAAGCATTCTTAAATAGGAGCTTGTATATATAGATTAACAATTTTGCAATGGCATTTGATGTTTACCTAGCCTACCTAGCGTATCCAGATGTTCCAGCTGTCCACTTGTTGCTGTTCAAGATGTCTACTACTTTTTATATTTATTTCTATCTACCTTTATAGCTGCTCCAGCTACCTACCTAACTTTAAATTTATTTCTACTTGCCCTTTACAGTTGATCCAGCTGACCATCTAATTTTTTATTTATTTCGACAAAAAATTACAATAGATTAATTATTAAATATAGTCAATGCCTCGTCACAGGCTGAGTAACTTCTTGAGGTAGTAAGGGCACCACACTTAGACAAGAATTAGTCTTCACAAACTATCAATATAAAACCATTTCAAGGCGTCCCTTTATTTTAAGCATTAGCCTTTTTAATGACTTGTTTCCTATCCATATACAGCCATTCCAAGGCATCCCTTTCCTTTAAGGCTAAAGGGCTTTCTGATTACTTGTTTCTTTCGCATGCAGGACCCTAGCTGATAGTAACCCCCTTATTATGACAAAATTCTTTGTAACTCCTTATGCCACCTAAGCTTTATAGCTTACTGATTACTCTTTGCAACACTCTATGACACGTTGGATGACTTATAAACTCCCCATTCTTCTTTGTAACTTCTATGACAAGATTTCATGCAACTCTTCCATTGACTATCGGAGTATCCATCGGGATCTCTAGTAGAAAAATGAATGCACATGTAGTTGCAGAAATCAAAATTACTAACAATAAAATGCAATATGTTATAGACTCACAAGTGCATGAAAGTGTTAAACAAACAACTCAATATGCAACAAAGCCAAGATTTCCCTTATGCAAGATGAAGTGATAGCAAGTACAAATAGGAGTGTTGTGTAACTCCCTCGTGATAATACGAATGGGAGTTACATTCCGGAATGGGAATGTAACTCCTATGACACACTATGACATGTAAGACATGTCATAGTAACTCCTATGACACTAAGTACACCTAAGCAAGATGAGGCATTAAGGGTAGCGATTTATTCCAAGTAAAATACGAGGAAAAATACACTAACACCCGCCTTAAGCGTAGCTTAGGTGAGCGGAAAAGAAAGGTGGGTCCCAACAACAAGGCTTGATGAGGTAACCACATACATAACAACTCTCACAAAGTGGAGAAAAAGAGAAAACCCAGTGGGAATCCCCCTCAAAAGAGAGAAAGAAGAAAAGGTAGGACAAGAAAGCCCCACTCGAAGCTACTTCTTGTAGCCACCCTGTATCTTACGAAGCAGCCTCCTGGAGTGATTGTGGATCAGAAGTAGAAACAATGAAGAGTAGATCACCATGGGAGAGTGAATGAATCCGCCAAATGTCTGATGGATCTCCAACCAAGGTGTGTTTCCTATACAAGGAACTATGCTCCTCATGCAAAGTAGAAGTGCCAACTGCTCTATGAAGAGATGATGTATCCGAAACAACAGCGAACAAGGAATGTGGAAGGCCCTGTAACTATGAAGAAGACTACTCGATGTCTGATGAGTCTTGAATCAAGGTGTCTGCTCCCTGAAAAGTCTGCAATGGACCAGAAGTAGGTGGATCAAGAAATAACTCCTCAAAATATGGAAGGTGACAAGGAGATGGTGGAGGTGGGTCCCCATCAGTATTGTAGTCATATGTGCTAGAAGAGAAGTCCTCATCATCATAAATGTGCTCAAGCTCAAAGTGTCATCAAGTACAAGAGAATTTGATGAAGAATCTGAAGGAGTGACAAAGTGATATAAGGAATATAGCCAAGTCTAGTGATCGACTACACCCATTGGAATGATAGAGTCACTGTGCAACTCTAATCCAGAGGACAATTTTGAACTTCATAAATTCCTTAAATCTCCCAAAACCACAACAGTATGGTAGAGCTTTCTAAGAGATTTCCGATGATATCAAGAATGCAAAAAATGGAGATCGTATGCTCAAGTTACCTGGTCAAAGTTTGGTCAAAATTGGGACAAAACAGAGTCAACTGGCCAGTCAGGCCGCGACACGTGGCAAAAGTAAGAATTGGGTAAAAATGTAAAATTTGATTTTGTGACTCTGGTCTTTGACGCTCGTTTATGGATGGGTTGGCCCCGCTATTTGCTGGCTGGGGGCCCTTAGCCAAGGCCAACACACTTTTTTGAAGGAGGGGTGTCTTTGCCGCCTTTTCTTCATCTATCTATTGCCACAATTTTCTATATATGCACCTTATATTGTCATTGCAGGGTGAATGTGGGACCATGTATATGTGACAGTGTAATGTTGAAATGGAGGACAGAGTTCATTATGTAACTCGACGAGCTACCCTGCTAGCACACAGGCCACCTCATCATGTGGCGTTGAAACAAACTCAATCGGTCAACCGAACTTGGCACATAGCCTATATCTACACATAGCATGGCCATTCAAACAAACTCCGCACCGATTGTGCCCACATGGCACCAAACATAGCGCCGCTCCAACAAACTTGGCGGATCAACAACTTGGCGTTGAAGCATAGCAGCCACCTACGTGGCATCTCAATCTTTGCCACCGGCCTTGCTACCTGGCATTGCCACAACCACTTACGTGGCTCAACACAACGCCAGCCCATACACGTGGACATGCAAAACGGATGATAGCGTATCCGCAGCCACAAATACATAGGGCGCTTAAGCCCAATATAGACCTCGCCGCTATCAAAATCCCTATCAATGTGAGATTATTCCCGATTTGGAAAACAAAGCGGTGGAGGGTGGTTAGGGTGGTTTGAACCCCCAACCACCGAGTTAGCAAAACAAGTAGCTCGCCTGAAATGCAACTTTTTCCCTCGACAAAATATCGTATTGCAGAAGACTGATACACTTTTACATTTTAATACCGTTTAACTGAGAAAGCTAAGTCGAATTACAACTGTATTTGATTAATAAAAACCTGTGATAAATTTAAAAATACGCTGGCTACGACTTAACATGATTAATTCAAGCTTTAACATTGCGTGGCAAGAGGACACGCGTCTAGAGTCTGTCTCACGGACTCCAGGCTCGCAAACTTACAAAAACAAACAATTTCAGGTCCGGTTAGCCAACGAAAAACAAAGGACAAAGACATGTGGCGACATCACAATGGCAAAAGATAAGTAAAGACTAACATTGCGAGATCCATATATACGCGGTGTTTTGTTATTGGTTCGCACTTCGCACTCTGACATGGTTCCGAAAAAGGAAAACAACATGCGAAAGAACGTGGACAAGTTTTATTGGCTCGCTGACTAACTTTTGACAAAGTCTTAATATAAAACAAAGTAGTGGGATGGACGGGCTATTCTCATTGGTTAACAACTGTTAAGGTTAACAAAAGAATGACATCGCGAAATGCGAAGTGACTTGGAGTTTTTCTATTGGGTCGGGTTTCACATTGGACAAACACAAGTTATCAAAAGTTTGATATTGTGAAGATGCATGGATTGTCCTCATTGGCTCGCACTTGCAACGGTAAATAGGATCTATTAAAATTCTAACACGGCGAAACTACATGGAGCTCTTTTATTGGCTATAACTTTGCAATATTACATTGCATCGACAGACTTAGAACCACAAGATTAACTGTATCTAGGGAAAAGCTTTCGGGTCTAAAGTAGAAAGACAAAAAACATGACCACGAAAGACAGAAACAAATACAAACAGACTGTATAATACTATCAGCTACATATATCAATTCATATTCTGCATTAATTTATACAAATCTTCTTAAAATAACAGACATACATATTTAAAATCTTGCAATTCGCTATTTTTGATAAAAACAATTATGTATTTCAATAAGTATACATCGCAAAATAAACAAAATACATTCATTTGCACGTTTATCAGAATAAACAAATGATTTAACTTCTCTCCATTAACTTTTAACAGGGATTACATAGTTTTTACAGAGAGAGAACTTATCTAAGACAATGATCGGGAATTTTAATACAAAATTCCAATGCACACACAGGTAACAAACACCAGACTATGGCCACACTATTGAGAGGAAATGCTATACACCCGGTGTATTTTCACCTTGCCATGGCTAGGAACCATTTGAGGTTGTACGTTGTACACCCGGTTAGGACACCTTTGGTGCCCATCTCTCTCGCTCACCGCCTGTCTGTACCTAGTCATCCTTGGAATTACTTCCACAAACTACAATTCACAAAGTCCTCAAGACTTCCTTATAATTGTTCTCTTTTCTCATAATTCACTGTTCTCTATTCACTTTTACATCCCTTTTTTATAATACTTATAGGTGGTTACGAACCAACACAATGGTTTCCACACCCTTTCACTTCAATTAATTATCTTTAATCAAATGCTCAAGATATTCATTCCCACATTAATCCAATAGTTTATTACAGTGACTTCGTTACAAATAATTTCAAGAAGCCTTTAATGTTTTTAAAGCTTCGGGGATTTGGTCACATAACATCGCCGTGACGCCAAAGCAGCTCGCCAAGACATATAAGGAGCTCGCTGCAATTTGTACAGAGCTTTTGACAGGTCTGTGTACAAGGCTGAATAGGACAATTTTCAAAAATCACTGTTTTTGAGAGACTTAGAGTCTGAACCAGACTTTGGAGCAAACTGGAGAGTTGTGCAAATTCAAAGACGATTCTGGTGATATAAGATTTTGTCCGTTTTGGAATTCTTAGACCGATTTTGGAAAGCCTTTTGTGCAACTTTTGTCGGTGAACGAAAGGACAAGCAACTATGAAAGCCAAGAACAAACACGGAGAGCAAGAATCTGATTGTTTCAGAGCTCACGGGTTCTCAGGGACTTTTAGCAGGTTACATATAGATTCATTATTTGATTTGTATAATTTAATTGTATTTGCAAATCTGAAATTAATGGATCGGTTCTAAACGAATCTGGGGACGTAGGAATTTCGAACCCCGTAAATAATCCCTGTGTTGTATATCTGCATTTTCCTTTCAATTTTTTTATTATTTGCAGCGATTAAATTCATATTTGAATGTGGATGCAATAATTAATCAGTAACTGACAATTTCGGAAAATCAGTTAAATCGGGTAAAAATTGAAATCTGAATTTTGTAAGGCTTTGATCAAACAGTGAATTAAGGAAACTTAAAAATCAGTTTGGATCAATCATTAATCAGTTTTAAAATCAAATTCTAATCAATTTTGGATTAATTATTCTCCTGAAACATTGATGAATCTAAAAGGTCCTAGTAAACAGTTAAAAAAAGTAAACTACTAACTGGTGTTTACGGATCAAACTCTCTGACATACACTGAATCCTGAGTGAACTCAACTCTCATGCCCCAACCAAGGTGCATAATATGATAGACTGATAGGAGATTAGTCGACAGTGAGGGAATACTTAAAACATTGTTAAATGTACCACCACTCACTTCAACAGACCCTCTCCCAAAAACCTGAGTAGAAGTGTCGTCACCCAGTCGAATATTAGACATGTCACATGGCTCCAAGGAAGTGAACTTGACGTGTGAAGAAGCCATATGATGTGATGCACCAGAATCAATAACCCATGTAGGAGGCAAAGGTACCACTAGAATTAGAATTCTCCCCTTTGTTTTCTCCTTTCCTGATTCTTTCTCTTTCCCTTTTCCATTGTCATTTGCCTTGGAGGATTCGTGGGTTGATGAAGATGGTTTGATGGACTCAAGTACACCTATGTTGTTCTTCTCAAGAAGACTCATGAGGATGTCAATCTGCTTCTTCAAACATTTACTTTCATCATGCCTACCTATGCAATGCCCACATTTGATCTTTTCTTTCTTAGGCTTAACACTAGAAGAGGAAGTGTCGGAGTTTGGTTTGGTGATGGGTTGATCCTTCATGTTCTCATGATCCTTGTTTTGTTTCTTCTCTTTTGAAGCCTTTTCTATGGCATGCCCCACAAGTAGAGCATGTGGTTTAGTGGACTTTAGTGCACCCATCTGAATCAATTTATCTTGTTCCCCGTCAAGTCAGCAACAAATTCATCAAAGGAGGGCATTTTCCATTGTCCTCCAAGTTCCCTTTGGTTGCATGGAAGGTAAAGATGAAAAGAAAATAATAAGGACTTAGTTTGGCGAGGACAAAAAGAATAAGTTGTGAGTCCTTTTTATCAATTCCACATTCTTTCAGTTGGATTCTCATAGATTTGAACATGGTTAAGTAGTCCTAAAGTGTGTCAAAATTGCTAGGATTAAGACTAATCAGCTCATTTTCCAGTTCATGCCCTCTCATTTCTTCATGTTTCCCAAAGAGTTTTTCTAAAGTGTTCCATACTTCCTTGGTTGTTTCGGCAGCAGTTATATGAAAGCGCAGATCCGATGACACAAAATGCCACAAGAAGCCATAGGATTCATCACACTTGTCAAACCATTTCTCTTTTTCTACAACGGTTGTTGGTTCAATTTGCAAACCCATAGTTATCCTGTAGAGCTTCTTGTTTCACAAAGCAAGTGACATGGAAGTCTTCCATTCGTGATAGTTGAAAGAAGTAAGCAAAACAACTAAATTAGGATCCATTTGCAGAGTTGTGTTTGTTTGAAACAGAGCAGAATGTGGAAGGAAGGAATCACAACAGTTTTACACCCCCTGAATTAATGCTTTAGACCCCCTTGGCACTTTATAATTTTAGTGCATTTCTATTAAAAAACAAGTGTCTTGTACGGATGAGGATAGAAAAACGAGCACTTTTGCAAAAGAAGACACTCAAAACAAAGTAGCCAATCAAAAGTTACAACATTTCCCGTATTTTCTTATTAATTATCTTGGCACCCAAAAAAAAAATTATACTAAGGTGGCATTTAGCAAAATAAGGGATGAGGTTTGAACTCTTGACCTCCCCTTTACAACACCATGCACTTGACCAATTGGCCTAAGGCTCACATGCACCCAAAAATCAACAAGTCGCTTAAACCCTTTACAATTTCAACAAGGCTTTTGCACAGTAATTTTAAACTTGTCTTTTAGAAATAAGCGGTAGTTTGGGTGAGTTGACTGAGTGAGTGATGTGGGAGACCGAGTTGGCGAGTTGTTGGGTCGGTGTAGTCGGCAAGTTGGCAAAGTAGGTGGGACCACCGAGTTGGGTCACTTGGAGGGAGACGAAGCTAGGGCACGAGCCCGTCAAGACTTTCATGTAACCCAAACAGACTAAAGCCGAGTTGACTGGAATAGGGCCGAGTTGATGAAGAGAGCCCAACGAGCCAGGCACAAATTTGAGTCATGGGCCAAGTAGGGGAGACATCATGCGCGCAAGGGTCAAGCCGGGGTCTAAGCGAGTGTGTCAAGCAGGAGTCGAGTTGGGCCGAGTTGGGTCGGGTTGAGGCCGAAATGTGGAGGACGATCCGAACTTCCAAGAGTGCAGGGCGAGTCAAGCCAAGACTAAGTCGAGTACCAAGTTGGTCTAGACCGAGTCGTGTGAGTGTCGAGTTAGACCAGTGGCGAGCTGATCACATGTGAACCACAATGACACGGGCCAAGCTGATCACATGTGAATCGAAATAGCATGAGTCGATCTGACCACAGCCAAGTCAAGTGGGAAGGTGCCGAACTCTCCAACGCCAGAGCCGAGTTAGCTTCAATGTGCAAGGATCCATGCCATGTTAGGGCCGCGATGGTCAAGCAAGTTGGGTGCCGAGATGGCCAAGTATCTGTAGTGAGCCACAACCACAGTAAACCCTATTCCACAAGCACGTGATCTCAAAACTAGCAAAACCATAAACTTAACATGATCTGAGTTAAAAATCTATGCACACGAATTGTTAGTCCCAAAAACAAATAATTCAAAACTGCAACTAAACTGAAAACAGACACACATTTCCTGCAGCAAGATCTGATACCATACTGGAGTATCCGTCAGGATCTTTGGTAGAAAGATGAATGCACATGTAGTTGCAGAAATCGAAATAACTAACAATAAAATGCTATATGATATTAAACTCACAAGTGCATGAAAGTGCTAAACAAACAACTCAATATGCAGCAAAGTCAAGATTTCCCATATGCAAGATGAAGTGATAGCAAGTACAAATAGGAGTTGTGTAACTCCCTCGTGATAATAAGAAAGGGAGTTACATTACAAAAAGGGAGTTACGTTACATTCCACACTATGACATGTAAGACATGTCATAGTAACTCCTATGACGCTAAATAGACCTAAACAAGATGAGTCACCAAGGGTGAGGATTTAATCCAAGTAAATAAATACGAGGAAAAATAATATCCTACACCAATATTGACCTTTAACAATATTCGTTATGACTCTCAAGACTCAAATAACAATATTCTTTATAACTCTTAAGACTCAATATTTGAGTATACCTTCTAACACAAATAAACAATAACTTTTACTTTCAACCCCAGATACAAATATTAAACAATATTGTTAACATTTTTCTCTGGATACAACCTAGGCTCATAACTTGATATGAACTCCATATCGTATGTTTTTTATATACCAACATAGCCAATTTATTCTACAATTGGTAATCCATAAATATATCAGTTTCACTTGTAAAAGGCATTCACAAAAGATAGGGTGGAGCAAGACCAGATTGAAACTAATAAACCAAAGTAAACGACTGAAGTAAATTAGTTTAACCAAGCTAAAGTGAATTCTAAAGATAACTCGTCTCACTATATGAATTCTTTTAAGTACATGAGCTAAACTTTAAGTTTTAACTTGTTTAATGTATTTTGAAATAAATTCATTCCTCATGATTTTCAAAACTCCAACACATCCAATTTAATCTACAATTAGCTGAAATCAACTAGCATAGGAATTTGACTTGTAGAATCATAAAGAAGATTAGACAAGTCAAGACAACGTAGATGATGCACTTATCAATGGACCAAGTTTCAGTTGCTCTTTAGTTAAAAACTACAATGATCAAGTACACTTTCTTATAGAATTTCCACAGCCTTTGTTTGTTTTGTTATTACGAGACTCTTCTTTGACAAAGAGACGAGCGCATTCAGAAAAATTAACAAGTAAAGCAAATATATGTTGAAGTTGAAGTTAGTTGCTATAAACTGTTTATGATCAGGAGTCAGGAGACTAGAAAATAACCCAGACTAAAAGAAACCAACGAAAATTTTATCCTACCATTACAAATCATAATGCCTCTACAGGATGAAAACAGTGAAATACAAGCATTCTTGAGAACAAATAATAATACAATAAGAGACTTGAGGGAAAAAAAACGCTTCTGATTTTCCAAAGGTTATCAATTTTTGTGTACCTTTCTCGGTGGCAGAGTTTGTACTACCGCACCAAATGGCTTCTCGGATGCGAGGAGGAGCAAATGCAGGACCTTGAAGAAAAGAAGAATTGTGTCCTAATGGCACCCCAAGAAGACAGGAGGTCGCTATGGAACCCCCCAGAGCCCGCACCAGTTCTGCCTGAAACAAACAACCATTCAATTTTATAAATTCAGAGTCAAGTAAATGCAACCTGCAGAAATGGGACCGCAGCCCTAAGTCTTCTTAATAGTAGCTAAATAGTCATGGTGATGATCTGTTTCCCATCCCTCAATAACAACGGGATATATCATACCCTTAAAATAAACAATCAATAAAATATTTCCACACCTAAGCATATTAAGTGTAAATAATTTCCTCATTCCCTTCTGCTTTTCAAAGGGCATCATATTCTGAAAGGTTAAAATCTTAAGAGAATTTGTCTCTTTTTCCCAGCCCACCATTAGCTTGTTGCAAAATAGAGTAGTTTCCATGATGATGACCCAAGTTCAAACCCTGCTATGTACAATTCCTGTGCCAGATAATATCCACAAATAGATACCCCTCGCCATAATGAGAACTTTTTCAGGTTTATCTGACCTTATAAAACTAATCACTTATGTTTCAAAAAACACTCCTATGCTTCGTGAGTGTTGACATTGTCAATTCCCTTAACATTTTCAGAAAGCCTTAGATTGTGAAGCATTCCAACATTCTGAAAGTTTGTGAGTTCTTTATCTAGTGTGCTGTTATCTGGTGCTAATACAGAGCAATAGTCACGACAATGACTGAAAATATAGTCCTTGGACATGGTTGTTAACAGGTTCTATGGTTGACAGTGCATTTCCCATGCATAAGAAGGCAGAGGATGTGACCGTACATCCATGTTCAAAAGAGCAGGGCAAACCAGTATAAACTGATTTTCATCCTCAATAAAATGTAGCAATCATTACGGTTTTCAAGTCTGGACAATATTGGCTAGTAATTGCATTTTAAATCCCAATATATGTGTGTGTATGTTATATCTACGTATATATGTCAAATATAATCCTCAGCACTGAATTATATCTTCTTCTGTTCAGCACCTAAGAAACTTTTTCATGTACTCTAACAAATAGAAACTTCTATGACAGAAAAACAGCAAACAGTTCCGGATTATTGCAAAATGATGTGGAACAAAATTGTTTTTTTTTTCATTCCAGAACAGTGATTATTAACTGATTATGCAGAAAAGTATCAGAACTGATTTTCAGAAAACATACACATACAATTAATTATAAACACGGAATTTAATCATCTTCCGTTAAACCAATATAATGATTTTTCTGAAGAAGATTTGAATGCCTGGCATGTTTCCTTTAATCCTCACAAATATAAGTCCAGAAAAACAGTAAACAATTCCATATTATCCAAAATAACACAGAAAAATAATCGTTGTTGGCAATTTGCAGCTCAGAGATCGTGGAAACTAATAGCAAAATAGATTTTCAGAAAAATGAGAGAAACATTTATAGAAGATTGAAGTGTATGATACGGATGTGCAGAAGGTTAGGTAACTTGTATGCAAGAATGCATTTTGATAATTGATCGATCATCTTCCGTAACCTCATGAAAGGTTTACAGGAAATAAATATGAAAGAGATAGAAACGTGTACCTTGAGTTTTGCCCTCTCTCTGATTAGGGTCAGAGAAGCTTCCACCACACGGTTTTGGCCTTCGGCCAATTGTGCGGAAGGTACACTGTCCACACCCAGCCTGTGCACAAATCTTGCCCCCAGTTTCCCCAATCTATTCGCCATTCCCAAGCCCTTCTCTCAACACTCAATTTCTTTTGGAAAATCTAAAATTCGCTTAAGAATATTTTGGTGTATACAGAGGAACTGTGAAAAGCAGAGAATTTAAAGGAACTGGTTGGCCATGTCAGCGGGCCCATCTGATAAGCAACAAATCAGGGGAAATATTTAAAAATAGATGGGAAGAATAATCGAGAATGTCGTCTATCTTGTAAACTTCAAGAGGATGATATGGTCATCATAAAATATAATATAAGTTGAACTGCATATCCAATTCCGATGGTTTCTTTGGCTTGCCCGACAAACGGATGACGATCATCCAAATCATTAAATGCATTGAAACTAGTGCCGTCTTGGAAATGCTGAATGCGTCAGGGGCAGCAACGTCACTCTTCCACTTTGAGAGCAGCCAATGAGTGTGAACCCTAATTTAAGGATTTGGTGAGAGTTTGGAAAATTTGATAGAATAAAATTTTGGAAGATGTTAAGGGATGGTGAGTCTGGTGGAATCAATATTTTCAATTTTTTTCCTGCGGAAGGCAAGGATATTGTCTTCACTCTAGCAATTACATATTTGCATTGCTTCCAATCAGATTGTGCCATTTTTATTTAAATGGTGCTAGACTAAAGTTTGAAGCTTTGATTTTGTTATTTTGGAAAATTTGTATTGGTTATTCCCTTTATTTGCCACTTTAGAGGGAAAAAGCAGATGTCCTCTTGCGCATTGAATGTATTTACTGTTACCTATTAATGCATTTATTATGCACTATGTAGGGTTGGTGATTTTGTGTGGCTCGAAGATGGAAATGTTTCATGTTTTGAAAGTGTCATATTCCCAATTTTAATTTTTCTTAAGAGCGCTTCAGTCCTATCAATATTTTGTTTCATCCCTGTCTTCTACAAAAAAATTTCTCCTTTATGTGCTTCAATTGTTATGCAAGCACAGCAACTACAATATGTTGCTTCATTGAGACAGGGGTCCACTGCTACAGCCCTTGATGCGGGTGGAAGGTAGTGCCTTGCGGTTGGATTATGTGTTCAATGTGGTTGTTGTGTTGAAATTCCCCTGCAATATTTCAGGCAATTATTATTCATGTTTTTTTGTTATGTTATTTCCAGGGCTGCAGATTATCTCCCAAGAAGGGGAAGTGCAATGCACTCAGCATCACAGGAATATGGAGCCTATATGAGGGACCTCTTAGGAAGTTCTTATGCTTCAAGGATTGATGCAGATGTGGGGTTACTAGGTTCCCGTGGTGTTGTTGGTAGTGTTACTTCTGTTCTTGCAGGTAGTGGAGGGAGAGGTCTTGAAGATCTGTATGGTGTCAGTTTGCCTCCTGGACGTGATTATAGTTATGGTAAAGGGGTTGTTGGTGTTGTTGGTGTTTCTTCTTGGGATGTAGGCTATGCAAGCAGTGTTGCAAGTCGAAATGGATCGTCCAAGTATTGGGTCTAGTCGTTTGGATGATCTCCAAGATGACAGAGACTTGCTCCGACATGAGTATGAGAGGAGAGAAGAAGAACTTCGTAGAGAGAGGGAAAGTGAGAGAGAACTGGAGAGGGAAAGAGATTGTGAGTTTGAGAGACGAGAGAGAGAGAATGAGAAAGGGAGCGAGAACAAGAACGTGATTGGGATCGTGAGAGAGAACTTAGGAGAAGGGATCGAACCCCTATCATACCTCCTCCAAGGGTTCGCAGAGAGCCATCTTTCCCTAGGAAAGAAGAAAAAAGAGTCGTGAGGAGAAGTTCCCCTCGCTGGGAGTTATTGCATAGGTAAGATTAAACCCTTTTTATGAGTTGATTATGTTGCAACTTGTTAATGTGGCATTTATTCTAATGAGAGTTTGTTTTACTATTTTCTTACAATGTTTGTATGGATTTTAGGCATGCCTCCCCTGTCAAAGAACGAAGGCAAGAATATATTTGTAAGGTAAGACAGGTTCTAGATTATTGTCATTTTGCCTGTCCAATTTGATGAACCTTTATTTTATTGTGGATGGGTCTATGGCATATGGCACTTTACATGGATAAACTATCTAAATATTTCAAGTGGCTCACTGCATTGTGTAGAATGATCCATACAGTCTCACTGAGGTTGAAAGGGACTTCCCATCTATCAGCAAACGCTATTCAAGACTTTATGTAGTGCCCGAGTTTTCAAAGGTTAACCAAATATCTAGTATATTTATGTACAATATATTTCAACATTGTCTTGAGCTTGTCAATATTCATGATTGCTCCATTTTGAATGGTCTATCTCTTTCTCATGTTTGCAGCTAGTTGTTAATTGGTTAAAGGAAGAACTCAATGTCTCTTTTCACAGACCAGTCAGGTATTTTGTATTTACCATTTTTGTTCACCATGAAATTAGTGGAATTTGCAAGTCTTATTATGAGCATCAATGTAAGTTTGCATGCACATTGAGTAATTACAAAGTACAAAGTGGAAATCAATATGATATGGTGTTGTTTGTACATTCATAGAGTAGGGGTCTAGATTCTTAAGGTGCCTGTTTTTGTGTTGGTAGGAGCCAATGTTGGTCTACAAGATTCTTTTTTTAAAAAAATTGTATGATTTACATTTACAAAGTTAGTATTGAAAGTGCTAGGTCTTTTGCAGCCTGACCTTGCACATGACAATTATTGTTTAAGCTGATTAAATAACTGTTATCACTCTTGGTCTGAAATGGGATGCAACAGCTTCGAGCACAATGCTTTAGTAGAAGATGAGAGCGACTTGAAGGAGTCTTTGCCAAAGTCATCTAACAAAGTAGCAGAAGTGGTAAAACAAGTGAAGGGAAGCACAATTTGGAATGCCAAGGTAATTCAGGGAGATGGGACAACCTGCTGGTGACAAATCGCCCAACATTTATGGAGCTGGGTATGTACAAGGATTAAGTTATTGATGAAAGAAATGTTGTAAAAATGACATTTTATCTATATTGCATTTAAGAAGTAACTTGTCGTTGGTTGTTTCTGACAAATTTACTAGTCCGATCTTGTGTGCTAGTTCTCTGCAATTTAAAATAGAGCCTTCATGCCATGTAACCCTCTCTTCTTTGCTTCACATTTATCCATTTTTCCTGACACTGTATGGTTCATTATCATATGTAGTTGTAACATGCATGTGATTTTCTTACTTCCAAACTTGAGAAGGATGCGATATATATAAATGGTTATACATCAGGAAGAAGCTGCGATCATAACTTCCATTGTCTAGTCTGCATTGGTAATTACAGAGGCAACTATTTTGACTTGTTTGTGATTTTATTTTATTTTTTTAATGGTTAAGATTTATTTTTTTATTAAATATTAGTGGCAGAATCTGCCTACGGTACAAACATGGCCATTAGTCCTCAAACATGTAAATGTCATTTTATAAAAAATCCCTTTATACTGCAAATGCTTTATCCTACAGATCTATTTATTCATCTATATTGTCTATAGTTGTATTGCCTGATGCTCTTATATAAGAGCGCAGCTTAAAAATTGGTGTATCAACCTATGCTCTTGCTAGCTGTGATCTGGATGAATGCTTCAACAACTTCTAGGCTGGGTTGAACAAATATGCAATTCTTCCTTATTGTTGATCAAGATCAAGAGATTACTATTTAGATCTGCTTGTCACATAGTGTATAGTGTGCTATCCACTCCTCCATAGATATTTGGCTTTAAAACTGGTGAAGCTATTCTCTATTAAAACTTGGCTACACCTCATCAAAGTTATTTTGTCTCTCTTCTGCTTATTTCTACTCTGATGTCTCCTTTCCATTTGTTTTCTATACAAAATTTGTCCCCCCTCAACTAATTTTGTTCTTGATGTGTGTAAAGCATTTATAACATCTCTTGGCCCTTTTGTACGTGACAAGTAGCCTGGAAGCTAACATTAATGCAAAACCCAATTTCTCTACTCTGCAACAAATTTCATGTTGTTTTACACAAAATTTGTGATTAATCCATGTTTGCATAAATTTTAAACAATATTACTACCGATCTAACAATTTTGGGGATTTCTGCAAGACCTCTCTGTGCAAAAATAAGGAATTTCTCATGGAATCCACCGTAATTGGTAATTATGATATACTATTTCCTTTTTTAACAAGCTACCCATACTAACAATATGAAACATGAGGACTAATTCTTTGTATTCTCTTACTTTGATGTGCAGGATGTCGAGACGTCAAAAGGGTCATACTATCAATACAAATGATTGAGTTAATTCATCATAACTAGGTAAAAAAAATCTCATCTTTCTTCTTTATTCAAAAATGCTCTCAATTCATGTATGTTGCTATTTGCAGGGAATTTGCAAGTATGCATGCCAAATTTCTACCTCACAAACAAAAGAGAGTATATACCTCTAATACAACACAACACCTCACAAACAAAAGAGAGTATATACCTCTAATACAACACAACACCTTCACTGGAAAAGATATTATGTTTCAACGAAACTATATCTTTCTTCACACAAGGCAGATAGAGAGATGTATTTTTCTAATTTTTAAAAGTTATCTCGTAAAACATACAACTATATGGTGTTGACCTTACAATATATTAGTGCTATCAATAACAATAAAAAAAATATGTTTGGTCAACACTTATTCCAGCTTCACAATAATACTCACACATTCAATGTTTGAACTCTCTCACTTCCCTTCCTTTTGTCATTGCTTTCACATATGTGATAGGGCACTTGCAACTAAAACATATCACAAATGTCCCTTCCTATCAAAGAATCGAATCACACTAATATTTTATACTCATAAGTAGTCAACATTATAAACAAAATATTTCATACCATTAATATATTCAATGTTTTTAATATGACAAAAAAACATTGTTGTCGAAGATGGTATTCACGGGGATAGTTTGTAGCAAGACTCCAAAACCTTGAACAACAAAGATAACATTTCTTCTAGGATACAAATGTCACCCAAAAGCCTACATACGTAATATCATATTATTTGAAATCTAATTGTTTCGAGTTTGTTTGTTTCAAATTTGACCATGGTTATACATTTTGCCCAAAAAAAAATACTTAGATACTCACATATTGTTTTGAATGTGGTTGCTTCAAACTCATATTTTCAAGTATGAGCACAAATTTGCTTGTGCTATTAAGAATAGATACAAATAATATGGACTTTACGCTTCTTATAAAACTAACGTAGGAATAGCAAAAGAGGAAAAAAGCGTAATGTTGTTGTTTTGGTTATATTTTGAACAAATTACATTCATGCAACTACATTGATGGCATTTGTCTGCTGCTTTTGACCATACTCACAATTCTAATAACACATTTGTTGAACGCTCATCCCTTATTATTCCAACCCTATCGGCGTTTCCTTTGCATACTTATAGTGCAATTGCTAGTTTATTTAGTTCTCTTAATTACGCCACTGAATTTAATAGTGCCCGTTCTGTTGCCTCTCATTCTTCTAAAATAATTGCTATATTACAATCTTATCGATGTCAATTTTTTGAGTCCCCCTGAATTCCCTTCACTCACCCATTTCAAATTGCATGTTAAAAACATGTTTCAATTAACGTTTCAGCACGAGAATGACCGCTGCAACATCAAATTCCAAGCAACAAATATACAAAGAAGAAAACAACTCTTACCATGTCCTTTGTTCATAATAAAGTCCTCCTCAACACAAAACTACTTCTTCGATAGGATTTTCCATATCATGGCCTTGTTTACATTATCACTGATCTAAACGTGTAATGGAGATGCGACCTATCATAAATTTTTTTTAAGAATTTTGGGTCAATTAACCTGTAAATGTAAGTCCACACCAAAACACCAAACCGGGGTGTTTGGTAAGGCACTAAATTTTTTTCATACTATATGATAGTCTCTCTCAAGAGGATGTTTTAGACTTGTGTGGCATAGACATGCCAATTACATGATTTGATCTCGAGTCTATTAACTTGTAATGTAAGTCCACACCAAAACACCAAACCAGGACGTTTGGTAAGGCACTTACAAATTTTCATGGCATATGATAACCTCTCTAAAATTAAGGGATTTACTTATTGTCATGTTGTCCAAAAAAACTTCCCTGGTTATTGTGACAACTTATATTTTCATTCTGACTCTGAAGATCAATGTTACACGTTACACACACTTTGGTTGTTTCCTTGGCACATGAGTTGGTTGTAGTTCGTCTACGTGCACCAAACACCCTTCTTTATCCAATCCTCTATCTTCTTTCATCCTCCCTTCACGCGCACCCCCTTCTAGGCGTCCGCCTTCCTTCCCACAGTTCGTGAATCCTCTGAATTTCCTTATAATTCGGTTAAGTCCCTTGCATGTCTCTTCCGCATTCCTCCCTGGTGCATCTTGCCTTCATAGTTCACACGTTGCGCACTTCTTTCCTGGTTTATTTTGGGTGCCCCTTCCTTTCCTGTTGCCACACGCTTCTCATTACGAATTCTTGTGCCCTACTTGCATACTTGTATCCTTCTACAGATATGCACCCTCCTTCTCTTTTGTGTGCATGCTCCCTTTGCAAATTTTCTTCTACATTCTCGCACTTCTCTTTCTCTCATGTAAGCTTTGCGCACATTCTTCCGTGCATCAAGTCACTTAGTGCCATAGTCATAACCTATCAGAATTTAGTGTGCAACACGTAACCTATCAAAGTGCACCAACATGGTGTACTAAAGTCCTTGCAACAAACCATTGTGTGACACATGGCAGTAACCATGACAAAGAAAACAAACAGTTGGCCTGATTCCTTCAGCTAATCAATAGCACACCATGTGTCATTGCGTGTCCAGTTTTCACTGTAAACTTTAGAATCGTCATAAATTTTGCTACAGGGCTAGGATTCGTGTGGTTTTAGTCTTGTTGGAAGGTTGTTGACATGGACTACACGATCAAATCATTCAAAACCATATTTTGGCGGGATTTGGTAGGTGAGAAGTAGGGAAATGTGTTCCATCCATTAATGTAGACAGTCTAATCAACTCAACCACCCAGATTTTATTCGATGATTTCATCTCCTTCCTTCTTCTACAAGCAAAACAAGACATGGGGAGGCACATCTGACAGCATTGCATGCGGATTTATAAGGCAGTTATTTACTTGTTGTTGGTGGTTGAGATTTTTGAATCTGATTTTCCCTCTTCTTTCTCCTCCTCTTCTCTCCTTTTTCTTCTATAAATTACATAACAATTTCTCATTGTAAAAGGTTGGACCCCTTTATTTTGCTAAGGGGCTTTTGTTCTTTAGCATTTTAATTTACAGGCCTTTAGATATGGCTCTTTGCATGTGGATATCAACCTCATCCACCATTGTAATTGACTGTGCATTTTTTGGAAGCAATAAAAGCTTTGTTTTGTGGTTATTTTATGCCTTGGCTTGTTTTTATTGCATCTTCTTGCCTTCCTTTTACATTGTCTGTTTGTTGTGCTTTCTCACATCCCTTACAGGTTCCTTTTCTGATTGAACTCCCATGAAAATGAGTATGCAAGTGTGTCTTAGACTTTGATACATGTGTATATCCTCTTTGTGTGTATTCTCCTTCATTTTATCTTAAATCTAACTATGTTCATCCCCCTTATTTTTAGTGTTATTGCCTCCTTTATCTTAGTTTTCCCTTTTCCATGCATCTCCTTCTAACCTTGGTCCCTTGGATTCTTAGAGTAGTGATAGGTAGTTGCATTTCCCTTCCTAGGAGTATTTTTAGCTAGTAGAAATAGGTAGAGGAACTGACCTTCTTTGGAGGTCTGTCTCAAGCACGCAAGGTCCCACAACTTGGAGATAGTCCCATGTTGCCTCAAAAGCCCTAGTTCATCTTGATCTGGGATGGGTGCAATTTTGAGCTCCAACATTTTTTGGCATGCCTAATGGGACAGTACATTGAAATCTTAAATTTCATCATTGCTAAGTTTCAGTGTGTGACTTAGTGATTTCTAACCTTTGGAGGCTTGTTTCAACACATCTGGACGACTCCTGACTCTCAGATCTATTAGTTTTCAGTAGTTCGCACGCCTTTTTCATGAGAAGGATACATACAAGACATAAGTGGAGTAGCTGAAGAATATTTTGAGTACCTCTAGCTATTTCTCCAGAAGAAGAGGTGCATAAGAGAAACCATGCACACATATCCATCTCTAGTGTGTCGTGCAATTTCTACACCACCTCTAGGCAGACCTTCTTTACATCCTACTGGAATTATGAGACCTATCATTATGGCACAACAACATAATCAACCATTTGTTAATTTTACTGGTAGCATTCCTCTTTCTCTCAATGCCCAAAATCCTATTCCATCATCTGCACTTAAGAGCATCCCTTTATTCACTGGGGAAAATCATACTACTCCAGTAGACCATATTCAAGACATTGTTAATGTTTGCGTCATCCACTAGATTGTTGAACAAGATGTGGTTGTTAGGTTATTGGCCTCTTCATTTAAGGGGAAGATATTTGCAATGGTTCAGAGAGTCTGGTGGTAGGATCAATCATCAAACTTGGAATCAGTTGGGAATAGCCCTTTGCAATCAATTTGGAGAAAAGGTAAATAATCTCTACTTGCTTGAACAATTGACAACCATAAAGAGGGCTCCTAATGAGCTTATGACATACTTTAATTTCAGATTTCATAAAACATGGGAGAGGATTTCAGCCCTGGTAAGACCAACTCTAGAAGGTGCTTTCCTTCAATTTTTAAGGGCTTTAAATTATGATATTGTTGTCATGATCCAATCCATGGGGGGCACAACACTTACCTGGGGCCTATGCATTAGCTATTAGGGTTGAGAACTATCTAATTCAAGAAAGGAAGTTATCTCCTAGATCACCCATGCCCTTGTTTATAGAATGCCTCAAGTGCCCCAACCTTCCATTTCCCCTATTCCCAAGTAGAGTGCTCAACTTGATACGTATCCACATCTTATTCTCCTCCGTGTCAAAAAAAGGAGGATGAAGAAATGAAGGCCCTAATTAGAAACATTGTCCAATAAACTTCAAATCCTTATTAAAATCAACATGTGTAAACCTTCAAGAATAAATCTAATCAAGGATACAACCAAGTCCATCATCCCTTTATAAATCAAAAATCCAAATAAGATATATGGGTAAGAACTAATAGAATGACATATGGCAGGCTAATACACACCTTCCACTTGCAGACTAATTCCTCCTGTGTACAGCCACTCCCAATGTCCAGCGTCAAGCCAAATGCTTATTCCTAGTACAGAAACAATGTGTCTCATGATTTAGAGTGGTTATTTCTCTTGTAATATTCCACATATCTAGTATAGTTGTGTCAATTCCCTATGTGCATGCAGGCCTATATTATTTAAAGTGCTTCAAAATGTGAGCCCTCTACTAGCGCATGTGAGACTAGAGAATCAAGAAGTTCCATAATTTTTTCTTTACGTCAACCTCATGTTATTTGGGGTACTAATGGACTTTTATGCACAATGAACCAAGTTATGGCTAATTATAAATAGGCTGCGCGTTCCTATGTATATTGATAATACAAGGTACAAGAAAAGAAATGTTGGAAACTAGCACGTAACATTTTTAACTTCTTCCAGTCATAAGTTGATCCTCCAAAGTGTAGAGTATGTAACTCATGTTCAAGCATCCAAGGATGCTAATGCATTTAACAGTCATAGCGTGCAATATTCCTTCTTGTAAGGTTCTAGTGCAATAATTCCAACAGAAGTGGTATGCATTCCTCCTTTGGTAGGTAAAGCCTCTATGTGTAGCTCAAAGTTTATGTATCCACACCTAGAACAAGCAACAAAAGAGATTTTTGTACATCAAACACACAATTTAATGTGGGATTTCCATTCAATATTTTGAACCAAGTGAAGAAAACAAGTTTAAATGTCATAATATGAGATGCCCTAGCCATTCCCTCTCATAGCGCAACCTATTGCATGAAGCTCTAGCGTAAATTCAACACGTTGATCTAGTTCATCCAAAGACCCTCATGATGCTGATCAAAATATGTTAAACAAAGGAGAAGTAAGAAAGAAAAATTGTCTTGGAACCCCACCCTTCTATATGTTGTTGATAGTATGTCAATATCTTGTGCACAATTGTATGATTGATTCAGGGGCTAGTACTTCTATGTTATGCCAAAGAAAATGTATGATGTCTTAGGTCTCAAGTAAAGCCCTATCTATAAATGAGTCTTGACAACTTGATGAATCAAGTGTTACTACTCTTAGTTTTGTCAAGGATCTTGAGATAACCCTCCATACATGTTCAAATATCACTATAACTCAATATGTGTCAGTCATTGACCTACCTCTATTATTTTCCCTCTACCTACTAAGATACTATTACTGCCAAAGTGGGTGGCTACTTGTATTATGATTCATATCATATGTTATTTAGAACAAGTTATTGTACTCCGGTTTACCATACAAGATGAACCCATATTTCTCATATCATGTAGAGTCATATGATTTGTTGCCTCTCTAGGCCAACTGCTTAATCTAAGAAGGGCCAAAAGACAAGATAATATATTTTAATAGAGTAACGTATTCCTCCCCCCATGACCTTATATGATATGCAAGATGAATAGGTCGACAATTAGTGCTATGAATTTGATCCTTATGTTGAAGCTCTCAAATCTTATTGAAACTGGTCCTTGGTACTTACTTCATCCTTGGAAGAATAAGTTGTGTTTTCGCATGCGCTCTAAAAAAAGAATGAGATGATGATTCTTTTTTATTATGGTATAGTGTATACTTTGATGGCTCTAGATGCAAAAATGGTGTAGGTGCATGTGTCATTCTCATTTCTCCTTAGGATGAGAAATTCTTCTTCGTGCACAAGTTACATTTTGCATGCTCCAGTAACATAGAAAAATATGAAGCATTGGTGCATGGTCTTCTTATTGCTAAAAAGAAAAAAGTCAAGGCACTACAAATCTTTGGGGACACTAAGTTGGTTATTGGTTAACTAAAATGTGGGATTTATTCTAAGTTAATCTAATATAAAGAACATCAGTAAATAATAGATAAATGCATAAAGGAAATGAA
This sequence comes from Taxus chinensis, assembly GCA_019776745.2. Classification (NCBI taxonomy): domain Eukaryota; kingdom Viridiplantae; phylum Streptophyta; class Pinopsida; order Cupressales; family Taxaceae; genus Taxus; species Taxus chinensis. The sequence continues at coordinate 733,033,386 of CM034154.1, read as the reverse complement.
CCAAGCAACTAAGGAAGTAGAAATGTAAAACCCTAATGTGCAAGGAGAGTTAAAAATAGCTTATCTGATCTGACGAAGGTGTTGAACTATGTCACAATGTGAACTAGACAAATAGGAGGAAACGATCACATAGAAGCCTAAGAAAATATAGATTTGAGCTCTCTAGTTGGATTGGGGCACTTGGAGAGGAATTGGGGCGCCTGTGGGCCCCCTGGTCTAAGATATGGGCACCCTAGTTTGTGGAAATAACATGAAACCCTCCACTGAGCTAGTGTTGGGTGTTTGCATGTATTCTCTTCTTGTCACACTAACTTTGTTGAACTGTGTCAGATGTCTCTACAATATCTGCAATAAGGAATCACCTGTAAAACCCCAAGATGAGCATCAAATCCCTAAAAAATAAAGACACATATGAAGGGGTCAGACTATCCTTAGTGGCCACAATGGTGGACTTACTAATTGAGCACTGCACTACATCTCAAACCCAATGTAGTTTTATATGTGTATGTGTAATAATGCCCTAGGTACTCTTGTGCTAGTCACACTTTGTGAAAGTAGTGAGTAATAACTATGTGTAGAAATGTAATAAAATGGTGGATGTAATAGAATAAACTTCCCTCTTATGCAATGTGATGCAGATGAACCAGCCTTATGCCTTGTGATGGAGCTAGAAGGATGAAAATGGATCATTTGATGGATGTAACCTTAGGTGATGATAGTATTGCTTATTGATTGATCCCTCATTATGGTCTCGTAACTCTATATTGATATGGTTCTCTTGTTCTAATTTCATAATTAACCCCAAAAAGGTCGACCCCTAAAAAGATAGGAAGCTCAAATGGCTAGAAATTGCCCAAGAAGTGGTGGGAAAGTGTAGGAACACTCGGGACACCCCAAATGGGACCAGGACACATGGGGTGCCCCAGTACATGGTCAGGTGCCCCAGTCAAAGATAAAAAGATGCTAAATGGAAAAATTGACTAGGCAAGTAGATGCGAGAGGTCGACAGTGACGACAATAGGAAAAGTAAAATGGCCAAAGGACATGGGTTAATTAGTATTTTCTTCACTCAAAAACCATATGAATAGTATTATGAGACCGAGAATAAATAATTCCTAAAGTGTGTGATTTTGTGTCTACATTTCCCCCCACTTTATGCTGGTGAGCAGAACGCTCGATAACATAAACTAGATAGAGCTGCGTACCTAATGTCCATGTAGAGTGATGTATAAAATGTGATGAAGGACTAGACAAAGCGTGGAGTGAAAAAAAAGATGGAGTGTGGAGACTAAAGATTCAAAAGAGCAAAAAGTGATGAGAGTGAACCTAGGGTAGAAATGCGTGTGTATATGTCGATGTGTGTGATGTACCAGCATGTTAGTATGAGGTGTGTGATAACGCAAAATGTCATTGTTGTTGTTGACGTCGTTGTTGTTGTTGAATTCTTTCTTCTCATATGGTCAGAGTTGCAAGGAGAAGATGATCAAGTAGTCAAATACACATGTATATATGTGTAAAAATACATGTATATAGAAATGAAAAGACTGAGATGGAAGTATGAAAATTATAAAAGGAACATGTGCACTTGAGCTGTGATGAGAGAAAAGGGTGTAGAGAGGATATCTTGTACTGTGAGTTTTTTGGGTGATCTCACGCCACCTTGGTTGAAGAAGTGTAAGGAGAAAATTGCATTATTCTCAAACCTGCAACTACTTCCTTGAAGGTGTGTGAAGAGATCTCTGTAATTCCTAGTTTTTTGGGCGATCCGACGTCGTTGGCTAAAGTAGTGTAGGGAGGAAAGTTTTTTGTATCCTCCAACCTGTAACTAATCCCCATAATGCTAAGGACAATCTTCCCTGTAAAAGCCACTGCGTATGGGGTTCGTAGACTGGTCTGAACCCACTCGTAAATTGCAGACTAAACTATGCCATAGACGACGCTTGTAGACTGTACTGTAGACTAAACTATACTAGTACCATGTGTAAACCCCAAATGATGCACCCCCTCTTTGGAGGTGCATGCTACATCGCAGATAGGAGGATTTGGCCCCAAAAAAGGACCAACAACGTAAACTGTGCCCTGCAAGGGGAAGGGAATACACTTGGTAGAAACCAAGCTGCACACAAAAAAGTGGCTATAAAACAAGTGTTAATATGAACAAACATGCATGTAATATAAAAGTATATGCTACACAGACAATGTAAAAGCTATAAAGCAAGTAAACACACAAGAATACAATCATAGACTACCAAAGAGGGTTGCAAACATGGGACATCACTCACGATGTCGCAAGACACTCAAGGCCATAATGGACACATACAAGAAAACAAGTGTGCACACTAAACAAAGGGTAATGCTCGCATACAAGAGCAAAAAATAGAGAAACAAGAGTATACAAACAGACAGATATCCATGGAAGTAAGTAATTCTACAAAAAAATGTTGTACATGAAGCACCCGTTAACATGTTAGAAAGATAACCCACATGTCAAAAACGTGTATAAGCAAGTAATGTAAAGTGCTAAGTACATAATCAAACAATAACACTTGTAAGAGACAAATGTGGATGCCCTTAACAACCATTTTAGGATGGGTAGGAGGCAAACATCCATGTTGCGTGTGATAGACTTGTATCTACGATCACAACTAGAAAAGGATGTGAACACGCATGTGTGTATGGTAAAGATAATGACATAAAAGAGACCTATCTAGCATGTGTAATAAGATGTCCATATTCAAGAAAATACAAGCAAGAGTAAAAGCAACCAAGATATGCAACATGTCATGGATGGACGAAATGGAATGCAAGATGGATGATAGGAATCACATGCCCCCTGAGTGAATAGAAGTGTATGTAGTGGGGTTCATTTAGTATGCCTCCTAAACAGTCAAGAATGAACCAAAAACTAGAGTGCGTCATTGGGAAATGGTCGAGGTGGGTTGTGTCTAACGCGATGTGATGAGTGTTTATGTGTGGTGATGATATGTGACCTAGAGATGAAGTATGTGCGTGACCCTATAGCCAAAGTGTATATCATGACAAGATTAGTGTAGGAGTGATGATGTATCCTAAAGTGTATATCACTACTAGATGAATAGAGGGAGTGGTGATTTAGCCTATAGCATATACCACTACAAGATGAAGGGATATCTGACCATTTATCTTGAAGCATATGTCACTAACTTAGTAATGTCACATGATAGAAGGATTACTAATGGTCGTGTGAGTATGATAAGGTCCATTTGATTTGTAAACCCTCGGAAGTCGAGTATGGACCAAGGAACTAAAGTGCATCATAGGGTAGTGAGTGCAGTGCATAAAAGAAGATGGAGGATGTGTGATGATTGAATGACCATGTGATGAGAAAAATGTGTAAATACATAATATGTAGAATGTAACGCAAGATGTGTAAATAGCCTAGTAGTGTAAGATGCACATTATGTAGTATGTAGAATGAGTAGGATGTAATGCTAGAATTGTAGACAATATGGGTGTGATATATGTATGATGAAGACTAGTATGATGTATGATGTATGATGTATAGATGTGCAAATGTCGAAATAGTAATGATGTAATGGAAATTTTATCCATTTTTTGTACCCCCTTGCAAAATGATCAACCTATAGGTCTGAGCATTGATAGTTAATGGGAGCAGCTCACAAGCTCGCCACGACAAAGGTTTGGAGTAGGATTTGCATTAAAGGTAAAACAAGAAAAATGTATGGATTATCACCTTCCTGTCGCGTGAAAATGCCCTCTTCCTATCGTGCAACAACGCCTTCTTCCTGTCACATGACAATGCCCTCTTGTCGCATGTCAACCATGCTTCATTTCACAGCTCGTCAACCACTTCCTCCCCGTTACACACGTCAAGCACACCTTGTTGACGATGCTTTAACCACCCTCATCCTATCGTTGCATATCAACCACACCTTGTCCTTCCTGATGCATGTTAACCAACATACCTTCATGTCATGTGAAAATATCAACCCCTCCTCATGAGTCATTCTTGTTATGCCCATTTCAACCACCTTCTCATCACACATCAACGTTGCTACCCTTGTCATGCGTTCAATGCTTGCATCTTCAGTTATCACGCATCAACCTACCCCTCGCTGTCATGTGAAAACATTTCTTCTTGTCACATGAAAATTATTTTCCCTTGTCATCGATGACCTCTTCCCTTATTGGTCATGTGTTATGCTAGTGGTTTCCGTTGGGTGACAACAAAGAGTTTTAGATACCCGAAAGACATTAATGACACCGTATAAAGGTAGCTCAACAACATGGTTTAATGAGGTATGACAGCCCCCTATTCACTGTGTAAGAAAAGTACCATTGAAAATTGAACCATCATGGCTGCCCATACCTACATACATGCATTTAATAAAGGATTTTTTTAGTATCTCCTTTTATCTATATATATGTAAATTCCCCTCATTTTAAAGGGGAGAGAGATCTTTCAAAATTTTAAAGTAACTTTGCCAAAATTGTTCCAGCACTTTTGTGAGCTGCAGGCCTCAAATTTATGCATTTTGTGAAGGATTCTTTCCTTGTGCCTATACTGTAATGGATTGTGCATCATTTTAAGAAATAAAATTAGTGTTTTTTGACTGTTCTTTCCCTAACTTGATTTATATTGCATTTCTTTGCCTTATACTATATTTTTTAGGTATATTGTGCATATTGTGTTCCTTTGTAGGGCTTAAATATGTTGTGGTCCATGAGATTGGAGGTTTGAATGTGTTTTGGGACTGTGGAATTTTATTTACCCTCTTCTTCCCCATTTCCCTCCACTTTCACTCACTAAGAATCTCTCTAGTCTTGTTTTGGTGCTATCACCTCCCTTAGTTTAGGATTTACATTTATGTATTTCTCTTCCTCTGGTCCTTTGGAATTGGTAGTCTAGGAGTAGGTTAGCATTAGAATAGGTCAAGAACCAACGTTCTCTAGAGGTTTTTCTCAATTACAAGGGTCCCACACCTCGAGACAATCCCATGTTAGTCAAAAGTAGGGTTTTGTAATGTGCAAATCCTAGGGTTCTACTTTTATGATATAACAATTATAGCACGTGCGGTGGGATAAATAGTAAATATTTTCATTTTTATCAAGATTGGGTGTTTTTCTTGGTGAAATTCTAGCCTTTGAAGGATTTGTAGCAACACATTTGGTGATTCTGTCACTCAAATCCAAACAAGTTTATCAAGTTCATGAAAAGAATCCAAAAAAGGTAAAAATCGAGAAGAGGGGCTATTTGTCTATCTACACTTATCCCTAGATAGAGAAAGAAGGGGAAGAAGAACTCAAAGGTCTCCATCTCCACCAAATAGGAAACTATCCACACCTCCACCAGGCAAGACCCTTTCTTCAATCGACTAGGGTTCTCAGACCACTCAGGAATTGCTCATCTACAAACACCAAATCAGCCACCTCCAAACCCCTATGAAAATTTCATAGGAAGCACTCCAGTTTCCCTTAATGCCCAAAATCCAGTCCCGATAGTAGCATTTAAAAATATTCCATACTTCACTTGAGAAAATCACAATAACTCCCATCGACCACATTCAAGACATTGCAAATGTTTTTGTAATACATAAGATTGCCGAGATGGATGTTGCGGTCAAGTTGTTGGCTTCTTCTTTTAAAGGAATATAGTGTTACAGTTGTTCAAATGTTTGGGAGCAGGATCGATTCAAAATTGGGATCTATTGTGCATAGCTTTCTATGGCTTGTTTGGGGAGAGGGCTAACAACTTATCCCTTTTGGAGTAGATGACTACAATCAAAAGGGCACCAATTGAGTAGATGACAGACTTCAATTCCATATTTCAAAGAACATGGGAAAGGATCCCAATTCTGGTCAGAACAACAACTAAAGGTACATTTATCTATTTTCTTAAATCTCTAAATTATGATATATCTTTTATGATATAATCTATGGGGGGGATAACCCTACCAAATGCCTATGCCATAGCCATTAGGGTTGAGAATTTCCTAATTCGTGCCGGTAAACTTGAACCTAGGCCACCTATGCCTCTCTATCCAGATATGGGGAATCCTAATCCTAATCAAACACCTACAATAGCTCCCATCCTTGCTCCAAGAAATCAGAGTTCAAATGAAGCTTCCACTTCTTCTTCTAGCCATTCAAATGAACTCTAAGAGGTTATGAAACAATTACAAAACTTAGGAAATGAGTTGGTAACTCTTAAGAGGTAGAAACAAGCTCAAAATTCTAGACCTTATCAGCCTCAGTTCCAACCTAATAAACCTCCATATTAGCCAAACAAGTCACCTATTCAAGCTCCTAACCAGAACCAAGGACAATCCTAAGTTGCTAGGCCATTCCAAGCATATAACCCTAATGCAGTTTCAACATCTAGGGCCTTGGTTCCAACTCAAAACAACATAACACAAGAATATGAATGGTGTTTCCCATGCAACCAACCACATAATCAAGCAACATGCTTCAATGGTGCTTTAAATCAAACATTGATGGTGACTACGGCTGGGTGTTCCTCAAGAACCAAACCAAGAAGAAAGTGAGTAATAGGTAGCTAATCAGGAAGCACCTCCAAATGAGACAACACTTGTGAATTGGCAAGCTGAGGATTTCTGTGGAATAAATCAGTCCCCTTCTCAAAGTGTGGCAGCCAATACAAGGTCTAAGAAAAGAAATATAGAGGAAGGGAAGTCATCTAATCCAAGTAATTCTCAACCTTTTATCACACTTCAAGGGTATTAGAAATCCAAGTGCAACCCCAAACATTCAAGATCAGCCCAAACTACCTTCTAAGACAACTCAGGTGCTCGGTTGCAACAGCCCATGTGTAGGAGAAATTCATGCTGTAGTAAAGGGCAAGCAGAAGCAGAATCAATCTCCTTTTAACATTATTGATCAAATGAAGAAGACCAATGTATAAATTTCTATGTGGGAATCATTGAAAATTCTAGGCCAACGAGATTTGTTACAAACAATTCATGGAGAATTGGTCAGCATCAAATGAGTTGTCTAGGAATCAAGAGAAGGTGCTCACTAATGCAGCTCCAAAAGAGGGAGTTCATGGAGGTCAACAAGGTAAAATCATGAAGCCTCCTCCATTCTATATATCTTTGGTTATTGAGAACAATCTTGTACACAACTGCATGATTGAATTGGGGGCTAGCAGTTTTGGTAATGCTGAAACAAATTGCAGATCAGTTGGGCCTGAAATACAACTTGGTTTCCAAAGGAGTGGTATAGTTAGATGGGACAACAGTGGGGACTGTTGGGATCATAAAAGGTTTAAACCTTACATTTTACACATGTCCTAATGTCATAGTTCAACAGGATATATCAGTGATTGACTTTGCCACCACTCTTTATAGTGTGTTTGTCAAGAGACTTCACTGCCAAAATTGGAGGCTACTTATCAGCTGATTGGTCACATATGCTCTTCAGAACAAGGTATGGAGATAAGGCTACAATCCGGTCTGAACCTATTACAAATTTCCATATTGAGCCTCATGTACTAAGCCCAATCAATGTAAATTTCTCAGCCTTTGATCAAGAGGATTTCCCCAAACACTTAAGAAACAAATACCAAAGTTGGGGGCATCCTAGATTTGACTCTTGATGAATGGGAAAACAAAAGTCACGAATATGATCCATACAAGGAAATAGAGGAGGATGAGTTGGGAGTTTATTGTTTGTCACGAGGAAAACACACACACCTTCCTAGCCTCACCAAACTAGATGATAAGGGTGAGAATGAAGTATGAAAACTATTTTTTGATGGCTCAAGGAGTAGGAAAGGCGCTGGAGGAGGAGAGCAATGCTTCTGTCAATACAAGGTATGAAGTACTACTCAACTTTCTATTTTCAGTTTACTATTTTCAAACAATACCATTGAGTATGAAGCTTTGATATATGGATTGAATTGGGAAAGAAAGAGGGGTATACAAAACTTGCAAGTGTTTGGGGATAGTGAGTTAATTGTCAACCCAGATCAGGGGAAAACATGCTACTAATAATGATCTTACATCAAATCCTAAAAGCATCGAGGTATGGGATCAAATTGATGATTGTTGAAGAATTCAATATTTAAGCCATACCAAGGAAGAAGAATGAGGCTACAGATAGATCTTGTAACAATTGGGAGTAACATTTGAAGTGGTGGACAATATTAAGACAGAATAAAGTGTAGGCCACATATACATCTAAGTTGTGAGGCCAGCTGTACTGGACAATAAAATGAGGTATGGTAGGTATTTGAGACTGATCAATAAATCATTAATTTCTTATAGGAGGAGGCCAATTTCTTCAGTTATAAATCAAGAGAAATTGGAGCAAAAAATATGGTGATCAAGTGGTTTTAGCTAAGGAAAAATTAAGATACCAAAGGGTTTAGTGACTCTAGAGTCAATATTCAATCCTAATGATCAGTTCTGGAGGGAAAGAGAAAACCTTTAGGTCAAAGACGAGGAATCATAGCCAATTTCAGTTGGAGAAAGAAAAAACACTTCAAATTGGCAAGGTAAGCACTGATCAAGAAAAATCTGAATTCATATAACTTGTGTGTCAACAGTTCCCAGACGTCTTTTCTTAGAGCTACGAGGATATGACAGGGTTCAATATTAAGCTGACACAACAGATGATTGAATTGGATTCGGGAGCTAAACTGATCAGAAAAAAGAAAAGGCCAATCAATCCTCATATCAAGCCTCTCATGAAAAGAGAACTGGATAAACTCATTGAAACAAGCATCATATTTCCAATCAAGCACTCTTCATGGGTAGAAAATATGGTGTCGATTAGGAAAAAGAATGGAGAAATTAGGTTATGTGTGGATTTTCCGAGACTTGAACAGGGCCTCTCTCACGGACCACTATGCACTTCCTTCCATGGAGAAAATCCTGTAGGTTGTAGTCAGTTCCGAAAGGTTATAATCAAATCATGGTGAAAGAAGATGACCAATTTAAGTTCAACCTTCACCACAAAGTGGGACACATATGCTTATAGGAAGATGCCATTTGGACCTGTCAAATGCCGGAGCCAATTTCTAAACGGGTGATGGATATGGCATTTACAAGACTAATCAATAAGATAGTTCTTATGTATCTAGATGATACTTACTTTACTCCTCCAAAAACGCAACAAGTCACCTCTTTCACTTCAGGAAAGTGTTCCAAAGATGCAGGAGATTTGGAGTGTCTTTGAATCTAAAAAAGTGTATATTCTTAGTTAATGAAGGCAAGCTCTTAGGCCAGATCGTGTCTAAGGAAGTGTTATCCATATTTCACCCCATGCCAAATATTGGATCAACCACGATCCCGCATAAGAGGAAACAAAATCAAAAGCGGACCGTTGGGGAAAAAGTTGGTTCTTTGCCCCTTGTTATCTCAAAGGGGGTAAAAGTTGCAAAATGGCCCACATCTCTGCCCAAGGAAAAATTCAGCATCTAGGCCCGAGTCAAAGCCAATGCGGGAATCAAAAGAAAGGGGATCCATTTTCGAGTTGTTTTCCCCGCCCTCCTATACAGACCCGATACAAACTTCAAGGGGCGTATCTTTCGACTAATGGCTCAAAATATTACAAATCAGATGCCATTGGAAAGATCTCAGCCTCACGTATGCCATGGGATCTGAAACTTTAATTTTGAGGAGGTTAGGTGAAGAAAATGGAGGAAACGTCTTCGGGGCCTTCAATGCAAGATCCATCTGTCTCAACAACTAGATCGGATTCTATCTATTTCCGTCATTTCCTCTTCCTTCAAGGCGTCAAAACAAGGATTGATGCAATAAAGACGGATTTGGGGAGAGATTTCATCAGAGGCATTAACAGCGGTGGTTGAGCTTCAACCCGTTTTCCCACTTCACTCTCTTTCCTTCTTTCAGGTTGAATCTATAAATATGGGGGCATGATTCGTTGTAAAGGGTTGGGACATTCTTTGTTTTGCAGGCTCCCTCTTCCTTCTAGAAAAGGGATCTGTGGGGTTAAGGTATTCCACTAAAATTGTAATACGTTTCTGCCTCTTGGCTACTTTGTAATGGGATGTATCAATCTACAGAGCAATAAAACATGTCTGTGATCGATTTTAGATCATCTCTTGTCTCTTTTGCTTTCATCTGGCCTTCCATTATATATCTGGCTATCTGTATTGGTTTATTGTATGCATTTTGTTGGTTTGTGTCTATTAGCAAAACAAGTGTTCATAATTTCTTTGGTGCATCACCTCATAGTTTAGATTTGTTTTAATTTATGTATTCCTTCTATCCCTGTCTCCTTGGTAAAGTTTAGATTAGGATTAAGATACATATCCTCTGCAAGTTTCTACATATGCACGTAAATAGAGGAATAAGGAACCAACCTTTAATCTGGAGAGCTTTTCCATTTTGTAAGGTCCCACACCTTGGGGAAAGTTTAATGTTATGCAATCACACCAAATGAGTCTGCCTTAGAAAAGTAGATTTTTAGAACCTCATTTGGGGGTGCTGTGATTTTGCATTAACAGTTTTTAGCATGCCCAAAGGGACTAAGAAGTCTCCATATTATTACAGTAGGAATTGATTTACACTTGCTGTGATTTTAGCTTTTAAGAAGCCTTAAAATTGTACATTTGGTTACTCCAAAAGAAACAAATCTACTAGTTTCAGCAGCCCAAGCTTGGAAGATTCATGAGAAAAAACCTGGTCTAGAGCAAGGAAAGAAGGTATATTTGAATACTTGCATCTATCCCTAGGAAAAGAAAGGAGAGGAAGAAGAATTCAGAGGTCTCCATCTACACCAAGAAGAATTCAGAGGTCTCCATCTCCAATAAGAAGAACCTTGTCAACACCTCCACCTGCGAGGCTTTTCTTTCAATCTGCAAGGATTCTTAGGCCAATCAGAATGATACAACCAAATCTATATGTCAACTTCACCGGTAGTAGTCCACTCACCTTGATTGCACAAAAACTAGTTCTGATTACAACATTAAAAAACATCCCATATTTCACTGGGGAAAATCAAACTTCTCCTGGTGACCATGTCCAAGATATTGCAAATGTCTGTACAATCCATGAGATCCATGAGATGGAAATTGTAGTCAAGCTGCTTTCCTCTTCATTAAAAGGGAAAAATTCACAATGGTTCAGGAGTCTTACAACAGGCTCTATCCAGAATTGAAACCAGCTGTGCATGGTTCTTCATGATCAGTTTGGGGAAAAAGGTGATAACTTGTCTTTGTTGAAGCAATTAACAATGATCAAGAGAGCCCCGAATGAGCAGCTGACGAAATTCAACCTCAGATTCCAACAGACCTAGGATAGGATTCCAATAATAGTAAAACCCACTAATGAAGGTGCCTTCTTATACTTTCTTAGGGCTTTGAATTCTGACATTTCTCTGATGATTCAGTCTATGGGGGGCACTACATTACTTGTAGCCTATATCCTCTCCATAGGGGCTAAGAACTGTTTGATTCAAGCTGGCAAAATAACTCCTAGGCCATCCATGCCTCTGTACCCTGAGTTAGGAAGCCCAGATACTAGCCAAGCACCTACATTAGCTCCTATACCCACCCCCAGGAGTCAAATCTTATCCGAAGCTTCCACTTCATCATCTAATACCAATAAAGAGTTTCAGGAAGCGGTAATGAATGAATTTCAGAACTTTGGGAATGAGCTAGTGACCATCAAAAGATAATAAGCTCAGAGTTTCAGGCCATACCAGCCCCAGGCTCAATATCAAGCCAGACCCTAGTATCAGCAGAATAGGCCACCACCTCATACTATAAACCAAAGCTAGAACCAAGGAAAACCCCATGCTGCTAGAACTTTCAGGCAGTATGATCCTAACACAGCTTCAACATCTAGGGCATTGGTTCCTACACAGAATAATATGGCACATGAATATGATTGGTGTGTTCCATGCAAACAACCACACAACCAATCAACGTGCTTTAATGGTGCTATAAATCAGGCCTTGATGGTGCAAACCAGTGTGGCGCCACAAGAACTTGACCAAGAGGAAGATTAGCAACAAGGTGGCCCCCCAAACGAGACTATGCTTGTCATATGGCAGACCGAAGACTTCTGTGGGATGAATAAGTCCCCTCCTCAAAGTGTAAATACACGGTCCAAAAAGAGAATTATTGGAGAGGGCCAACCACTGAGCTTAGGTGACCCTCAACCTTCCATCACTCCACAAGGTCCTGGTGCTCCAAGAAAACTCCCAACATGCTGAACCAATCTAGAGCACCTCCCAAACCCAGCCAATCACTGACGTGTAACATCCCATGTGCAAGAAAGAAATGTGTCTATGAAGGGGCAGCAAAAAGATGGCTCATTCAATATTATTGAGCAGATGAAAAGGAAAAGTGTGAAAATTTCACTGTGGGAGTCACTGGCCATTCCAAGGCAGAGGGATCTCTTGCAGACTGCCATTTAGAATTGGTCAACTTCAAATCATCCCCCCCCCCCCAGCTAGCAAGGAAGAGTGCTTGCCAATGCAGTTTAGCCTTGGAGGAACCATGGAGAACAAGGTAAAATCTTGAGACCACCTCCCTTCTATGTCTCATTGATTATTGGATACAAGTTGGTGCACAATTGTATGATTGATTCTGGGGCCAATAGTTCTGTGATGCCCAAACAAATAGCTGATCAGTTGGGTCTCTAATATGAGGTCATCTCTAGAGGCGTAGTCCAATTAGATGGGACAATAGTGACTACTGTGGGAATCATCAAGGATCTAAGTCTCACTCTACACGCTTTCCCTAATATGACTGTTTTGTAAAACATGTCAATCATAGACCTGCTACCACATTTTGCTTTGTGTCTATCTAGAGACTTCACTGCCAAAATTTGAGGCTACATGTTTGCTGATTGGTCACATATGCTCTTTAGGACAAGGTATGGAGCGAAGGCCATTTCTGAATCAGATGTGAACCCACTGCTCATATTTTGATCAAGAGGACCTCCTAAGCACTTCTGAAGCAAATCCCAAGGTGGGATATATCCCATACTTGACTCTCGATGATTGGGCCAACAATAGCCATGCTTTTGACCCCTATAGGGAGATGGAAGAATCCGAGCTAGGTGTCTACTACCTATATGAAGAGAACTAGTCTCTTCCTGACCTAATCAAGCAAGAATACAAGGATGACAATGAGGTATGGCAATTGTTCTTTGATGGTTCAAGGAGTAGACAAGGAGCTGGAGGAGGAGCCATGATTGTGTCCCCCAGAGGTATGAGATATTATTTAGCCTTCAGATTCCAGTTCACTTGCTCAAATAACACTACTGAATATGAGGCTTTAGTCTAAGGTCTTCATTGGGCAAGAAAGCTGGGAATTAAGAACTTGTAAGTATTCAGTGACAGTGAACTAGTTGCTAATTAGGTCAGAGGACTTAATGTTGTCAAAAATGACCTACTAAAAAACTACAAGAGTAGGGTATGGGATCTCATGGAGGATTTTGAGGCCTTCAGTACTGTGTCCATACCTAGGAAGGAGAATGAAGCTTTTGATAGACTTGTTGTAGTTGGAGCAAAATTTGATGTGGTTGACAACATCAAGAGGGACAGAGAACAACCACATATCCATGTGGTTGTGAGGCCAGCAGTGCTAGATAATAATACATGCTGGCAGGTGTTTGAGAATGATCAATAGATCATTGAATTTCTACAAGAAGAAGCCGAATTCTCAACTATAAACCAGAGCAGACTAGAGCAGCAGTATGGGAATCAGATAATACAACTACATACAAACAAGCTTCCCAAAGGATTAGTGAAATTGGAAACTATTTTCAATCCTAATGATCAGCTCAAAAAAGAGAAGGCTAACATGCAAATCAAAGGAGAAGATTCAGAGTTGATCCCAGTTGGAGAGGACATAACACTTCAAATTGGCAAAATGGCCACCAAACAAGAAAGGTATGAATTCATATAACTTTGCCAAGAATTCCCTGATGTGTTTGCTTGGAGTTATGAGGACCTAATAGGATTCAATAAAAAACTAGCACAACACACAATCAAACTAGATCCATCTACTCAGCCCATCAGGTAAAAGCAAAGACCAGTCAACCCATGTATTGAGCCTTTGATGAAGAAGGAGCTGAGCAAGCTGATAGAGGCAAGCATCATATTTCCAATTAAACACTCAAGTTGGGTTGCAAATATGGTCCCAGTCAGAAAGAAAAATGGAGAAATCAGCCTGCATGTTGACTTCAGTGATTTGAATAGAGCCTCTCTTTAAGACCACTACCCACTCCCTTCAATGGAGTAGATTTTGCAAGTGGTGTCTGGATTAGGAAGGTTCTCTCTCCTAGATGGTTATTCCGGATACAACTAGATCATGGTGAAATAAGATGATCAATTCAAAATAGCTTTCACCACCAAGTGGGGCACCTATGCATACAAGAAAACACCATTTGGATTATCCAATGCTGGAGCCACTTTTCAAAGGGCAATGGATATGGCATTCAAGGGGCTGATTAATCAAATAGTGATGATCTATTTGGATGACATCACTATTTTTTCCAAGAATGCAGCAGATCATCTCTTCCATCTGAGGAAAGTTTTTCGGAGATGTAGGAAGATTTGGGGTATCACTGAACCCCAAAAAATGCATATTCTTGGCCCATGAAGGTAAGCTTCTAGGCCATATCGTATCAAAGGAAGGATTTTCAATTGACCTAGAAAGAGTTCAAGCAATAAGAGCATTTCCATTGCCAAGTCACAAGAAGGCTCTTCAAAGCTTGTTGGGAAAAATCAATTTTTTCCACAGGTTTGTTCCAAACTTTGCTACCCTTATTAAGCCAATAACGTTGATGCTAAAGAAGATCTTAACATTCAGGTGGATAGCTGAAGGAAAAGCAAGTTTTGAGGCCATCAAAGAAGCCATATCACAAGCCCCAACTGTTGTGAACCCAGATTTTTCCAAATACTTCATACTATACGCCTTTGGTGGTAGTAACACAATTTCTGGAACCAAGAAAGTACAGAACAACCAATTTCTTTCTTCAGTCAGATCCTGGAAGATTATGAGGTGAGGTACTCCTTCATTGAGAGGTAGGTATAGGCGGTAATCAGAGGATTGAAGAATTTTAAGCATTTGGTTTCAAATAACAAAAACCAACTATTGGTCTCCCATGCGGGAGTTAAATAATTCCTTCTCAGCAAGGACTTGAATGAAAAGTGTGCAGGATGGATCACTTGTGTCATGGAATATGACATTGAGATCAAGGTCACTAAGCTGGTCCGTGGGAAGGGGTTATGTGAACAACTAGCCTCAGGTCAACAAGATGAGACAGACAGTGGAAAGGAGGTTGTTTTTGTTCTACAAGATGATCAAGAAGAAGGGAGAGATGATGTACCTGCTCCTTTTTGGACCCAAGACATGGTACACTTCCTTTGAATAGGCTTGTGTCCTTATGGGATGAGTAAAGAAAAAAGAAGGCATTTCAGGCTACATGCCATCCCATGTGTTCTTATTGATGGTGTCTTGTTCAAGAGGAACAACGATGGAATTCTGCTGAGATGCATTAGGGAAAATCAAGTGGAGAAATGCTACAAGAATTCCATGTTGAAGCAGCTGGAGGCCATTTTTCTTCAAGAGTGACAACACTCAAAATCATGAAAGTAGGATATTATTGGCCCGGAATATTTAGTGACTGCTACACATGGATCAAAAGGTGCAAGAATTGTGCATTCTTCAAAGGCAAGGAAAGGCTAACAACACTTCCATTGCACCCAATCTCAGTCGACCAACCTTTCATGCAATGGGGATTGGACTTCGTTGGATTCATTAATCCAAACTTAAGCCAAGGTCACAAATGGATCCTGACAGTGACAGATTATTTCACCAAATGGACCGAGGCAGTGACACTCAAGGAAGTAAACGATTCTAGTATCCTGGATTTCTATGAAGGGATAGTGACCACATTTGGAGTGCCAGCCACCATCATATTAGACAATGCATTAACATTTATAGGTTCCAAGATCACGGGATGGGCCATCAAGAATGGGACTTATTTGAGTACTTCATCAAACTATTACCCTTAAGGTAATGGCCAAGCTGAGTCCACAAACAAGAACTTGCTAAAGATCATCAGAAGAACTCTTGATGAGAATCAGAGGACCTGGCACACAAAGCTCAAAATGGCCTTATGGGCTGATAGAATAACACCCAAAGGATCTACATGTAACTCTCCATTCAAGCTCATCTATGGGAAAGAGGCGATGTTGCCTATATCACTTGAGTTGCCAACATTGGAGCTTGTGAAGAAACTGGAGATGTCTGAATTTGAACCAATGGAGGCCAGGTATGCGGAGCTGATGGAGTTAGAAGGAACCAGAGAGCATGATCTCCAAGCAATAGAGAAGAATCAAGCTTCAATCAAGAAATGTTTTGAAAGAAGACAAAGGCAATGACCTTCCAGGAAGGAGACCTGATTTTGAAATGGATGCAGATCGAGCAAAACCATGAAGGCATTCCAAATTTGACGCCATCTGGAGTGGCCCTTATATGATCATAGGATGCAAAAGTAGCAATGCTTTCCAATTATCTACATTAGAGGCTGAAGAATTGCAGATTCCAGTAAATGGGATCTATCTTAAGCACTGCTACTAAAAGAGGAGTTCTCACCATGTACATATTAGTTTAGTTTTCTCTTTCCTCTAAGTGCTTATGCACATTGTCTTGTTGTAGTGTAGATTTCTTTTCTCCTAAGTTCTTTGCACACTCTGCATGTTCAATTTAGAGCATGTATGATTTCAAATTTTGTATATAGTGTGGTGCTGTTTTTTTTCTCTTATACAGTGTTTGGACTCGACATTTGGTCAAAATCAGTTTCAGTTCTAATGGGTTTCCAAGTGGCCCAGAGGCCAGCTTTCTAAGTTCATATCAATAGCAGGCTATCACCCATGACTCCATGCCCAACGGATATGACAAGGCAATTGGTCTTTTCATCTAGCAGGCAGATACCCTGTGAGTCACCAAATTGTTATCCATATTTTACCCTGTGCCAAATATTGGATCAGCCGCGATCCCACATAAGATGAAACAAAATCAAAAGCGGACCGTCGGGGAAAAAGTTGGTTCTTTGCCCCTTGTTATCTTAAAGGGGATAAAAGTTGCAAAATGGCTCGTACCTTCGCCCAAGGAAAAATTTAGCATCTGGGCCCGAGTCAAAGCCAAGGTGGGAATTCAAAGAAAGGGGACCCATTTTCAAGTTGTTTTCTTGACCTCCTGTACAGACCCGATAAAAACTTCAAGGGGCATATCTTTTGACTAATGGCTTGAAATATTGCAAATCTGATGCCGTTGGAAAGATCTCGGCCTCACGCATGCCATGGGGTTGAAACTTTAATTTTGAGGAGGTTAGGTGAAGAAAATGGAGGAAACATCTTTGGGCCTTCAATGCAGGATCCATCTGTCTCAACAACCAAATTGGATTCGATCTATTTCCACTGTTTCCTCTTCCTTCAAGGTGTCGAACCAGGGATTGATGCAATTAAGATGAATTTGGGGAGAGATTTCATCAGAGGAATTAATAGCAGTGGTTGAGCTTCAACCTAATTTCCCGCTTCTCTCTCTTTCCTTCTTTCAGGTTGAATCTATAAATACGGGGGCATGATTCATTGTAAAGGGTTGGACATTCTTTGTTTTGCAGGCTCCCTCTTCCTTCTAGAAAAGGGATCTGTGGGGTTCAGGTCTTCCACTAAAATTGTAATACTTTTATGCCTCTTGGCTACTTTGTAATGGGTTGTATCAATCTACAGAGCAATAAAACACATCTGTGATCGATTTTAGATCATCTCTTGTCTCTTTTTATTTCATCTGGCCTTCCATTATATATTTGGCTATCTGTGTTGGTTTATTGTATGCATTTTGTTGGTTTGTGTCTATTAGCAAAACAAGTGTTCATCATTCCTTTGGTGCATCACCTCGTAGTTTAGATTTGTTTTAATTTCTATATTCCTTCTATCCCTGTCTCCTTGGTAAAGTTTAGATTAGGATTAAGAACATATCCTCTGCAAGTTTCTACGTATGCATGTAAACAAAGGAATAAGGAACCAACCTTTAATTTGGAGAGCTTTTCCATTTTGCAAGGTCCCACACCTTGGAGAAAGTTCAATGTTATGCAATCACACCAAATGAGTTTGCCTTAGAAAAGCAATTTTTTAGAACTCATTTGGGGTGCTGTGATTTTACATTAACAGGAAGGGTTGACAATTGATCTAGAAAGGGTAGAAGCCATTTGAGCATTTTCATTGCCAAGTCACAAGAAGACTTTCCATTTGTTCCCAACTTTTCCCATCTTGTCAAGCCACTAATGATGATGTTGAAGAAGACCATGGTTTTTAAATGGATTACTAAAGGAAGATAAATATTTGAAGCTATAAAGTATGCCATTACATAGGCTCCAATCCTCATAATTCCATATTTCTCGAAGGATTTCATTTTATACACTTTTGGAAGCATGAATGCAGTATCTACCATACTAGTACAACCAAATCAAGAAGGACTGGAGCAACCTATCACATTATTTAGACAAAGCCTTCAATATTATGAGGTGAGATATTCATTCATTTAGAAACATGTCCTTAATGTGATTAGAAGTCTAAAGAAATTCAGACATCTAGTGTCAAATAACATAATTCATCTATTAGTTTCACATGTTGGTGTAAAAGATTTTCTTTTGAACAAGGACCTTAAAGAAAAGAGAGTTGGTTGGATAACCAAGGTCACAGAAAATGATATTGATATAAATGTGATCAAATTAGTTAGGGGAAAAGGGTTATGTGAGAATCTAGCTTCTGACCAACATGCTGAATTGTTAGGATTATACTAGTTGTACAGATAAACAAACATGTAATGAATAATGTAAAAAAACGTAAAACAAAAATTAATGCAATAAAAAAGAGACAGATTTAAGGTGGTTCACCCAAAATGGGCTACGTCCACTAGAAACAACCAATCCTTTTATTTAGTCCAACAAAACTCTCTCACAATGTCACCACTAATACAATGAGCCTCATACATAACGACCCTTTAAAGATATTAGGGTTTTTATCATTTTGGGGAAACATAGAAAACCACCCGTTAGATCTGTGACTTAATAAGGAACGGTCTAGATTTCACAATGCATAAATACATATAAAATTTGGCTTTTGGGGGCACTGCCCCAGAACCCCCACCGAGGTGTACGACCATCAGACGAAGCCCCCCTTGCAACCCCCGTTGCTAGCAAGCTCCACAACCTACATGAATTAAGAGAGGAGGCATAAGCTATAATGATGTTGTAATATAATCAAGAACAAGATGCAGGTGGTATACCCATTCCTTGTTGGATTTAGGATATTGTATATTTTCTTCAAACAGGTCAAAGTCCTCAAGGATTAAGTAAATCCAAAAGGAGATATTTCAGACTTCCTTGCATCTCATACGTGCTTATAGATAATATTTTTTTTAGAAGGGACGTGAATGGTGTCCTCTTAAGGTGCATCAAGATAGATCAAATAGAGAGGGTATTGCACAAGTTTCATGATGGAGAGGCAGGTGGTATTTTTGCCCCAAAAGCAAAAACTATTAGAATCATGAGGGCTGGTTATTACTGGTCTAATATTTCTAATTATTGTTACTCATGGATCAATAAATGCAAGAAGTGTGTCATAGTCACAGGTAAAGAGAAGCTAACAACCCTCCCACTCCGTCCTATCTCAGTTGAGCAGCCTTTCATGCAATGGGGGCTTAATTTTATTGGGATGACCAATCCAAGTTCCAACCTAGGTCACAAATGGATTCTTACAGCCATAGACTACTTCACTAAGTGGACAGAAGAAATTGCACTCAAGGAAGCAAATGAAGCTAGCATCCTGGACTTTTACGAAGGTATTGCAACAAGGTTTGATGTTCCTTCCACTATAATATTAGATAATGCCTTAGCTTTTCTTGGAGCAAAGATATCTAATTGGGCTATTAAAAATGGTATCTACTTGAGAAATTCTTCTAACTACTACCCTCAGGGTAACGGAGAAGTAGAGTCCACGAAATTTTTTTTCTCAGGATCATAAGAAGAACCCTCAATAAAAATCAGAGGACTTGGCATACCAAATTGAAATCTGCCTTATGGGCTGATAGAATCACTCCCAAGAAGTCAACTGGTTATTCCCCTTTCAAGTTGGTTTATGAAAGGGAAGCAAGGTTACCAATATCCCTTGAGTTACCAGCCTTGGAGCTTATCAAGTAGCTAGAATTGTTTGAGTTTCTAGCTATGGAAGTCAGGTATGCAGAGCTCATGGAGTTCGAAGAGCTAAGGAACCAAGCCATGAAAACAATGGAGAAGGACTAAGCTCAAATCAAGATGAGTTTTGACAGAAAGGCCAAAAACATAAATTTTAAAGAAGGAGACGTGGTTCTGAAATGGGACAAAGACAGACCTAAACTTAGAAGGCACTCCAAGTTTGATGCAATATGGAGTGGCCCTTACTTAATTTCAAGATGTAAAGAAAACAATGCTTTCCAATTGATAAAGTTGGACGAAGAAGAATTGCAAATTCCAGTCAATGACATCTATCTCAAGCATTATTACTAATGGGATTATCTTTCTTGTAAATATTAGTTTAGAGTTTGTAATTCCTCCAAGTGCTTGCAACACATCGTTATGTTGTAGCTAGGTTTGCTTTCAGACAAGTTCTTGCGCACTCTCTACATGTTCCATTTGGGATATGTATGATTTTTTTATTTGTACATGGTTGTGCTTTTTTGTTGTTGCACTTTCCAGTTTTAGGCAAGATTTGATGATAAAGTAATGTCTCAGTAGTGTTCCAGAGAAAGAAGAGGTTTTGGACATTAGACCAATTTCAGCAATCAGAATGACTCCATGCCCAATGGATGCAAAATCACCTGTTTTTTAGATCTAGCAGGAATATCACCCCGTAACTCACCAATTTTTATTCATTTTTTGCACCCCTTTGTAAAATGGATCAACCCATAGGTTTGGGCATTGATAGTTAATTGGAGTAGTTCACAATCGCCGCGGTGAAGTTTGGAGTAGGATTTGCATTAATGGTAAAATTGGAAAATTGTATAGATTGTCGCCTTCATGTCGCGTGACAATGCCCTCTTCCTGTCACATGGCAACGTATTCTTCCTGTCACACAACAATGCCCTCCTGTCACACATCAACCATGTTTCATGTCATGCGACAACACCCTCTTCCTATCACTCATCAATGCTTGCTTCTTGTCACGTGTCAACGCTCCCTCCTTGACACACGTCATTCTACATTCCCCATCATCGTCACCCTCTTGCCATGCATCAGTGTTGCCTCCTGTCGTGTGTTAACCTCTGTTTGCTGATGTGCGTCAACCTTCCCTCGTTGTCATGTGACAACATTTTTTCTTTAACGACAAGTATTTCCCTTATCAGTGGCGACTCTTCCCTTATTTTCATGCGTCAGCTAGTGGTTTTCATTGGGTGACAACAAAGAGTTTCAGATACAGCTAGACATTAATGACACCATACAAGGTAGCTCAACAACCATTTTAATGAGGCATGACACTCATGTTCACCGTGCAAGAAAAGTACCATTGAAAAGTGAACCATCATGGCTGCCCATACCTATGTACATACATTTAATGAAGGAAGCTGGTTGGTAGCTCCTTTTATTTTTATATATGTAAATTCCCTTCATTTGAAGAGGAGGAGAGAGATTTTGAAATTGTAAAGGAACTCTGCCAAAATTGTTTTGGCACTTTTGTGAGCTGCATGCCTCAAATTTATGCATTTTATGAAGGATTCTTGCCTTGTGCCTATACTATAATGGATTGTGCATCATTTCAAGAAATACAATTAGTGTTTTGTGGCTCTTCTTGCCCTAGCTTGATTTATATTACATTTTTTGCCTTCTAGTATATTTTGTAGGTATATTATGCATATTGTGTTCCTTTGCAGGGCTTAAATTTGTTGTGCTCCACGAGATTGGAGGTTTGAATGTGTTTTGTGACTGTGGCATTTTATCTACCCTCTTCTTCCCCATTTCCATCCACTCTCACTCACTAGGAATCTCTCTAGTATTGTTTTTGGTGCTATCACCTCCCTTAGTTTAGGATTTACATTTATGTATTTCTCTTCCTCTGGTCCCTTGGAATTGGTAGTTTAAGAGTAGATCAACATTGGAATAAGTCAGGAACCAACCTTCTTTGGAGGTTTGTCTCAATTGCAAATGTCCCACACCTTGAGATAATCCCATGTTAGTCAAAAGTATGGTTTTGTAATGTGCAAATCCTAGCGTGCTACTTTTCACGACATAACAGGAACATGAATATGTAGTGTGCGAAATGTGAGATGTATTGTAAAATGTGTGAAAAAACGCAATGTGTAGTACCTATTATGTAGTGTGCGGGGTTCATGTGTAGTATGCTATCAACAGTCAAGTGTGAAATCCGAAGTACAAGAGTGTGTCATTGGGTAATGTTTGATGCTAAATAATGTGATGAATATGCCTATGTGAGGATATTAATGTATGACTATGTAAGTATGCAAGATGTATTGATGCTAAGATGAGAGGGGGGAAGATGTGTAAATTCTATGCCCCCAAGTGTGTGGTAACACGTTGTATTTGTTTGATAAAGGGTGTATGAAGGTGGTGTAGTATCATAGATCATGTAAGATTAATTGAGTGATGGGAAATCATATGATATGTGTGATAGATGATAGATAATTGTAGATGTATGTATGCATGCAATAGATATATATATGTTAATGTAAGATGAAACGAGGTTCTTTATTGTAACATACCCCTCAACAATCATATTAGAACCATAAGAATACGAGTGTGTCATCAGGAAGGTAGGGTGACTAAATTCACCCCTACCAAACTCAACAAGTTTACGTGAAGTGGTAGAAGCATGGTGGGAAAGAGTAACAATAGGACCATGTGGTGGTGGAATTTACAATGTGTCTTGACCAGAAATAGAAGGGGTAGTGGCTTTGAAAAAAATGATTGGTTGCTAAAGTGGTGATCGAGAAGGGGCTTTGCATGATGGTGGCTTATTTAGGGGTGTGGTGGAATACTTAAGTGGAGGCCATCATTGAACTAAGCTTTAGTGGAGGTTGCTTAGATAGGCTTGGTAATACAGTAGATGATTTAGTAGGGGAAGTTGATGGAGAACGAAGCTTGATAGGTGATTTATTAGTTTGACTTGGTAATGTTGCAGATAGCTTGAGTGGAAGAGAAGTGGGACAATCCTTGAGAGAAGGTTGAGTGGATTGAATAGGTGGAGCTAGACTGGCCAAAGAAGTTACCTAAGAGGTGATAGTCTTATGCTCATTATATGTAAAAGGAGTAAATTTAGGAGCCCATTGAGATGTAGCATTTGTAGATGAGCATGGAACAAAATGTTTTGTAGTGAATGAGATAAATCCCTGACACTCAAGGAGTTTGATTCTTCGTTGTAAAGCATGGAAATCATTGTCATTATGTCCATTGATTCGATGATAGTGGCAATATGAACACCCTTAATACTTTGCTAATCGATAAGGAAGATAACAATGAGTAGGTGGTAAAGTGATCAAGTGATGAATAAGGATCTCAGTAAGAAGGTCATGTTCTTGAATATTACGATCAAGGATGAGAGGCTTGTTATATTACTTTAGTGCTCACATTATGGGTTAATAATATGTGAGCAATTATTAATTGTAAATGAGTTGTTACAAAAAAACTTAGATTGTTTGGTATGTTATTGTTGTTAATAAGAACAATAATATATGGGTAGATTTATAGAGTGAATTATATTATTGTGTGTTTTAATATTTGCTTCTTTAGTATGCAACCTGAACCAAATTTATGAATCGATATCAGAGCCGTGTAAGATTTATTTGTGATTAGTTTTGGCTGTGTGTTTTTCTACGTAGACTGTGTTCTAGCTGTCAAAAATAGTGATCCACCCATGAGAAGAATCATATCCACAGTTGTGTTTTCATTGAATATTTGGTTTGGTTTACATCGTGGGCTCAAATTTGTATTGGCGTTTTAATCAACATCTCTGACATCATAATATATCTTTGATTCACTGTGTTTATCCTACATCGATTTGATTACATTTTTTGTTCATGACTTATCCCTCCATATGGAGTTTTATTTGTAAATGCCATTGAATTCTATATTGGATCAAATTATGCTACAAATCCTGTTGTTGAAAATGAATTATACATGCATACATTGTTTTCATGCCACTAGAGCTTGGAATTCACATTATGTTCATGTGAATAAGAAGGAAGACGTCTAGGTACAAGAAGATCCTCAATCAATTAAGGCATATCCTATGAGTGAATCAGATGACATTCTGATTCTTATCTAGGATCTGATTGATGTCCTCATTGAAATAATGTTTTGTGTGTAGCTTTGGATCAACATCATATTGGTATAAGTTTTATGATGAGTGAGCTCGAGTAATGCAAAATCAAAAAGATCCAATGCCTAGACAAAGATCCAACACATTTTGGCACAATGTTTCAATCAAAGGATAAGCACAACCAATAACGAAGATGCATGAGGATTTAATCAAAACACCATTATCAAGAAATTATACCTACATATTGTATCCATGCACTTCAACTCTGGATCCTCTTCCTTCAAGTTTCATCCAACGTTACTCAACACTAAACACGTTACTTCTTTGGATTTGGATTTGGCAATCGACCACATTGCAATCTCAACTTGCATGAATTTATCTCTATTTTGCCATGTTCAAACTCTTTGCATCAATCTTTCAATAAATGTCAGAATCCAAGGAGAATCAAATTATCTACTTATTGCATGCATAAGAAATTTTGAACTTCAATATTGCTCCAAATCATCTTCATCGGGCCACCGCCCACTCTTCATGCCACATAAGAAGTCCAGGTGTCTTAGGAATATTTAGACATATCATTCATTAGATAATTAGTTTTATCGTGTTGACCTTGGTTTGTAATTAATTTAGATTACAAATCAAGTATTTAGTGTCCATTAATATTAATGTTTGCTTCAATTCTTAATGTAACATGATAAAATAGAAAAGTGATGAGCAATTTATAGTTTGAGTAAATGCCTGAAATTATGTCGTTAAAAAGAGTAAAAAATTGTTGTCGTGAAAGTGTTATTTGTCCTCTCATTTATTGTTTAGTCGCTATAGTCAAATTGCTTAGTTGGAAATTATATTTTTGTCATTGTTCAAAAATTCAAGTGTCCTCTTGTCACATTTGAGTTATTTGAACTTTATCTATTGTCTCATCTCAAATATTGTGTTTAGGTGAATAATAGGTTATTGAATCCAATGTTTGTATCATTATAAAATTCAAAAATTGAGTCATAGTAAAAGTTGTCAAGTCATTTTTTTAAACAAGAGTTGAAGTCAAATATTTGTAAAAAGAAAATAAAAATTTAACTTACTGACGCATTTTGGTGGTATCCGATGTTCGAAAGAGATATGAAAAATTGAGCTCCATGTTCAAATCTAGTTGAGTTAGAAGCTTCACACTAGAAGATGTAGGTACAATGGGGTTAGAGGTTAATCAATGACCTCTTGTCAGTCACCAACGATGGGGCCACACAAAGCTATGGTGGCATTTTTGTGGTGTGAGTTTTCTTTCATTTCAGAGTTGTAGTTTGTTTTAGTTGTGTGATTATTTTTATAGTTCTTGTTTCCAGTTGTGTATAGTGTGATTCTATTTCAGAGTTCATGTTTTATGTTGAATAAGTGGAAAATTCACCTTGATGGGGGGAACATGATCTCAATGTTCCATTTCCATTTCTGCCTCCTTTTCACGTTGGTATTCAATGAGCAATATTTCCTATATAATTCCTTGAATGAAAAACATAGTGGACAGATGAAAACACAAGAAAAAGTAGCATCATGACATTTAGGTTGTTGGTTGTCCTGTAAAACCATCCTTGTTGAGGTTGTTGGTTGTCATGAAAAACCATCCTTGTTAAGGTTGGTGGCTGTCCTGAAAAACCATCCTTGTTGAGGTTGGTGGCTGTCCTGAAAAATCATCCTTGTTGGTTAGTGGTTGTCCAGTAAAACCATCCTTAAAGGTTGTTGGCTTTCCTACAAAACCATCCAGATCATGACCACTGTTAGGAAATAAGTGATAAAATATGTGGAATAATCCCTTACAGAATCACAGCAGTTGAAACTAATATGCAAAAAATATTACAGATCTCAAATAAAAGTGTAGAATAAATAACACAACAGAGAGAGACAAGATTTAACGTGGTTCACCCAATTTGGGCTACCTCCACCAAGAATCACTTGCTCAGATTTTATTACAAGCCTCCACTCTCTCAATACAATACCCAGATCCATTTGGAGCTATGCTCAAAAACTCTATAGAATTCACATCCGAATTCAAAACACATCTGCAATACATTTGCTTGTCTATGTATCATATGCATAAGACCATATAAATAGACAATTACTTAAGCAGTTTGATACAAAACCGTGGGTATCAAAACCATGGGGAAAAACAAAACTGTCCCATAAACCTATGGGTAACCGAAGAGGCGGTTTTACAAAACAATGGGTACCGAAAAAATATGGGCCCAAAAATAGCCCATAACGGGTACCCATTACCCATGGGTTAATAAACCACCCATGAAAATTTGCTTCGGGGGCTTCGCCCCCGAACCCCCCTAACCCACTCAGCGGCGAGCGGGACCGTCGTAAAAATACCTGAGTGTAACACATAGAAGGTGTACCACACTCTAACATGAAAATAGGCTCCACAAACATAACAATATCCCACTTGGAGACTGATTTCCATTCTAAGCAAGCTTCTCAACCCTTCACTGTCATCCACGAAGGCCAACCAAAGCTGAACATAGCTTTAGTTTATCCCTTGTGACCACCTTGGTCATCATGTCTGCAGGATTCTGACTGGTACGAATCTTCTCCAACTTCAACTTATCTTCCTCCAAAGCTGTCCTGATGAAGTGATATCTCAACTGTATATGCTTCGTCCTGGAGTGGAAAGCAGAGTTCTTAGCTAGGTGTATAACACTCTGACTATCACTATGCAGCTTACATTCCTCCTGCTTATGCCCCAACTCCTCAAGCAATTGTTGTAACCAAATAATCTCTTTTCTTGCCTCTGTGGCAGCAACATACTCAGCCTCTGTGGTTGACAAAGCCACCAGCTTATGTAGTCGTGAAATCCAGCTCACTGCTGTCCCACCTACAGTGTAAATATAACCTGTCGTGCTCCTCCTGTTGTCTACATCTCCAGCCATGTCTGAATCTACATAACCACGTAAAGTGGTGTCTGATCCATTATAGCACAAAACTGTCCCCATGGTCCCTCTCAAATACCGAAGGATCCACTTTACTGCTTGCCAATGCTCTTTACCTAGATCACTCATAAATCTACTCACAGCTCCCACTACATGGGCAATATCAGGCCTAGTGCACACCATAGCATACATCAAACTGCCAACTGCTGATGAGTAAGGTACCTTGGACATCTGGTTTCTTTCCTGCTATGTCATGGGACACTGCTCCTTTGATAACTTGAAATGGCCCGCCAAAGGAGTCCCAACCGGTTTAGCATTCTGCATGTTAAACCTATCCAATACCTTCTTAATGTACTCTTCTTGAGATAAAGTCAACTTCCGTTCCTTTCTATCCCGAGTTATCCTCATACCAAGGATTTGTCTGGCTGCCCCCAAATCCTTCATATCAAAGGATTCACTTAGCTATTTCTTGAGTACTTTTATTTCCTGCATGTTTTTACCTGCAACCAGCATGTCATCAACATACAAACATAGGATAATATAACTTCCATCCTCAAATTTCTTTGTATACACACAATGATCAGAATGACATCTGATATAACCTTGCTCCATCATGAAGCTATCAAACTTCTTATACCATTGACGTGGAGCTTGTTTTAGGCCATACAAGATCCTCTTCAGTTTGCACACCATCTCCTCTTTACCTTTGACTTCATATCCTTCTGGTTGTTGTATATATAGATCCTCATCCAAATCACCATGGAGAAATGCAGTCTTTACATCCAACTGTTCTAAGTGCAAGTCTTCTACTACCACTATTCCAAGAACAGTTCTAATAGAAGTCATTTTTACTACAGGAGAAAAAATCTCATCAAAATCTATACCTTGTTTCTGTGTAAACCCCTTGACCACCAACCGGGCCTTATATCTTTTCTTTCCTCCTTCTTCATCTTTAACTCTTTACACCCACTTGTTCTGCAATGCTCTTTTGCCTTCCGGTAGCTTCACCAAATCCCAAGTCTGGTTCTCCATGAGAGACTTATGCTCTTCATCCATGGCTTGTTTCCACTTCTTACTGGCATCTACCTGCATTGCTTCATCAAAGCTCTCTGGCTCTCCACTATCAGTGAGTAATAAATAATAAAGAGAAGGAGAAAAACGTCCAGGTTCTTTTCTTACCCTAGAAGACCTCCTCACTGTAGGAGTTTGGGGTTCATGTTGAGTAGGTTCCTGAACTGATTCATGGGTCACTTTCCCATCTGGAAGATCCTCTACCACTGCATATTCTTTCTTGGATTCTTCCCTATTTTCTTGCAACTGTTGCTTATACATGACTTTCTCATTAAAGACCACATCCCTAGACCAAATGATTTTCTTGTCTTTAATACTCCAACGTTTAAATCCAAAGTCATCACCATCATAACCAATAAAAGTGCATTTTTCTGATTTAGCCTCTAGCTTGGTCCTATCATCCTTGTCAATATGAACAAACACCTCACATCCAAAGACTCTAAGAAATGAGTAATCAACTTTCTTACCGTACCAAGCCTCCTCAGGTATGCCTCCAGTTAAGGCACTTGAGGGTCCTTTGTTTATCAAGTACACAGCTGTGCTCACCACTTCTGCCCAAAAAGAAAGAGGCAGTCTTGCATATAACCTCATGCTCCTAGCACGTTCCATTATTGTTCTGTTCATCCTTTCTGATACCCCATTCTGCTGCGGAGTTCCTGGAACCGTCTTTTGCCTGCGGATTCCATTCTTAGAACAGTAATCATTAAATTCATTGCTATAATACTCCCCTCCATTATCTGACCTCAGACATTTTAGCTTAAGACCTGTTTCATTCTATACCAAGGCTTTCCATTTAACAAAAGTGTTAAATACATCATATTTATTTCTAATACAATAAACCCAAACTTTCCTTGTTGCATCATCAATAAAATTAACATAATAACTTGAACCCCCAAGAGATGATACCTGAGCTGGCCCCCACACATCAGAATGCACCAACTCTAACTTACTCTCTTTCTTTATAGGTCCAACCTTGAGAAACCTTACTCGCTTTTGTTTCCCATATATGCAGTTCTCACAGAAATCTAAACCTGTTTCTGTATATCCAGGTAAATTCTTCTTTATGATGTCCATGCCCTTATGGCTCATATGACCAAGCCTATAGTGCCATAATGTTGTATCTGCATCTGAAGCCACAAGATTACAATCATTAGTACTATCAGTGGTTAAATACAAGGTTCCAACCTTATTACCTCTTGCCACCACAAGAGCACCCTTGGTAACCTTCCAAGAGTTAGCTGTAAATATCATAGTACAACCATCACTTCCCAATTGCCCTGCTGATATCAAATTTCTCCTTAATGTAGGCACATGTCTGACATCCTTCAATAGCCATGTATTCCCATTCTACATCTTAACCTGAATAGAACCTTTTCCAACTATACTGCAAGGCTCATCATCACCAAGAAAAACATGCCCAAAATCCCCTTGAACATAATCAACAAAATAATGCCTATGTGGAGTAGCATGAAAAGAAGCCCCTGAATCTAAAACCTAAGATTCAGTAATATTATGCAAAGAAAGAATCAAAGCATCCTGGCATACATTACCCGATGCTACATTTTCCTCCTTGTTTTCTTCCTGTTGTTTCTTCTTATCCCGAAGCTCCCAACAATCCTTCTTTGCATGCCCAGGCTTTCCATAATTCCAACATACAATCTTGTTCTTGGATTTTGACCTTGCCCGATCTTTTGATTTTCCACGGTTTCCTCTATTCTTCTGTCTCCCTCTAGTTTCCACTGTCAAAGCATTCCCTGAAGTAGAAGATTCCCCGGATCTTTTTCTTCGCATTTCCTCACTTAGAATCAACCCTACAACATCCTCAAACTTCAACTTCGAGTTAGCTGGAACCGAGTTGCTTACCGCCATTACCAGGCTATTCCAACTCTCAGGTAAAGAGCACAAAATTAATAAAGACCTAACTTCTTCATCAAATTCTATTGTAACCGAAGCTAGCATATTCACAACCGTATTGAAATCATTTAAATGATCTGCTACTGAACTATTCTCAGACATCTTCATATTAAACAACTTTTTCATTAAAAATATCTTGTTAGAGGCAGAGGGTTTTTCATACAACTTCCCTAATGCATCCATTAAATCTTTTGTAATATTTTCCTTTGAAACATTAAATAATACCGAAGATGCAAGACACAGCCGGATCGTTCCAAGTGCCTTCCGATCCAACAAATCCCATTCCGCATCTGTCATACTCGAGGGTTTGTTCACCTTCTCAGACAGCGGAGTATAAAGATCCTTCTGATAAAGGTAATCTTCCATCTGCATCTTCCAAAGACTGAAATTCTGCCTGTTGAATTTATCAACCCTAGATCTTCATTCATTTTCCATAGCTCCCACTCAAGCTAAAAACTTTCCCTACGATTCAACACTTCAACAAACCAAACCAGGCTTTGATACCAATTGTTAGGAAATAAGGGATAAAATATGCAGAATAATCTCTTACAGAATCGCAACAGTAGAAACTAATATGCAGAAAATATTACAGATCTCAAATAAAAGTGCAAAATAAATAACACAACACAGAGAGACAATATTTAACGTGGTTCACCCAATTTGGGCTACGTCCACCAATAATCACTTGCTCAGATTTTATTACAAGCCTTCACTCTCTCAATACAATACCCAGATCCGTTTGGAGCTATGCTCAACAAACTCTACAGAATTCAAACCTGAATTCAAAACACATCTGTAATACATTTGCTTGTCCATCTATCATATGCATAAGACCATATAAATAGACAACTGCTTAAGCAGTTTTACAAAACCGTGGGTATTAAAACCATGGGGAAAAACAAAACTGTCCCATAAATCTATGGGTAACCAAAGAGGTGGTTTTACAAAACAATGGGTACCGAAAAAACATGGGCCCAAAAACAACCCATAACGGTTACCCATTACCCATGGGTTAATAAACCACCCATGAAAATTTGCTTCGGGGGCTTCGCCCCCGAATCCCCCTGACCCGCTGAGTGGTGAGCGAGACCGCCGTAAAAATACCCGAGTGTAACACATAGAAGGTGTACCACACTCTAACATGAAAATAGGCTCCACAAACATAACAGACCACGCATGGGCGACAAGCTGTTAAGGAAGTGTGGTTTTTTTTCTCCCATGTTTGCACTAAGGGGGGAATGTTAGGATTACTTTAGTGCTCACATTATGTGCTAATAATATGTGAGTAATTATTAATTTTAAATGAGTTGTTATGAAACAAATTAGATTGTTTGGTATGTTATTGTTGTTAATAACAACAATAATATGTTGGTAGATTTATAGATTGAATTATATTATTGTGTGTTTAAATCTATGATCTTTATTATGTAACCTGAACTTAATTTATGAAGGATTTGGTAATGGTATGACTTGAGGCTCACTAATATGAGCACATGTAGTAGTCATAGAATGAGATGGAGAGGGAGAACAAAAATAAGCTTGAGAAGCATACTTAAGATGTTGGATTTCAGTTTTGAGAGATGTGATCATAGATTCCATAGCTGTAAAATTGTCTTGAAACAAAGAATGTAAAGTTTGAATTGATTCCAACAGGGGTTGATTAGATGGAGGATCACTAGGGTTGTCAAATAAATGAGTGAATATAGGACTTATTTTGTGTGGCAACATATTGTCCTCAAGATACAAGGTGTCTAAGGATTATTACAAAATATATTGGAAATTGGGATATCTCTTAAGTAGACAAGATAAAGAAACTTGACCCATGATAGAGGAAAAATGAGGTTCCTAAGCATGAAGATCGAGTACAGGTTCACCAAAAATGATTAACTAAAAATGTATATTTTAAGAGTTAATCTAAGAAGTACAACACTGAAATAAATGTTTAAATTAAATAATGAAAGTGACCCAAACAAATAAGAAAGTAGAAATTTAAAACCCTATTGTCTAAGGAGAATTAGAAAGAGCTTAGCTTATTCGATGATGCCTTGGGACTATGTCACAGAATAAACTGGATGAAAAAAATGCAGGAACGAATACAAAAAAGTTACAAAAAACACAGATCTGGAATATTAGGATAGACTAGGGTGCCTAGAGAGGGACATGGGTGCCTGTGAGCACCCTGGTTTGTGAAAAAGTTTTGTAAACTTCCTTTGAGGTGTCACTGAGTAATCATTTGTGTTCACTTCCTATCGCACCAGTGTTGCTAAACTCAGATGTATGTCGTTGTAAATCAATGATGAAGATGAGACCTATAAAACCCTCAGACAAGTATCAAACCCTTAAAAAATAAAGATGCATATGAAGGGGCCAAACTATCCTAAACTACTAGAATGGTGGACTTATTAATTGAGCACTGCACTACATCTTAGACTCGATGTAGTTCTATGTGCTTGTGTGTGCAATCATGCCATAGGTTGCTCTTGTGTTAGTCACACTTTGTGAAAGTAGCGATCAATAACTATGTGTAGAAATAATAAGAGGGTGGATGGAATAAAATAAACTTCCCTCCTATGCAGTGTGATGAAAATGAACCAATCTCATGCCTTATGATGGAGCTAGATGGATGAAAATGGAGCCTTTGATGGATGCAACCTTAGGTGATGATATTAGTGCTTAGTGCTTGGTCCCTCATTATGGTCTCATAACTTTATATTTATATGGTTCTCCTGATCTAATTTCACAATTAACACCAAAAAGGCCGACCACCAAAAATATAGAATGCTCAAACAGATAGAAAGTGCCAAAAATATGGAGATAAAGTGGAAAAGGATTAGGGTGCCCCAATTGGGACCATGCCGCTAGTGGGTGCCCTAGTATCATCATGGGCACCCCATTCAAGGCTAAAATGACAAAAACAGATTGGGCAAGTATGTGCTGAAGGTTGGTAGTGATGACAGAAAGCAAAGTAAAATGACCAAAAGAAGGGGGTTAACTAGTAATTTCTTCACTCAATAACCATATGAATAGTAGTATGAGATCAGGACTAAATAATGCCTAAAGTGCGTGATTTTGTGTCTACAGGGGTAGACATGCTAAAAGGGGTCCTAAGCCATACTAAGTCATTAAATGATTAAGAAAATGC
Organism: Taxus chinensis; assembly: GCA_019776745.2. NCBI lineage: Eukaryota > Viridiplantae > Streptophyta > Pinopsida > Cupressales > Taxaceae > Taxus > Taxus chinensis. Next base: position 733,000,023 of record CM034154.1, on the reverse strand, counting down.
AAAAATGCCTCATAATTTTGTAAAAGGTCATGTGAAGGGTTATGAGTTAGTTAGGGTGTTTGGCAAGAAAGTTACATTTAAGAATGAAAAAAAAGACTAAAATGAAGGGGCTCCCTCTAAGGAGAGGAAAAGAGGGTATTCCTCAAGGGAAGAAAGATAGAGGAGAGTGAGAGATAGAACTATGTGAATTTTATAAGGAATGTACAAGTTCTAATGAAAGAGTCTGTTTTGTTAAAATCTTGTTTATAGTATGAATGATTTTGGTTTCAAATCTTGAGCTTATATATCTGGAAGAGTTTGTTAAGATTCCATAGAAGATTGCAGGAAGGATTGCTCTAGACGAATGCTCTATTTCAGTAGGAAGACATATCCATATTTATACTTAACAATGAGATTGTGTGATTGTCTTCTGGTAGGATTTTGGGTGAATTATTTTGATAACTCATGGTTAAAGCTTATTATTGACAAGATCATGTTGTAATAGTTGTTGTAGAATCATTGCAAAGGTTGATATGAATTACTTTGCCTTGGTGAGTGAATTAATAAAGTCATGCAAGCAACTGTGACTGTGCACTCATAGTTTTGGGTAAATCTTGATCCTTTATAATGTTATTAGTCGAAAAGATGCATATTACTTTGGTAATTGGTGCCATGTTATGAGACAAGTAAAAATTGATTTATAAGAGGCCTGATTTCCTTAAGAGACGGGCTCTATTTTGGTAGAATGGTAAAACTGCCCTCTACATGTTAGGGAGTTGGAAATGAGAGTCCTTCAAGGTAGCATGTTCCCTGGCCAACTACTGGTAAGATCATAATGTAGATAAAGTGTAGACAGACCTAAGAACAAGATTTGGAGTCTTGAATGCTCATATTCATAAAGTTATAAGTTTTTTACCTTAATCGGGTAAATACAGTGCTATACTTAGGGTTTGGAGGGAATTAATTTTAAGGGCCCAAACCAATAAAATTTTCTTATAAATTCTCAAGATAACATGCTAATAAATAGATCATTGAAAAGGATTATGAAAGAATTTTAGGAAAATAAGGGTGAAATTTGCAGGAATCTATGACAGTCCCAAGAAGAGATAGTGAACTCGGGAGGAAGCCTAATTGTGAAGGTACTTTGTACAGGAAGTGATCCTTAGACCTTGAATCCAATATTGAAATCTTCATCATAAATAGAACTTGATAGTGGGTGTTATGATATGTCATCATTTTTTCTTAAAGTTATCTAAAAAGGAAGTTATGACTGATTTTGCTTATTTACAGGGCTAGTAAGACATACAGATCAAGAAAGAAGGAAAGTGGGTTTTCTAGAAGAGGAAAAGTATTCAGGCTATGAATCATGGGGCACATATCAAGATCCAAAAAGGGTATTTGATGATTTTTACACTTCTTGATGGGTAAGTATAGATCATTTTAATTTGGATGCTAGCAAGAACTAAGACTTAAGAACACTGAAATGGAAAATTGGAGTAAGAAAGAGAGTAGAATGGGTTTTGATAGTTTTGGATCAATTATGAATGGTTGGTTTGAATCTTATTTGAGGTGATAGAATAGGAGAAATGGGTTGAAAGGAACTGGTGATGCTAAAAGGCAAGGTTACTTGTTTTTGCAAACGAAGAGCTAGTAAGAAGATGACGGACAATCTTGCGATAGGAGAAAAAATAATTGTTCTTTTAATAAAAAAACATCATGATCGTGAAAAAGGAAATTTAATGAGGGAATTGGTATATGGTATTAGGTTAAATCTCATCATTTAAGGTGAAATTTGGTCATTCTTGCATTTTAAGCCAAGTTAGGCATCTAGAGAAACTTGATGATCCTCTTTCTACAAGGCTTGATAAGGGAAGTTTATTGATTCCTATTAATGTGTTGAATGCATAATGAAGTTGTGTATTTTTCTCTACATCATGTGGTATCAAAAAGAAAAGAGGCTCTTGTTGAAGTTTCTTTTGATAAATGAAATGTGTTTTTTTATGGCTAATAGAAACATTGATGGCATGTTGTGAGTATGTGTGTGATATTGACAAGTTAAAAGAAATGGAAGTGTGAAAGAGTGAAATAAGAAGTGAAAGAGGCCAAAAAAAGAGAGTGAAGACACTAATAGAATAGGTGGAAATCCTAGGTGAGGTTTAGAGAGAGAAGCAATAAGAGAACTTTCTTGAGAAGAGGGAGAAAAGTGTGAGAGAAGAAGAGTTAAAATAACGAGAATGGATAGATAAGATTTGATAGGAGAGTTGGTCAATATGATTAGCCATAGAAAGAGATAACAAGAAGATAATGAAAGGAAAAGAAAAAAGAGAAAAGAATGAAGAAGTTAGAGAGAAAAAGAAAGTTGTGGATCCAACAAGAGATCACGGGGCTTAAGAAAGATATAGAGCAGCTGATGGTACTCATGGAGAAAAGAGAGAAAATTCAAGAAAAAAAGATTCAATTTGTGTTGAGAAAGAAAGCAAAATGGCCAATTAGGAATATAATGGCCAATTGTAGATAAGAGGAAAAGAATGCAACCGAGGGAAATGATCAAGATAGAGGAAAGAAGACAAAAATAGAGGTAAAAGATGATGAAAAGGAAGCAAGAGAAAAATGTGATTAAAGAGATAGCGCAGATTGAAGGCAAGAATGAAGCTGATGAGGTGATAAAAGAATTCTTAGATTCTCTTGAGATGGATGGATAAGAGGAAAATGATTTTCATACAATGAAGGAGAAAAGTGCAAAGAGATACAAAGTAAAGTGATGACAAGGAAGGAAGAATCACCTATAGGGGTAGTCAAGCCTCAAGTTTATGAATCTAACAATGTGTGCAAGTGTGTGATTATAGGTATAGACAATGAACTTGAGATGAATGAGGATGAAAGAAAGAAGACAATGAACCATGAACTACAAGTGATGTGTCTTAAGAATGGGATGTTAATACAGAGCCAAACTTGTGTTTGTTTATGAAAGTCTAGATGAAATTATAGGAAGAGGCTCATACAACTAAGAGTCATTTCTTACCATAGGATGGCGTGGAATAAAGTGAAATAGATATTGAAACTAGTTTAAAGGAAGAGGAGGAAAACATAATGTAATGGAGAATTATAACAAGGAAACAAATACTCAAGGAAATGAAGAAAATGAATACTATGACAAACAAAGTAATGAATGCAAGATGGACATGAGCTATGCAGAGATGAAAGAGATACTAAGACAAGAAGAAGCATGCATATTTACTGTTATTATGTTTGTACAGGCATGTAAAAGGATGGAAGAGTGAGAATAGTGAATATAAAGATGGAAATCAAGAAAGAAGAAAGTAAAGCCAAAGAAAATGGGAAGACAAAGAGAAAGATATGGGACCCATGTGGACATAAAGCAAGTAATGACCATGGGAGTGAAGATCAAGTTACAGACCAAGCATTTCATACAAGAAAGATGAAGACCATAGCTAAAGAAAAGATGCTTCAATAAAGAAATAATTGATTTTTTTCTTCACCCAGTAGGAGTATGATGCAAGGGCATTGTTGTCAAAAATAACCCCCCAAGAAAGATGTTATTTTGACAACTTACATCTTCATTCTAACTCTGAAGTTCAAGTTCATAGGTTGCACACAGTTTGGTTATCCCCTTGGCACAATTTTTTTGGCTGTAGTTCTTCCGCATGCACTCGCGCACCCTTCCTATTTCTTCTTTATGCTTCCTCCTCTCATTGCTACCTCATGCACATGCATTGTACACTTCCTCCTTCCCCTTTTCTTCTATCTCTTTCCATTTCCACTTCACACCTTCCACCTATGCAAACATCTTCTTTCCCACCATTTGTGTATCCTCTATGTGCATCCCTTGACTTGCCTTCCAATTTAGCTAAGTCCCTTACATGCTTTCTTTGCATGCATGACTTCTTCATTCTTACGCCCCTTGCTCGCACACATGCCAAGTGCAATATTTTACGCCAAGTTCTTGAGCCAATGACAACTTGTCAGATTGAGTGTATCACACACAACCTATCAAAGTGCCCAATTGGGTGTTAGATTCTCGCAATGAACTGTTTTGCAACACATGAAAAAATTACAAAATGCAAGGACAGTCGAGTGATCACACAGATCAATCAGAGCGCACCACATGTCTTACATGTTCTACTAACACTGTAGACTTTAACAATTCATAACATTTGTTACAGGGATCAGATCTATGTGCTCTTGGTTTTTTTGGAGATCTTCTAACATGGGCTACACTCCAGATCATTCAAAATAGATTTTGGTGGGATTTAGCTGGTGAGAATAGGAAAACACGTCTCAGGCCATTAATGCACAAATTCAGTTAGTTCAACCACCTAGATTTGATCCGATTTTCTTCTTTCCTTCTTCCACAAGTAAAAAAAACATGGAGAGGCACATCTCAAAACTTACAGGTGGATTTGCAGGCATTCATTACTGGTTATTGGTGATTGGAATTTTGAATTTGAGTTTCCCTCTTCTTTCTCCTTCTCTTCTCTCCTTCTTCTATAAATATTGGAACAATGCTCATTATAAAAGGTTGGACCCCTTTAGTTTTCTAAGGGATTTTTTCCTTGCATTTTAAGCTGAACACCTTTAGATCTAGCTCTTTGTATGTGGATATTAGCCTCATCCACCATTATAATCGACTGTGCATTTCTCTGAAGTGATAGAATTTTGGTTTTATGGATATTATCTACATTGGCTCATTTTATTGCATCTTCTTGCCTCTCTTTTACATTATTTGTTTGTTGTGATTTCTCACGTCCCTTACAAGTCCCTTTCCTAATTGTGATCCATGAAAATGATTGTGTGATTATGTTTCATACTATGATACGCATGTTTATCATCTCTACACGTATTCTCTTTTGTTTTCACTTAAATTTAATTGTGTTCATCCCCCTCTCTCTGGTGTTATCACCTCCCTCTAGCTTAGGTTTTCCCTTTTCATGTACCTCCTTCTAACCCTAGTCCCTTGGATACTTAGAGTAGTGATAGGTAGCTACATTTCCCTTCATAGGAGTAGTTTTAGCGGTAGAAATAGGTAGAGGTTAAAGTGTTGATGTCATTATAGACCAGGGCTATGTTCAAGGTTGTATGTAGAAAAGTTGATATGTAACTCAATCACTATGGTGGTTCTCTCTTTGGGGGGTTTTATTTGGTATTGATTGTCTTGTTCTATATTAATTAACTATTGAAAGTGAGTAAATGTCTAAACTACCAAACATCAAAAGCTTCTAAACTATTGAATGGAAAAAAAGAGTATATAAAATGCATATATTCTATTGAACATATTTACTGAATGAAATGCTTGTTAAAGGAAATGACAAGTAAATGACATTCATTGAAATAAAGAGATATAAGATTGTATGTAGATAATCACCAAGTCAAGATATTAAAACTATAAATTAGTAAATGTAAAGATTTTGCATGAAGTACCAGTCCTCCAATCTCCTTAGTTGAGTGGGCCCTTGCTCTACTTTAGGATTGAGACTCTTAATACAAATGTATCCTAGAAATATCATATATTTTATTGATAAAAATGAGTCTGTTACATACTTTAGAGAGCAACTGAAAAATAAATTATATCTATTATCTGTTGTAATACCGAAAACAACTAACTAAGAAACAATCATGAGAAGGTGTCTTATAAACACGGTTAGTTACAACACATGTCAAATCTATAAGAAATCTATTTGAAATTCCATAAAAGTCCATAAGGCCCCATATCTCTATTGGAAATAGGGGTCCTAGTTTGTAGCTTGTTATGGTTCAATCTTCAAAATGGCGTAGTGGCTGTGGACTCAATCTCCTTTGACTGTAGCTGTTCAAAATGGAAGAGAATGCACCTCATCATCTTGCATATGTCACACAATTACTCAACAAAGTAGTTAGTGGGAGTTTCATTGGTCATTAGTTCGCTTAAAACAAAATAAGGGGAAATTCATTACTTTCTACTTTAGATATAACTATTTAGAACATTCCCATGCATTGATTAATATTTTTTGGAGTAAATTTTATAGTTTTATAGAAGCTATGATGAGTCATTTTATGGACTCATCATTATCCACTAAAAATTTCAATCTCATAACATTATGTAAAAAATATAGTTGGAATGAGGTGATACATTATATTTTTTAGTACACGCAACTTCAGTGTAACCTTTTCTACATATCTTCAACTATTTTAAACTTGTATTTCTAAGAAAGCCATATTAGAGGGTAAGAAAATTCAATCTAGTTTGGTGGGCATAAATATGTTGGAGAATAAGAAAATGAGGTGGATTTTCTACCTTATAAAGGGAGAGGGAGAAATATGACAATTTATCATGTAATTTTCATTAGAAATAATTGCCATTTCAAACTTATAATTTCCTTGATTATTTACTCTAATAAAAAACATTGGTGCACACGTGGATCAATTAGAACTTACAACTTTTATAGCCACATATTATGCCTAAAAGTACTTTAAACATTACAATTACTTGGCCAAAAATAATAATACAAGTAACATCACGATTTCTCTAGCAACCAAGAACATTTAAAATAAGAAAAGAATGACTTAAAAATGTCAATTATATTTTCCTCCTTCTATATAATGAAATTCTCATAAACCCATAATATAGTATCAGAATATGTTAATTATATATACAACTGCAAGGAACTCTTTTTCTGATACAATGTAGTTGAGCTCAACACCTTAGAGATTCTTGTTGTTGAAGTATATGACATATGTTAGGGACCCATTTGTCTATACTAGAACAACTCCAAGTGTTGTATCAAATACATCTGTATGAATGTGAGAGGGTAATGTTTACAACATGGAAGTATATAATTTGTAAATGTAATGCACAAAATAATATATAGAATGTAAGGGTTCGTTACAGGGGTTATTATGAATTGATTAATTTACAATTAACCATGCATAATCAGAAAAACATGTTAGTACTTGCAATAATGATAAGGGATAGAATGATAGCTCAAATACATTAGAGGAGATAAATCATCGGTTATATAAAGTGGAATAGATTAAATTTGGATGTGTGCATTATACAAACAAGTTGATCTAAGATTGAAGATGCTTCATTTAAGAGACTACAACTGGAAAGTTTTAAGGTGCAAGACCATACAACATTTTTACAGCCTTGCCCTTATTCTATACATTATTGAATTCTACTCTATGGTATTGGACCTTCATGTAGTGAGGTTGTGTAACTTTTGTTCCCTTCACTTGACTAGAAATATGCTTCGTTGTATGTCGATCTTGTTCGAATAATCTGTAATGACCTAAGAAAAGTGTAAACCCTAAATACCTACAATAACCTTCATTAAAGTATTAGATAAAAAAAGGATAAATCAATGTGTGGTGAGGTTGGAATACCCTTGGTGGTAAATCCCTTTTGGACCAATCCATATATTGTGTGCTACATGCCCTCGAGTAGGATCATGCATCATATAGTTATCTTAGGTGTATGTACAAGTGTGAATGTGATCTAATCCAACCCCCTTATGTGTGTCTTCATGTCTCTTGAAAAAATATAGTGTGCTAATTGTGTGCATGTATACTTTTCTTAATGATAAATCAAATGAAGCAAGAACTACAACCTAAAATAGTTCTACGATTTAGCTAAAACAAAGCATAAACACCATCAAGATAAAGAACTAATCAAGATCTAAACTAACATTATAACTTTGAAAATATGAGATCAAAACTATGCATGTTGTTTTAACATCTCTACTCTCCTAGATTACCAACAAGAATGAATGGACCTATTTAGCTCCAATGGCATTCAAACATTGCTTTGTTTGATCCTTAAAGAATGCAAGAATAGGAAGCTTTAGCTCTTAACAATGGTGACCTCTCAAGAAAACAAAATGAAAGCTCCTAGTCTCTTTTCTATATGCTTTGCATTTGCTCTCTTAAGAAATTTTAGGTGTAAGTAAAAAGGTAGGTGGAGGGTTCTTTATATATCCCAAAGGATAAAGGATTCAACACATTCTCATGAATGTGGGATAAAGGTAAAACATGATTAGGAATGGATAAGGTTGCTTTATTAAAGGTAACCTTACTTTAGAAGGGTTTAATTTATGCTTAGCAAGTCATGGGAGTTGGGGGGTGTTTTAATTAATCAAAGGTGATTAACTAATAGGTAGATGTAAGCTTATAGAAGATAATTAGAGGAATATTAGTACGATTTAGGCTATTATAAGGGGATTAAATCAATTAAATATTGATTTATTGGTTAAATGGAAGGGAAAGCTAATTAATTAATAATAATTAATTAGTCTAGGTAGAAGGGGTGATTTATTAACGGAAGGTCATTAATTAATTATGTTAGTTGGATAGGAAATTTAATTAATTAGCTTAGTGTAATTAATTAATGATGATATGAGGGAAAATGAGTTCTTTTGACGATATGTCGTTGATTTACGAGAAAGGGGATAATTAGTGCAATTTAAGTATTTAAATTGCTTGGGCATAATTATAGGTGTCTACATTTTCCCCTCTTTGGGGTGGCGTAAGTGATGCCACTTCAAAGATAGTAGACTGAAGAGATTTTGAAGGGATAGAAGAAAAATTAGTAGGAGGGAGAGATGCCCCCTCGAGTGTCGATGGGGTGATGGAAGAAGCCGATCGACAATCAAAAAAGGTGAGATATAGATAGAAGAAGGGGGAGGAGGTAGGATGCCTCAATGAGAGGGAAAATTAGGGGTGAAAGGGAAGTGGTGTAGAAGAAATATGGATGAGGGGGGAGAAGAGCTTAGCCTCTAGCCGTTTATTTGTTTGAAACAATTTGGATGTCATCATATTGCCATAGGAACTACATCATCGGTCCTTATGAAAAATATAAGCATACGACAAAGGTAGAATGACATGAAAAGCCATAATACGAACAATTGTCCATTGCTGAAAATACTAACTCCACACAACATAAAAAATGCAATGCAATATGAGAAGGAAACAAGCTCATCTAACAGGGAAAACAAGTACGAACGCACATATCCAACCCAACAATGGTCAAGACAGTTGTACAAATGTTTTGTTATCAGTGCTGGAGAGATCCACAAGTTCATGATTGACGAAAAGGGTTAAAAAATGATGCCCCAAGAAAGGATACATGCAAGGGGAAATGAAAATGGACACGGGGTCCATGAAAAGCGTTTGTGCCCAATGAAACAGCACCAAGCAACCAAAAGTGCCCCAGAGTACAAACGAAGCAAGCAGCTAGCTTTTGTGAATGGTTGTGAATCCAGTGATCCCCGAGTTGTATTAATCAGGGAATATGTGAGACAAACCAACAGGATATGGAGAAAATACCATGCACAAGACACAAGTTTCAGCCGTAAGAAGCAAGTTACCATTTTGTAGGGTGTTTTACTTTTTAGGAATTTTTTGAAAAATTTTGCCTTGTTTTTGGATTTTTTTGATATAGTAAATGTTTGTATTGTTTTGGCTTTCTGAACCATGATAAACAATAGAAGAAAGGAGAAGAAGAAAAAGAAGGGCCTAGGGGCAACAGAAAGTGCCCTAGGTGGAAGAAAAGAGAAACAAACGACAAATAATGTCCTTGTTTAGTGGAAAAATTAAGAAAAAAAAATTATTTCAAAAATAATTATTTACGAGGGTGTGAAGAAGAATAAAAATTGTCCAGGAAGCAATAAAATTGTTTGGGGGAGAAGAAAGGGGTATTGGGACCAAAAAATGCCCCAATACGGTGAAAAATAAGAGAAAAATAATTATTTAATTAAAAATAATTATTCCACAGTGAACAGAGGAGAAAACGGTGAGCTAAACGGGTGTCCCGGCCATCTGATCGGTGAAAAACAGGTTAATATACCCCCCAAGGGGGTAAAAACATCACAATTAGTTCATTTTAACCACTCAGTTTAGAAAACTTACCATGAGGCTCTGACACTCAGGAGAGATGGTGATCGCACGTGATCGTTTGAGGCGTGCTGTAGATTGTAGATGATAGATCTGTAGACAATATCAAATGTTGTTTTCAAGTGTTATTTTGATGTATATGGATGGGATGATATGATGATATTGGTGTGGGGGGATAGATTTTTGATTATGCACAACCCCTCTTGCCCCCATTGATGATATGATATGTGATGATTAGCTTAGCATACATGCATGATGTAAAACTTAGCATTTTTGTTTATATATGATGTATAGATGATGCTAGATGTGATGATAGTGATGGTAATGTGATGTGAATGATAACAAAATAGAGCACATGCAAGAAACATAGCCAAATGCTACAAATAACACCAGGAATTAATGCAATACACCATGAATCACCATGCCTTATTAACAAGTAACAAAACACAACCAAATGCATTAAGAAATAAATAAAGAATTAACACACTAGCATGTCGAAACCCACTACAATATGCACAAGAAAGAATGAATCTATTCTAAGAAAGAAAAGATAAACTATGACAAAGTACACCCAAGCAACAAACAACTCAAAAGCCAAGCACGCAAAACACTATACAAGCAACAAGCAAAGCAAGAAAACAAGACAATGCAAGTAAATATTTTTGTAAGATATGTTTTCATAAACCGATTTTCTATATGTTTAGGTTTTTGTGAAACAATTTTATATTGTTTTTGTGTTTTGTGAAACAATTTCTATTGTTTTTGTGTTTTCTCAAAATAATGTTCTATTGTTTTTGCATTTTCTCGAAACAATGTTCTATTGTTTTTGTGTTCTATTGTTTTTGTGTTTTTCTTGAAACAATTTTCTATTGTTTTTGTGTTTTCTCAAAAAAGTTCTATTGTTTTTTTGTTTTCTCAAAACAATGTTCTATTATTTTTTTTGTTTTCTCAAAACAATGTTCTATTGTTTTTTGTGTTTTTCTCGATACAATTTTATATTTTTTTGGATGGTTTTAACAGTTTTCCAAAGCTATGTGCAGGTAACCAAGAAAGCATGGATGCCCCCAATGTTAGGTGGGGAATATACAAGGGCAGAAGCCACACACTTATGAACAAGAAGGTGAAGTCGTTGAGTTGCCCCCAGCATAAGATGGGAAATAATGAAAGACCACGTCCCTTACAGACGAATAGAAGAAGGCAAAGCTGGATCAAGGCTAGACAAGATGGTGTGCACAAGGAAACTCAAAGGCAGAACCAGGTCCAGGCAAAGATAACTACCCTTCTAATACATAATGCTTGTGAACAATGAATCCTCCCGAGGTGCCAGAAACTATTTTCACCCAAGGACTTGTCCAAAGTGCCACAATTGCGTGGTTTTCACTAGTGGACGACCTGTTTTCTCTTTTTCTTTTTCTGATTTTTTTTTAATGTTTTTGTATTTTTTTTTTATTTTTGTGCCATGTTCAAGCATAAAACTTCTTAATATGCATGGCATTCATTGGCTCTCGCAGCTCATCACCATTGGGGTGAGCCAGTTTGTATGCCTCGGTGCCGTACTTGGCAACTATGACATAGGGTCCTAACCAGTGTGGTTCGAACTTCCCTTTCTTTTCTCGCTCTGCTCTAGTGTTGAATTGGTTCTCCTTCATAACTAAATCACCCACCTCAAACTGGCGAGGGATGATTCTCTTGTTGTAGTTGCGGGAGATTCTGTGTTGATATACCTTCAGGTGATTAAGAGCGTGAATGTGCCTCTCATCTAGGAGCTCTAACTCAACCAATCTTGCCACTCGATAATCTTCATCCTTATCCAAATAGTCCCGAAGAGAAATTCATAGGGATGGGAGTTTGATCTCTAAAGGGATGATAGATTTTGTCCCGAACACTAGGGAATATGGCCTCGCACCCATAGGAGTGTGAATTGATGTTCGGTAGGCCCAGAGGGCTGGGTGGATTTGTAGGTGCCAGTTTCAACCGATTTTGCTAACCATCTTCTCCATTATCCTTACCAAAGTCTTGTTTGTTGCCTCAGCTTGTCCATTACCTTGAGGGTAATATGGCATGGACCATTTCAATCTGATTTGGAACCGTTGGCAAAGACCTTTCACAGTTTTTGTTCTTAAATGACTTCCCATTATCTGTGACAATGGCTGCAGGGATACCATATCAGCAAATAATGTGATTCATGATGAATTTAGAAATCTGTGCTCCTGTGACATAGGTTAAAGGGACAGCCTCCACCCATTTTGTAAAGTATTATGTAGCTGTGATGATATGTGTATGACCATCAGATGAGGTAGGAGTAAGCTTCCCTATTAGATCAAGTCCCCACTTGGAGAATGGCCACGGGGTAGTGATTGGTTGCAATGGTTGCGACGGAGCATGGATGAAATTTCCATACTTTTGGCAAAGCACACATTTTCTAACATAATTACAACAATTAGTTTCCATGGTGGGCCAATAGTAACCTACTCTTAACAGTTTCTTAGCCAAGACCATTCCATTTGTATGTGCTCCGCATACTCCTTCGTGTACTTCTTTAATTGCCTTGATTGACTCCGTCACATCCAGACAACGTAACAGATTCCCGTCATAGCCATGACGATAAATTGTACCTCCTAAAAGGGTGTAATGGGTTATCTGGTGAATCAGGATTTTCTTTTCAGAATGGGAGATATTGGGAGGGAAAGTATTTTCCTTAAGATAGGTGAAAATGGGTTCATACCACGGGGAATAGGGACCAACAACCTCACAAGCCAGGTAAGATTCTGGCACGTCATACGCGGGCTGGTGTAGATTTTCTACAAAAAATGGCATATCATTGTTCCTTGGTAGAATACAAAGCATAGATCCCACCATTTCCATGGCATCTGTCGATCTGTTATGCGCTCTTGGGATCTGCTCAAAGGTAATGCACACAAAATACTCCTTCAGATTTTCCACCAACTTCTTATAAGGTATGAGCTTGTCATCCTTAACTTTATACTCATCATTAACCTGTTTGATGATTAGCTGTGAATCACCTACAACCTTAACATGTTGAATATTCCACTTGATGGCTAGCTTCATCCCTGCAATGAGTGCTTCATATTCCGTAATGTTGTTTGTGCAAGGGAAGGCCAGTGGAAAGCTTGCGGTATAGGATCACCCGAAGGAGTAATAAGGACCACTCCTGCACCTAAACCATGAAACATAAAAGATCCATCAAAATGTATCTGCCATATGACAGATTCTTCAATGTAGAGCAAAGATGCATCTGGCAGATCCAGACTCAAAGGTTCTGTGCTTTGCAAAGGTGCTTCCGCTAGCTGGTCGGTAAGTACTTGTCCTTTAACTGATTTTTGATGGAAAAATTCTATATCAAACTCACTGAGTAGAATGATCCAATTAGCCATTCTACCTATGAGGGTGGGTTTGGACAACAAATACTTGAGTGGGTCGACCTTGGATATGAGCTTGGTCTTAGTATTTAGCAGGTAATGGCGAAGTTTCTGAAAGGTAAAAACAACGGCCAAGCAAGCCTTTTCAATCTGAGGATAATTAAGTTCATAGGTGATGAGGGTGTGACTCAGATAGTACATTGCTTTCTCTTTATGGCTAAGGTTGTATTGGGTGAGAAGTGCACCAATAGCGTATTGCGTAGCAGAAATATAGAGCAAAAGTGGTTCTCCCAGAGTGGGAGGCATGAGGACAGGTGGATTAGCTAGGTACTGTTTAAGCAAAGCAAAGGCTTGTTGTTGCTCGGGTCCCCAGATGAAAGTGACGTCCTTCTTAAGAAAATGAGTGAATGAGTGACATTTATCTGCAAGCTAGGAGATAAAGCAGTGAATGGCTTGAATTTTCCCTTGCAAGCTACGCAGTTGCTTGATATTCTCAGGTGGAGGCATTTCTGTGATGGCAGACACTTTAGCAGGGTCTACCTCAATACCTCATCTTGACACGATGAAGCCTAATAGTTTCCCAGATAGCACACCGAAGACACACTTCTTTGGATTTAGCCTGACTTTGTATTCACACAGGCATTCAAAGATACACCACAAAATGATAGGATGATCCTCTCTTGTTTTGGACTTTCCCAGGATGTCATCTACGTAGTCTTCCATGATGTCATGAATCATATCATGAAATATTACTATCATGGCCCACTGATAAGTTTCTCCCACATTCTTAAGGCCAAATGGCATCACCTGATAGTAGAAGGTGCCCCAAGGAGTTGTGAAAGTTGTTTTGTGTTGGTCCTCCTCAGCGATTTTAATCTGATTATAACCTGAAAATCCATCCATGAGCAATAGAATTTCATATCCTAGTTGTTGAGTCAACAATCATATCAATGTTGGGTAACAGAAAGTCATCTTTAGGGTAAGCCTTATTGATGTCTCTAAAATCCATACAGATTCGGATACCGACAGGTTTCTTCTGGACAGGAACAATGTTGATATCCATTCAGAATAGTCAATTGGTCAGATGAATCCTGCTGCAAGCAACCTTTCCAACTCTTCCTTGACCAACAAGGCCACTCTTGGATGCATCTTTCAAAGTTTCTATTTGATAGGCTTGGCATCTGCATGCACGACTAGGTTGTGCATGACCAAAGTCGGATCTAGGCTAGGCATGTCTTGGTAAGACCATGTAAACACAACAATGAACTCTCGCAACAACATAGTGAACATATTTTGTTCTCTAGCTGAGAGTGATGCCCCCAATTTTACAATCTTGGGATCTTCTTCAGTACCAATTTTGACATCAATGGTTTCTTTGACTAACAATTTTGATAAATCCTCCATACACATAGGATCGGGAGGTAGGTTGAGATCTTCATCCAAGGATGTCTCTACGAGATTTTCATCCTTGGTGTGGTCACTTTGTTTGTCCTTTGATTTTCTTATTTGTTTGTTAGCCAGTGCCTCAAAGAGGTTTTCACTGTGTGACTTGGACTTTGATTTTTATCGAGGCTTTTCTTTAGAACTCTTGCCCTCACTTTTCTTTAAATTTTGCTGACAAAAAATTTCAGCCTCCTCGCTGAAGTAGGCACAGGTGTCTAATTCGATAAAGAAACCCTTCTTTTGATCTCCAATGGGAATTGTATCCCTGATGCTCATGAACTCTGCAATATCCTTGTCATTCTCAAATAAATCTAGTTGCATGTGATGTTATTGGTCCCATTCAACAAGGGAAGGGTACACAAGGTCAAGGGTCGGTTCAGTGAGGGTTATGGTCAGGAAATCATGGTTCATGAAAAGGTTCATGGAGGCTAGATCCTCGTATAGGCTACAATGGGAATCCGTATCGCTGTCTATGTACTCAAAGCTATCCTCATGCTTAGAACAAGTCGCATCTTGATCGTTGGGGTGTGCTCCATAAGGGTGAATCCCAATGCCATATCTTTCTGTTTTGAAATGTGGAAGAGGGACTGGTTCTCTTTTTCCTTATTCATTCCTCCCACATCCTAGGCCTTTATAGCCCATGGAGTACATCATTCTGCTAGATTTTTCATATTCTGAGGTTTGATAGCAAGATGGCTAAGTTTCCTCAGGGACCCAAGTAGTAGGTGAATTAATAAATTTTTCCTTAGCTAACAAGCCTCCAGGTAGGAACGACCCAATAGTGTGTTCCTCTCTAGGTCTCCTGAAGAGGTAGTTGGGTTGACCTCTAGTCTTGGGCAACAAGGAGAGTTCAAAAACCAAAAGTGCTTATTGTACATTATACTCCCCATAGCCATATTCCATAATTTTCATCTCCCTTGAATCAAATGGAGATGTTGAATTAGATGCCCCATGAGTGCAAGACCTAACAGAATTTGAATCCAACCGAGATTCCATAGCCTCAGACTGAAAAGGAATGGCCATATCTATAGAGGGACATGTGTATATACCATTTTGTGCAAAGCTATTGAGAGCTCTATAATGAGCAAAGGGCTCTGAGTCTCCTGGTATTCTTACCATATGTCCCTCATGCTTCAACTTAATGCATTGATGAAATCTTGATGACACGGTCAACATGGCATGGATACATGGTTGGCCTAGAAGCATATTATATAGAAGTTTGAAGTCTAGGACGTGAAACTTTGTCTGATGGCAAGTGGGGCACACCTCTATGGGAAGTGTAATGGTGCTTGTTAACTCTCTTTCCGAGTTGTCTTATGTAGTGATAGTGATGATATGGGACTCAAGATCTACCTCCGTATGTCCCAATTATTTGACTAATTTAAGCGTGCAGATGTTCAATCCATATCCATTATCCACAAGCACCCGTTTGATTTTCCTGCGGGTGACAACTACCTCAATGTATAAGGGAAGATTATGTTTAGGATTCTCGGTAGGGACCTCCCTATAGTTAAAAGTGAGATGCTCACTTCGTGCAATATTTTCCACCATGGCTTGAAGGTACATAGGATCGACTTCTAAAGGCACTCCCGACGCCTAAAGAGTTTGATACAAAATGTCCTTATGCACATTGGATATCTTGAGAAGATCTAAGATCGAGATCTTAGTAGGTGTCCTCTCAATTTGTTCTAAAAGGTTATATTTACCAGTTTTCAAGGTCAACAGAGTGGGTTCTAGAATCACGAGGTAGGCAGGCCTTGTTATCGTAGCACAGTCCTTTCCCTTGGTCTAGATGGTATTGACATGGTTAGTAGGGGAGTGAATACATCTGATAAGTGAATCGTAATGATTGTTATCTCTTTTGGTATATAAGTAATTTGTGGCTTTATAGGTTTGGGATGAGTCTTCCCAATCCGGATTTCTCTTTTTCGACTTTTCATGCTTGGGGAATGGCTCTTTATAAACTCCCATTTTCTCATTAGGTGTTTGTGTTTTTCCAGGGTTATCCACCTTTGTCTCCCCATTGTCAATGAGGTCTTGAATATAATGGCAAAGCCATAGACATTTTTTTGTCTTATGACCTTTAATGTGATGCATTTCACAGTATTCATGCTCCTTATACCATGAAGGTTTAGGAGCATTGTCATCAAATGGTTGCATTGTAGGATAGGTCATCATGTGGGCCACATCCAACTGTTTTAGTATGAAGGACAAAGGTTCATTGAGGGAGGTGAATGTTCATCACTTTGGTGGTGGTTGAATTGGGCCCTTGGTTAGTTTAAAAGGTTGACTGGTTTGGACTGTTTGAACATGTTTGGAATTAGTGATTCCATCTCCCACCATGTTTTTGTTTTTGTTAAAAATCTTCATCTTTTCAGTGAGTTTGACACTTTGGTTGTCTTTATATTGGGTTTTGAGGGTGCCTTTGGCAATGAGAGCCTTTTCTATTTGAATCCCTTTCTCAATAACCTCCTCAAAGGTGCAGACACAATGCATTTGGAGGTGGAAAGCTATATCTGGGTTGAGATTAGGGATGAAAATACTGACCAGCTGCTTCTCAGGGAAAGTGTAAGGGAAGTGACTATCCATCCCTCTCCATCATTGGAGGAAGCTGGCGAAGGTCTCATTTGGGCATTGTTTTGCACCGCACCAAGTATGCCATGGTGATGTCACTCTCTATGTTATACGAGAAATGACGCACGAATCTTTCCGCTAATTCTAGCTAGGTGAAAATTGATCCTCATGGTAAGCACATAAACCATTCCAATGCTTGACCTCTGAGACTCTTAGGAAAAAGTCTGATGAGGTAATTATCACTATAAGACACCTCTTGACATGCCATGTAGAAATCTTTAACGTGATCCCTTGGGTCTCCCTTTCTTTTGTATTTGTCAAACTTTGTCATATCAAAATTATTTGGAAAGGGTTGAAGGGTCATTGTCTTGTCAAAAGGATAGGGGCATAGTTCTTCATATTGGTATTTCCTAATACTCCATATATTTCTTTCTTATATGATCACAAGCGTTGCTTTCATATATTGCACTTCTTGTGTGAGCAATTGTTCTCTAGTGGGAGAAGCAGGGATGTGTACACGATGATACCCCATGTCTTCTTATCCTTGGTTTTCTCGATGGAGTTCGTGGATCCTAAACTTAGGCCTTGAATTTTTAATGTTCTTGTTTGTGTCTTTCTATACATGGAAAGTAAGCAAAGCTAGTTGTCAGCTTAGGTTACTAAGTTTTTGTTGGATTGTGACTTGGTTTGTGTCTTCTTCTTCTAAAGGTTCTTCCTCTTCGTATTGTGGATGTTCTTCCCCTGTCTCATGTTCTATCTTGTTTCTTTGTGGCACTTTGATAAGGGGTATTCTATGCCCTACCACTTTATCATTTTCTACGTAAGAAGTGGAAGCATGCCCGCTTGTTAAAATATCTTCCATATTGATAAGGGGGTGTTCTTCCTTAGTAGTGTCATTTGTAGGTAATATTGGTTCATTCTCAATGGGAAATTTGGCCCCTAATTCCACAACCCGTGCCGAAACTCTATCTTTGTTTCTAAGGATAAAATCATCTAGTAGAGTGGGGTCAAAATTAAATTCTACGTGTGGTGATTCTAATTCATTTCCACTATGATCGCCCATGTCTTCGGTTTCCTTTTCTACGGAAAACAATGGCCCTAATTCATGTCCAATGAAGGGGTTTGACCCTTGTCTGTTAGAGGTCTCCCAAGCATCCACTTGTTGTTCCTCATATGTCTATTTCTTCAACCCTAGACGTGTTTTGGGAGCCATGTTTTTGTGATAGTTTCACTAGGGTGAGTTGTAGATATGTGCAAAGCTTAGTGACTACCCCTAAGTGAAATGCAAAATGAAATTGCTAAGAGTATGAATATGTCAACAATGTGAGAATACCAATATGATAGAGTGATAAATCACCCATGATACAAACATTTGGTATTAAAACTTGATCAAAGGAAGTACTTCCTAGACTATGTTTCAAAAAGTAGTTTGCATCGCAAGATGATCAACAAGATGTTTTCACTTATGGTAATTTCAAGGAAATGAACAAAACATAAGTAAATACAAGAAGTCAATGTGATCTCCCAATCAAGATATACAATAAGAAAGATCAAACTCAATTAAGATCTATATCTCAAAAAGTACCAATTACAATTCATGAATGACACAACAATATCACCAAGATATGTTAACCCACTTTGCTAGAAAGTGAAGTATTGATATCGAGGTGTTATTGATATAACACGCACAAATGGTAACACCTAGCACTATTTGAAATCAAGGTAATAACAGAACCAAACTAAAAATCTCAAAGTATAGCTAGGAATAGTTAAAAATGTGTGCAGTGTGACCGTACAATATAGGTATTTATGTCGAGTTTACAAGAAACAAGACGTAAATATCGAAATTGTAATGATATGAGACAAACAAGCTAACTCCTCGATGGAAGTATGCGGTGATGAACCATGCCTAAATACAATGACGATCTTGACGTGGGTATCAAGATCACAATGGCTACCAAATGACATGAAAATTCCTCTGCTCACTTTAGACATTTAACTAACCCAACCGCAAACATGGATGGGTGTAAACAAACATAAAAGTGAGATAAATAGTCGAATGGAAACACAAAGGTAATCACACCTCTTTTGATCAACAAAGTGTCAAAAGAATATGAAGGAAATGAATCAAGAAAAATGATGAAAAATGCTAGCCTCACTTCGGTAGAGTTTCGCCTCGCCCTAAGGCAAGTAAAAACTAGGTGAAAGTAATACGTCACATGTTTCTCAAAAAGAAGGTTCACAACTCAACACTGTTTTAAAATGGTCAAAGTGGGCTCCTGGGCAAAGTATATTCTCCTAGGTGGTTCTCTCACCCTAGGTGTTACAAAGTTTCCACGAGTGAGCGCGATTTACCCAAAAAGTCACACTAACTAGTTTGGGAGTATCTCGGCTTTACTTTACCCCCTTCAAGAACAGTAGGCAAATAGTGCATCTACATGTACTATCACTGGGGTCGCCACAACAGACAACCTGTAATGCTATCTCACAAAGGAATCACTAGTCAAGTAGGTAGTGCGGAGCACTTCCTGTTTCGTCCATAAGGTTCCCTCTTGCGTGGACTACTTTAGGGTTCCTAGAACCACCCCCATTGTTGTAGCTTAAGGTGTTATGCCAAAGGGGTTATGTTCCAGTTGAGCGGAGAGGGACGTACCCTTTTCCAAAACCTACAATACAATGTTTTGAATATGTTGTTTTTTTTATCTTGTTTAATTAGGTGTGGTTTGCTTGAACACCTTTTGGAAACTTTTATAACAACTGTATTAGTAGTTTTTGATTTCGTTTTGATTCCTCCTTTCTTTGACAAGCGTTTTTAGGTCCTGCATTCAAGCGTTAGTAGTTCTCCAAGAAAATCACATTATTTAAAAGAGGATTAAGATTTTCTTTTGATTCTCAAGATCATCTAAGGATGCAAGAGAAGAGCATACACAACAAATAATCCAACTAAAAAGTAAAGAAAATCTTTTCAATCAATGAACCATACAAATTTTTTGATAACTGTTCATTCCCCTAAACCAAAAGTGAAAGATGAAGTTTCCAATTTACCAAATGTTATAAAATGAAGACTAAAGTTGTTTTTGATTCTCAAGATCACCCTAAGGTGCAAGAGAAGAGCATACACAAACTTTATCCCAACTATATAGAAATGGAAAACTTCAAATCAAAGGACTATTGAAAAATGCTTTATAAAAGGTTCATTCCCTTAAACCAAAAGTGAAAGATGAAGTTTCCAATTTACCAAATATTATAAAATGAAGACTAAAACTTGCGTTTGATTCTCAAGATCACCCTAAGGTGCAAGAGAAGAGCATACACAAATTTTATCCCAATTATATAGAAATGGAAAAACTTCAAATCAAAGGACCATTGAAAAATGCTTTGTAAAAGGTTCATTCCCTTAAGCAAAATGAATAATCAAATTTCCAAGTTTAATCCCAATGTTAAAAAGATATAGATCAAAGTTGTTTTTGATTCTCAAGATCACCAAAAGGTGCAAGAGAAGAGCATACAAACGCTTTGGTCTAAATCGAGGAAGCATGGAAATACAACATTCATCAAAACATTAGACATGTTAGAAAATGACCAGTTTTAAAATAATAGAAAAACCTATAATTTTTGTAAGTATAAATCCCAAATTTATGTTTTCATTGCATAGTTAACTTCAATACCTTTCCAATGCAAAAAAATGGAGTCATTTCGAGTTTGGGAGAAAAAGTTATGGCCTTCGGAAGATGGGTTACACATATGCTCTTATGCTCACGGGTATGCACTTGACATGCACTCAAAAAATGTAAAAAAAAACGTCTCTTAATCTGCAAAATGGGAAAATTTTTCCAATCAAGATTCAATTTTGACAACAACCCATCACATCAATATATGAATAGAAGACTCAACGCTATCAAACATTAACATACATGCTCAAGAATTTAAAATTTTCAAGAAATTGACAAAACTAGCATGTAAAATGTTTAAAAAGTAAGCTCTAAAAATGAAAAAATGGAGAAATCTTGAAATTTTCAAAAACTAAAGTAAAGAATATGAAAAATGTTGAAGGAATACACCTTTTCATGTTGTGGAGAGAGGATCTCTCATTCTTGTTGTACTTTGAGGAGTTCGAGTTGTTGAAATGTTGAAGGATTGGGGTTGATCAATCCTCAATGGTGCCAAAGGAGAAACTGAAGTGTTGAGTGTATGCAACCCAACATCGAAAATAAGAAAGAGGAAACAAAGTACCCCATTAAGAGAGAAGACCATGTATCATAATCTTTAGTAACCTTGATATCTTCCCCTACAAATGTAAAAGAGGACAGGAAGGAATACCTATGAGTAACTTGGTATTTTCAATACCTTCCACAACCCCACGTACCACACTGCCATAAATGGATCTATGCCCAATTTTGTAAATAAACCGTGCACAACTAAAAATTAATGGAAACACCATGACCCTTATATGTGTTGTACAATTGAGTATGAATATGCAAATGTTGAATAATACAAAGGAGAAGAAGACCCATGTCCATGTCCCTATTCTTGTAAATGTATTTGAGTAATGCAATGAAAAAGGAATGAAGTACTCATGCCCATGTATAATGTTATGAATTGTGTCAGCTAAGTATGAATTTATACTAGAAACCTATAAATAGTTGTAGGAATATGAAACTATTGGATATTTCTAAGAATCTTCCCCCAGGCCAGGAATTCCCAATAGGGCCCGAACCTTACTACGATATTGAATTGAAGTGTATGGTTTTTACCAAAGTTTATTTTTACCACTTTTTGGTATTTGTAGCTATTTCCAAGGATTTTTACCCTTTCAAAATATGCTCTTGTGTCATGATATATATATATATATGTATATATATATATGTATATATATGTATATATGTATATATATATATATATGTATATATATATATATATATATATATGTATATATATACATATATATGTATATATATACATATATGTATATATATACATATATATTGGTTGTAGATGTAGAATATATTTTACCAAAGTTGATTTTGACCACTTTTTGGTATTTGTAGCTATTTCCAAGGATTTTTACCCTTTCAAAATATGCTCTTGTGTCATGATATATGTGTGTGTGTGTGTGTGTGTGTGTGTGTGTGTGTGTGTGTGTGTGTGTGTGTGTGTGTGTGTGTGGTGTGTAGAATATATCTCAATGATTACCCCCTCTTTTGAAGCACATGTGATAAAGCATTTAATCACATGGCTTAAAAGAAAATATGTGTACCCATGTCAGATACATTTGATAATTTGTGTTAGATCACATTGATAAAGATAAAATGTGAATTTATAGATATGCCTAATCTGATTGCTATTATAGCAATAAATAAATGTAGCAATGAAGTACATAAATTTACCCAAGCAAACTAAGCCAAAATATATAAAACCCTAAGTGCAAAGAAGAGGTAAAATGCCTTAGCTGATCAATGAAAAATATTAGAGGCATGCAAAGATGGAGAACTGGAAAATATGAAGCACTGACCGCCACACCAAAGCTTAGAAAAATTTAGATCTGGAAGAATAAGCTAGACTGGGGCACTTGAAGAGGGACAGGGGCACCTATGGGTGCTCGAGGCTTGTTTCTGGGCACCTGGGTCTGTCGAAATGTTCAGAAAACCTCCTCTGAGTGGTCACTAGTTGTTTTTTATTGTTCTTATTTGGTTGTTATGAGGTTTCAAAGTGATCGCTGAGGTCACTAGAAACCTGCAATGAAGTATTGACTTGCAAAACCCTCAAATAAACATCAAATCCTAAAAAAGAAAGATACAAAATGAGGTGTTATATTTTCCTCAGCTATCACAATGGTAAAATTACGACTAAGCGTTGCTCTAAATCTCAGACCCAATGTAGTTCTCTGTGTGTGTGTGCAGAATCGTGCTCTAGGTGGCTCTTGTGCGTGTCACACTTGATAGCGAATAAGTAAGCTAGATGTAAATAAATGTAATAGATGTATGCATAGAATAGAATGGACTTCCATCCCTTGAATTGTGTATGCAAAATAAGCAGCCCTTGTGTCCCTTGGATGGTGGTAGATGGATGCAATGGAGATCTTAGATGCTTGATGGATGTAACCTTAGGTGGTGATAGCTAATGCTTAGTTCTTGGTCCTTTATTATGATCACATAACTTTATATTTATATGATTCCCTTACTTGAATTTTGTAATTAACCCCAAAAAAAACTGACTACAAAAAAGATAAGATGATTAAATAGCTAGAAAGGACACACAAGACATGAACAAAGTATAATGAGGCCAGGGGCACCCAAAGGGGATGAGGGCACCTGGTGCTAACATCCTGACTGAGCGTTGATGTCTAGGATGATAAATGTCGAAGTATAAAAAGGACTACTGAGGAAATAAAGGTGTAAGACTAAGAGAAGTAATAGAAACCAAAGAAAAGTGGCCAAAGATATGGGTTAGTTAGTATTGTTCTTGTTTAGGAATCATATGAATAGTAGTAGGTATTCAGGACTAGATAATTACCCAAAGTGCATGATTTTGTGTCTACCTTTTCCTGCACTTTATGTTGGCGAGAAGAAATATGGGTAATATAAAGTAGAAAAAGATACGTACTTGATAACCATGTAGATTGATCTAGACGAACGTGCCAAGGGACATGAAAAATCATGGAGTGATAAAAATGTGAAGCATGAATGTTAAGGAGGAGAAAGTGCAAAAAGTGGTGATGAAAATGAACCTAGGGCAGAAAACACATGTGTAGATGTTGCGATGTGCCTATTTTTGATGTTGATGTTGTTATATCTAATGTTGTGAATGGTGTTGACTGTCGCTTCCCATATGGACGGACCTGTAAAAGAGATGGAGGAACAAGTATTCAAATACACATGTTTATGTGTAAAAAACATGTAAAGAAATATGTAAAAATGAAAAATGTGAAAAACGAACATGTGCACTAGATCTGTGATGAAGAAAGAGTGTAGAAGGGATCCTGAAGATGTTGTAGAAGACAAAGTTCTTTGGATGATCTCACGCCAATTGTCCCAGCCGCTAGTTTTTGAGGCAATCTCACACCAATGATATGGAAGAAGTGTAGGGAGAAAATCCTAATGTTATCCTCTAACCTTTAACTACTTCTCGTAATTTAGGACACCACTGCAAATGGTGTGTAAAATTTGATCTAATGTGAAAGTGCTAAGGACTATATGCCTTGTAAAATCCGTTGTGTGTGGAGATCTGTAGACTATATTGAAATACCAAAACGCTGTGTAATTGCCCCTGGTTAAAGGTATCCAGGAAGGGTCATGTTGTGCTAAGGACCCAAGTCTCATTCTGAGCCCTAAAAATTGAAAACTGTGATATACAAGTACTGTGTTGTGTTGTGTAATGATTGTAGACTATTGTATGGGGTGAGTGATTCACCAAAATGACGCCACCCCTTGTTTGGGGTTCATGTAATGTCATTAAAGGAGTATGTGGTCCAAAAGAAGACAAAATGTTGTGTTGAAATGGTGCCCTATAGGGGAAGGGAATGTGTTTGATAGAAACAAAGTCACACACAAAAAAAGTGGTTCGGAGACAAGTGTTAGTACACGAAAATAAAAACACACACATATAAGACAAAATGTATGCTATGTAGACAATGTGTAAGCTAAGACATAAGAAGACAATGTAAACATGCAAGAAGACACTGTAGAACATGCAAAGTGGGTTGCAAACATTGGAAACCACTCACGATGTCATAAGACAATCAAGGACAATGAAGCCAAAAGTAGATAGTGTGCATAAAAGACAAAGGGAAAAGCCTGTCAACAATAGAATACAAAGAGAAAGAAATGACAAACAATGTAATAGACAACCATGGAAGCATGTAGTCCTACAAAATAAATGTTGCATGTGAAGCACCCGTTAGCATGTTAGAAAGATTAAGCTAAAATGTGAATTTATATATATGCCTAATCTGATTGATACTGTAACAATAAATAAATGCAACAATGAAGTAGAGAAATTAACCCAAGAAAACTAAGCCAATATATATAAAACCATAAGTGCAAAGAAGAAGTAAAATTACTTATCTGATTCGTAAAAATCCTGGAGGTGTGCAGAGCTAGTGAACTGGCAAATACGAACCATTGACCGTCACACCGAAGCTCAAAAAAATGCAAATATGGAAGAATAAGATGGACTGGGCTGCCTAGAGAGGGACAGGGGTGCCTGCAGGTGCGTTAGGCCTGTTTCTGGGGTCTAAATATACGAAAATGTTTAGAAAACCTCCTCTGAGTGGTCATTAGTTGTTCACCTTTGGTCGCTATGAGGTCATACAATGATTGCTGAGGTTGCTGGAAACTTGCAATGAAGTATTGACCTATAAAACCCTCAAACAAACATCAAATCCTAAAAAATAAAGATGTAGAATGAGGGTACATACTATCCTCAACTGTCACAATGGTGAAATTATGACTGAGAGTTACACTAAATCTCAAACCCAATGTAGTTATGTGTTGTTGTGGAATCGTGCCCTAGGTGGCTCTTATGCGTGTCACACTTGATAGCGAACAAGTAAGCTAGATGTAAAGAAATGTAATAGATGTGTGCATGGAATAAAATGAACTTCCCTCCTATGAAGTGTGTATGCTAAATAACCAGCCCTTGTGTCCCTTAGATGGTGGTATATGGATGCAATGGAGCTCTTATATGTTTGATGGATGCTAGGTGGTGATAGTTAATGCTTAGTGTTTGGTCTTTTATTATGATCACATAACTTTATATTTATATGATTCTCTTGCTTGAATTTCATAATTATCCCCAAAAAGTCTGACAACCAAAAAGATAAGATGCTCAAATGACTAGAAAGGACCCAAAATATGCAAATAAAGTATATTGAGGTCAGGGGTGCCACTGGCGCTGGCATCCTGGCTTGGGCGTTGGTGTCTAGGATGATAAATTGCTGAAGTATAAAAAGGAATACTGAGCAAGTAAAGGTGTAAGACCAAGAGAAGTAATATAAACCAAAGAAAGGTGGCCAAAGACATGGGTTAATTAGTAATTTTCTTTCTTAGGAATCATATGAATAGTAGTATGCAATTAGGACTAAATAATTACCCAAAGTGCATGACTTGTGTCTACACACATGGAAAGATGGAATGGTGGCTATAGACACTCAAACTTGGAAATTTACTCTTAAACATTGTTGATTTTCACAATGTGCTAAGATAAGAAAATTCTTTCTAAGACAAGAACATTCCTTATATCCCTACTTAGTACATCATGAGGTCTCTTTTCCAACTTGTTTAGTCATACACACTGATATGGTGCCAAACTCTAGGATTCTAATGCATAAAATCTATAGACAAAATCCAGTTGACAAGATACAAACTCTATTTTTCATGTTTCTCATTCTTGGGTAAAACCGTATAGTTTGGTTAGGATTTGTTATCTCGTCCTGATTGACTTGTATGGTTTTGCACCAATATATCATTTGATGCAAGAGCATCATCATGTTAGTAAAAAAATTTGGTTTTCAAGTAATTTTGGTTTAAAATAATTCTAATAGGTCCTTTTTAGTGTTTTTGTATCCTTCTCAACCTTCTTAGGTCTCTTCATGGGTGTTATGGGGTCATTTTGGGTTTTCCCTCCAAAATGCACCTTTTGGATATTTGAATTTCTAAGTTGAAATTGTGAGGTTTAATGTCAAGTGTGAAAACATATAACGATGTAAAAAGGAATAAATGGCCTCATGTGATGTAAGTAAGGTGTTTTCACCTATCCAAGTAGGTTTAACTTTGTTATGGTCAATTATACCATGGTTAGGGTTCATAAACTTGTTGCAACTACCTCCATTTTGGATTATGAAGGGAAATATTAAATGAAGGAAGAAGTGAGACTTAGGAAAGGTGGATTGAGGTTGTAAATATGTGTGAGATAACCAAGAAGGCTCAAGGGTCTATATGGAATAATGAAACTCTTGTAATACAGATCTTGGATGAATAAAGCATTGAATTTATTGTAAATGTAAATGATGCATGAAGGATGAGATGTGTTATTATGTTTCTTGTGATGTATATTCTTTGGCAATTCCAATGTAGTGGTACTTTGGATGATAGTGCTATATAATAACAAGATTAATTTTCATGGAATGAGGCTACGAGATGTATAAAATATGTTCTCATATTCATAAGGATAACTCTGTGTTTTAGTGGATTATCATGACTGTACAATTTGTAGGGAGTATTCAATGGAATTATCTAAATAAATTCATGGTATGAAGATAGAAAGGTTTGAAGAAAACTTAGGTATCCCCTTCTTGAAGAGGTAAGTGGTCTGACTCAATTTTATGCTTATTTTAGGTAGCTTAAAGATTAAATAAGCATTAGAAGGAACCGTGGATAGTTAAGAACTTTTGAAATTATTGTAAACACTACTCAATGATATTAGTGAGGGATCTGTATGCATGCAATTAATATCCCTATTGATAATCTAACCGAGAAGAGTTTAAAACTTGTACACTTAGTGAACACAATCCATTTAATACTTGTAAAACAAGGTTTTGAATGCTATAACCTAGTTATAGTGCCAAGTAAGGTGTAAGGTATTTATTGAAGGTGAATAAGACCATGTAAGAGGATTATAAAACTTTGAAAAAGTTCTATAGTTAATGAAAAACAAAAATAAGCCAAAATTAGAAGTCTCGGGTTCGGGAAACCCTATCTTACGATTTGTACGAGAGAAATGAACATAACTTGAATTTTCACCAGTGGAAAAGAACCAAATTTAATGATCAGTTAAATCTAGGGTTACTTCAAGTGTGGATGAATTTTCACAGAGGAAATATAATGTTTTAGGGTGTTAACTTAGCAAAACATAGTCATATGCTATGTTTACCAGTCTCGAGGATAGGGTTAGGAAGAAATTGACTTAGGAATTGCCTACAAAAAGGGAGAATCATCAAGAAGAAGACTTAAGATAATTAATTTTATAGGATTAAGGGTTATGAAAATTAATGAAAATGATCTAGAGGCTTAGAGTTGAAGTTCCTACATGACTGTATTGACAAACAAGTAGTCCTAAACCAAAAAACAAGTTAGTAAAGTGGTAAGTTATAAAACTATCACAATGTTTCTTGGTTTTGAAGGGGTTAGACATTGGATAATAGCCATATTAAGGAGATCAAATCTTATTGGAGGAATTTAATAAGATAAAGTAAGCATTTCAATCCTAAGACCTTATTGCAAATAGTGACATGTGAGAAGGAGATCTTGTACTTAGCAATAAGTTCTAAAAATTGGTGGAGAGGTTGCTAATGCATCTATTTCTGGGAATGAATGTCTTAAGGGGTTCATTCTAGGATAGGGGTATGGTTATTAATGTAACCATTGGGTTAGGGATGATACATGGAGAGAATAAATTTTGGTCCTATTTATCCACTTCTTTTTCTCTTGTCTTCTTGCTTTTCTTTGCATTCTTCTGACACCTTACATAACCATATAACCATATTATTTTTTACAGGTTGCATTTATTTTTTCCTTCATGACACATTGCACACATCATTTATCATTTCCCCTCCATAGTCGATGTCATTACCCACGGGTGATTGCATCGGCACATTTTTAAAATCCTGGTCAAGGCCTTCACCCACGGGTGATGGCGTTGGTATGAATACCAAAAAAGACATCTTCACCACATAATGACATAGCACAAGATTACACAGGGAACTCACCATTAGTTTTTTCTCTTTTACGCCAACTAGCATCTGCTCACTCAACTCTTGGCTTGAGGCTTCTTCTTGATTGGATTGGTTTGCATGCACTTTTGGCTCACCTATAGTGATTTAGGACTGGATTGTTTCCCCTCCTCCACCTGAAATCTATTCTCTCTTGGTGTATGGTCTTTTGGGAAATAGATGCATCAACGACTATCTCTAACTCAACTTGTCATTTTGTATAGAGTAGTCTCCTATATTTGCTTATTACTTTATGCTAGCTTATTATTTTATGCACATGTTAGGTTAGCATGTTGTATTTAGTTCTTTATCTTATGTTACATGCTTTACTTCAGTTAACATAGCTATTGCATGCTTATTTTGTTGTTAATCACCCCCATAGTGCCGATATCTCAATAAGGTTCCTTTCCCTCTCTCGACCTAGGGCCTTGGAAACCTTAGGTTGTCTTAGTGTAAGGGTTACTTCCCTTTGGGTATGCGATCTTAACAGTCCCTGTACCCCCTTCGAATTTTATCCATTGTGTGCCGGTCTTGGTGCGTCCCTAACTTGTTGCCTTGATACCCTAGTTAAACGGATGATAAGAGTGTACATTGTCTAGACACATTTTTCCCACCATACGACCCCCAAAACTTTGTATTATATGAGATTGGAATTTTGTAGATATCTTTGATGTTTAAATAATATTTCACAATATATTTTTTTATTAGAGAAAACTAAAATTATATTCCTATTAAAATTTTATGATATATTTAATAATTGTTATCTTTACAACGAGCCTATATCAAGTTTGTAAATAAAAAGCAAGTGAAGTAGGTGCCTTGTTAGAGAGGACAATTGGTCTTTTGATTAAAGGACCCATAAAGCTAAGGATTCTACACGGAAAAGATGATTTATGTTAGATTGTGATTGCATTTAGAGGAGGTCATGTTTATCTAATACTTCATATGTCCCCACCTATGGATATCTTCATGGCTCCTCCACCATTTTCATCTATTATAACTGTATCAATCTTGGTATTCCCGCTATTATCCTTTCTCCCAGCCCACAACTTCATCATTGTATAGTATGGAAACTTGAGAATATTCTACTACATAGATTAACGATATTGGAAAATGACTTTTTAAAAGTATTTTATTTCAATTCAAAAATTGTTTTTTTCAATATTAGATTATAGTTTTTATGGGATTTTTACTCATGTAATATTCAAACGATCTCAAGATGTTTATCATGAATAGTCATTAATTTTATGACAAGTAGACTTCTTTTGATGGAATATCATTTTTTTACTACTATATGAGTAAATTAATATATTTATTGATTATTGATTTAAGTTATATTTAGTAAATTCCTTATTCGTATGCACCTTAGGTTGAAAACCATCTCTTATGGAGCTAATATATTTTTAAGAAAATTAAAAAAAGAAAATAAAAAAGAATGGGAGTCTAATAAAATCACCCTCTCAAATTATGACTTTAAACTTTAATTAGTTAACTCATGGTACGTAGATGTAGAGATATTTGAGTTTCAATTTTCTAGTATGAAGTGATTGAATTACTTACATAAATATTGGTTTATCCATCTCAACTATAGAATGATGGCTAGGCATTTCTTAACCCAATTTATATTTTAGTTCCCGAGTTTTTCTTTGTTGATTTACTTTTGATTTATTTTATTTATCCTTTATGCAACTCACAACACTTTCACCTTTGTTTTGTTCCCGTTTTCCTCTTTCCCCCCCCCTTAAGTTGGTCTCATTGCTCCTTCATTATGTAAGGGATGAAATCTATACTTTAAGAAAACCAACGCATATTCATCCAACTTAAGATTTTTGGTAGATATAGTTCCAAATTCCTTTATACCTATGTGTATGCAATTTGTGGAATCATATAATAGACATTGTTGCAAATGTTGTTATAGTGAAGCATGAGCATTTGGAAACATAAAGAAATTATGACAATTGGTTAACCAAATACAACTTTGTTATCTTTTTTTCTAGGTACAATTCATTTCACCCATATCATCTAATAAGATTCAATCTATACTTTGAGAAAACATAGATGCATTCACAAAGACTTTCATATCAAAATAAAAATCCAAATTAACTTTACATTTGGGCGATCCTTATCCAGCATGCATGAACCTGGTGGACCCCATGGTCTGGGACAATCACAGAATTAATAAAAAAATAAAATTAATTTATTTCAAATTTGTGATTGGCCCAAAACATGGTCCCCACCAGGTTTATGCATGTTGTTTAAGCCCAAGTTTACATTTGGCATCTCTTCCTAAATTGGAGCCCATTAGTAGCGTTGTTTTTCCTTAAAATACTAGGTAGCATGGACCATTGAATTGAATTATAGGCGGTGGTAAACATGATCAACGTTTCATGTGGGCATAAACATCCATTCAAGTGAGTCCATTGACTACACATAACATTCGGTTTGTGCACAGGTGTCATCCACATCCGCACTCATCCCGTTCCAAATAACTTAGCTACCTCTTTACATTTCTGTTTCCAAGTGTCGCACTTTTATGACATCATGCAAAATTTCACATACAAAAGCAGCTAAGTAGAACAATACACATTTACAAGAAGCTCATGGTTGTAGTCAAGTGCACACAATAGATGAAATCGTCTTTGTTTACCACTTACCCATCCTGGATGTACTGTTGCAGACCTTTTCTTTTCGCCCTTGTTCATCTACTTTTCTTGTACTTGCAGGAGAATCGGTATACATAACAGAAATTGCCAAATGCAAAATGGAAGTGGGTGTTTGAAGGTCATCTGATATTTTTCCCTTCTCGGACTGTAAAGGAAAATAATTGTTCATTGAAAGCGTGGGAGATGACAGCAAGTCCTCCCATGAAACTTGAACTCGACCTACCACTTTGCTCTTTACTCCTCCAAATATTCCTCCTGATCTTCTTCTCCATCTCACTTCAAACACAACCATGGCTGCAGATTCCATTATTAATGCTGATAACATTTCACTAGTAATTCCATCCCCGCCGCACTCCAGTTGGAATGTCTCTCTCCATTCAGGATCTGAGGATGCCTCAACCTCCTTAGTATTCAATACTATATTCTTGCTGAGATAATATCTAACAAACAAACAACCTAATTTGCAGCCAGGATTCACTGCAATATTTTTTGCCCCAATAATTTCCATCTTGAGCTTCATTGAAGATGTTTGCCTTGGCCTGGTCTCCTCCATACAAGTTTCTTCTTCTTGCAGAATGCTTGCAATTTATGACTAGAGCTATTATATAAATACACGGAGTTGAATGCATTTATCATATCAATTTTGGTCTTCCACAACTATTCGTCAACCCAAAGGCCATCAAGTCCGCAATAAAAATAAATAATATAATGTGACTAATTTTGCTATATAAATCATGTTGAACATATGCTTAAATTATTATTTCAAAGCATGCCAAGAATTGCTTCGTGTCCACGCATAATAATGCATTGAGCAATATACAAGGAACGAATGTGTTTTCATTATGGTGGGCGGCTCATTTGACATTGTCATTAAAAGTTGAAAATGATATGGATTATTGATTTTTAAATTGACATCTTTTATCTCCTTGCTCTCTGAACTTCTTTAATTTCCATGACCGGATCAACTTTTGCCGAGGAGGATGCCCAGCTTTTAGTTACTTAATGGCCTCCCTTTCCCAATATAAATGTCACTTTTCCAAGTTTAAATGATACATTTTTAGTGACCATTTAGTGACGAATAATGTAATTAATTATTTTGAGTTTTTCATTTTGTAGTCTTTTTAGTTGTTAGTGGAAGCGATTAAAGTTGAGTGCTTCATTTATATTATTACCAGTGATCGTTATTTCTGTTTTTGGAGGGTTTTAATGAATTTTTTAGATTTCCTCTTATATTGATTAGGTATGATGCATCTCTATATGTAAATGATATTTGAGTCATTAGTCACTCGAGGCAATTTCGAATATTTATGATATAAAGAGAGAGGAAGTGGTGAAAGGATGTAAAACACAAGATAGATATGAAATATCTAAAGGAAAAAAGAGATTATATCAAAGATGAGGTTTAGTACGGTGGTACACAATAAAAGTAATTATATTTTTAAAATTGAATCAAATGAACTAAAATCAAAAGTTTATTAATTTAATTATAAAAATAAATTTAAATAATTTCATGGGATTATTTTTATGTATCTTTTTTTCACCAGAAACAGTATTACATTAAATATTAAATCAATTAAATTAGAATGAAAAATAATCTAACTTTAAATTGAAATCCCTATAATTATTAATATAATTGTTAGTGCTTTTAAAACATAAATACAAATGTCAAAATATACACAAAACACATAAATTATTATTATTATTTTTATTTTGATGAAAAAATCTTATTTTATATTAATTCAATACCATAAAAAAATCTTACATTATATTAATTCAACACGTAAATTATTTGATAAAATAACTTCAACAATTGTAATTTCATTAAAAAAAAAACATGTCCCTCATTTATTCTATTGATATTAAAATAAAATCTCAAGTAACTTTGACTGAACATTCCTTCCTGAAAACATTACAATATGCAATTGCCACTCGTAAAATTAACACCAAACCGACAAACCAATTCCAGGCATTCAATGAAAAGACATCGAGTCCATCTGGTTGGAAAATTTCAATGAAGCCTATCATGATAATTTTTAATCCTCGCTGCTGACACGGTAATGTAATTTCTTTTCTAGTGCTGCTTGCTTTTTAGAATTCAATAACAAGTGGCAGGCAATGAAGAGGAACGTAGACGTAGGAGATGACGAAATTAGTGAGATGTGGATAACATCGTAATACATGACGACATTGGTCATATTTGAATTATATATGAAATGCCATTTGCCAGATCAAATACGAGTAAGACATCTGTTGTAAGGCACTGTAACCCATGGAAGCCTTCTCTTCCAACTGATATTTTTCAATATGAATTTTTCTCTTTGCTAAAAGTTGTAAGAATTCAAAAACACCTTTCTAATTAAACCACCTTGTTTCTATTTTTCTTGCGTTTTGTAGTCACTTAGAGCTCTTTGAAAAAAGAGTGGAATTACTAGGTGCTAGGAGAAACACTAAGCCATAACCGATTTTTTTCAAAGCTAAAGAAAACTTGTATTTCAAAATTTATTCAACAATTTTGTAAACCAGAATCGTAATAAATGAACCACAAAGGCTGGTCATAAACTATTAAATCTTTGTGTTAAATTGCCTTTACATATAAAGATTTTAGGTTCGTATCGCAAGTTAAATGAAGAATTGAAACTTCTGGATATGTTGCGTAGCAAGAATTAGCACCAATATTTCAGTTCCCATACTGGAACCATCATCAGAACGAACATTTGCTTGAGAGAAGGGATGCAAAATAGACTAGTATAAATAATTAATTTGACCAAAGGACATGTTCCCCAGAAGAGATGTGAAAAATGAAAAAAGTAAAAAGATGAAATATTACACAATCAATAATAATATAATAATAGAATACTTAAGGAGGAAAACAAAAAGAGGGGGAATTAAAGTGAAGAATTATGGAAGCAAGGGGAGTAAGAAGTCAACAACAACAAATGAGTAAGATAGTAAAAAAGGTCAACGAAGAAAAGATAATACACCAACAATTTTAACACACAAGGTCGGGGGGGATATAGGGGTTGTCAACTTAAGCAAAAGGGATTTCCAAGACTGACTGAGCTTCCACCCATCGTCGCGATTTAGGTTATTCGGGTGTTTCTCAATCTCGACAGCTTCACACAATTTTTTGTTTGTGTAGTGCGATTATGTAGCTATTAATTTTACGTTGTTAATGCAAATGGCGTGCTTTTTTATGTCTTCGTGTTTCGCTAGAGCCAATTTACCAACCTGGGTATATTCTAAGTCTTTAGAATGTTCATGAAGTCTCATTTTTAGTGATCTCCCCATTTCACCGATGTACATTTTTCTGCACACACACGCTATAGAGTAAACCCCTTTTCTTAAATTAGGAAAAACAAGGTTTTTAGGGGTTTTAAGCTTGTTTTGAATGGTTTTTACCGGTTTGAAACAAGTTTTAATGCCCTTTCTTTTTAAAATCTTGGAAATCCTATCAATAGTCCCAGAAATGTAGGGTATGAAGGCTTTATTGTTATCCCTAATGCATATGGATGAAGATCGAGGCGACCTAGACACATCCACCTTAGCTCTTCTAGCACCGACTTTGATTTTCCATTTCTGGTAACCATTCCTTATAAGAATGTTGGTGAGATATTTCTCTTCTAAGTGTAAGTGATCTTATTATCCGAAATTCTCAAGGCTCTTGTAAACAAAGTATTTAAGACCCCATCCTTCTAAGAAGGGTGACGGTGTGAGTTGGCCTTAATATATATCTAAGTGTGAGTCTTTTTTAGGAAAGCTTGTCTTGCAACAGGGCCATCCTCATTTCGTTTGATTAGAACATCAAGAAACAAGAGCATTCCACTTTCTTCAACCTCCATGGTGAATTGTGTGTGTGGTGAATGCATATATAAATGTTCAAGGAATTTATGCATTTGAATCTATACCACCACTTGGGTTTTAGGGGTGTGGATCTAAGTGCTTTCTCTTCAAATATTTCCATGAATAGGTTTGCCACAATAGGTGACAAAAGAGAACCCATTATAACCCCCTTATTTTATTCATAGAATTTACCATCGAAGGTGAAGAATGTGGAGTGAAGACAAAATTCAGTTAATTCTAAGTGCAGGAAGAAAAACTCAAAAAAGAGTTGGATATCACCCTAAAACATTCTAATGCTATCACTATATACCTACTAGAACATTTAATCTAAGGCTTGATAGAGAAAAAGGATAACGGAAAAAACAAAGAAAATAATGGCGATGCACCAAAATTAGGGGTCCTTTTTTCTTTTTGAACATGACATAGTGTACTAAACACTTCTAAACATGATTCAAACACACAATATAACAACACAATAATAGGTAAAAATATAATATGAATGTGAGAATGAGACTAAATGAGGAAAGAAGATGTTAGAAAACTAGTATTTCATGTGAGATATTATATTATTGTAATTTTGGTGAGATAATTTGTAATGTGTAAGTGATTGTTACTGTTTTCACCCTTTTTATATTTAGGATTATATTTAAACATAACCAAAAAAGAATGAAATAGAAGCTACTGGGGGTTATTCTGATTAATTAACTTGCAACATTGACCATGTAATATCAAATTAACATATTAATACTTTCAATAAATGTAAACGATACTAAAGTTCATAAATACATGTTATTGAGTGCACTTGGGTGATTACAAATGATTCTGGGTAAGTTTGGTTGATTTGAATGATGGAACGTGGGAATTTGGATGTGAGAATGCTTCTAAACTAGAACCTGACCTAAAAATGTTCTTGGACAGGACCATACAATAGGGATAGGATTTTCCTTATGGTCTTGATCTATTTGTACGGTATTGACCTTGCTCAAAACTAGGATTTGCAACTTTCTGGGGTTTTCCACTCATCTGGGTATATTTTTCACTCTCTGTCAACCACTTTTGATCACATTACGGGGGCTTATGTATGCTCTGCTCAACCTTCAAACCCTAACCATGGATAAATATTTCTATAAAACAAACATTAGTTGGGTTGTGGGCACCCCCGTGCACCTTTGACGTTGGCACTAATTTGAAGAGGCCTCAAATTACACATTGTTATCCACCTAACATGTGATATCTAACTGTAGTGCAATTAAATTTGACATTCTTTATTTGAAAAGGATTGAATTGAGTTTCTTTCTTGCAAGGCTACTTGAGTGATTGACTTTGGATGCTTGTAAATGTGGGAAGCATCCCCCTAGACCTAGCAGGAAGCTTCAAACTTGTAGATAGTGTTGCCCTAATGAATGTGCTAAGGTATTGTTATCCATATTTCACCTCGTGCCAAATATCGGATCAACCGTGATCCTGCATAAGAGGAAATAGAATCAAAAGTGGACCGTTGGGGAAAAAGTTGGTTCTTTGCCCCTTGTTTTTTCAAAGGGGGTAAAAGTTGCAAAATGGCCCGCAACTCCGCTCAAGGAAAAAGTCAGCATCTGGGCCCAAGTCAAAGCCAAGGTGGGAATTGGAAGAAAGGGGACCCATTTTCGAGTTGTTTTCCCGCCCTCCTATACAGACCCGATATAAACTTCAAGGGCGTATCTTTCGACTCATGGTTCAAAATATTGTAAATCTGATGCCGTTGGAAAGATCTTGGCCTCACGCATGCCATGGGGTCTAAAACTTTAATTTTGAGGAGGTTAGGTGAAGAAAATGGAGGAAATGTCTTTGATCCTTCAATGTGAGATCCATCTGTCTCAACAGCCAGATCAGATTTGATCTGTTTCCACCGTTTCCTCTTCCTTCAAGGCGCCGAACCAAGGATTGATGCAGTAAAGACAAATTTGGGGAGAAATTTCATCAGAGGCATTAACAGCGGTGGTTGAGCTTCAACCCGTTTTCCTTCTTCTCTATCTTTCCTTCTTTTAGGTTAAATCTATAAATACGGGGGCAGGATTCCTTGTAAAGGGTTTGACATTCTTTGTTTTGCAGGCTCCCTCTTCTTTCTAGCAAAGGGATCTGTGGGGTTCAGGCCTTCCACTAAAATTGTAATACGTTTCTGCCTCTTGGCTACTTTGTAATGGACTGTGTCAATCTACAGAGCAATAAAACACGTCTGTGATCGATTTTAGATCCTCTCTTGTCTCTTTTTCTTTCATCTGGACTCCCATTACATATTTGACTATCTATGCTTGTTTATTGTATGCATTTTGTTGGTTTGTGTCTATTAACAAAACAAGTGTTCATCATTCCTTTGCTACATCACCTTGTAGTTTAGCTTTATTTTTTTTAATTTATGTATTCCTTCTATCCCTGTCCCCTTGGTAAGAATTAGATTAGGATTAAGAACAGATCCTCTACAAGTTTCTACGTATGCACCTAAACAAAGGAATAAGGAACCAACCTTTAATCTGGAGAGCTTTTCCATTTTTGCAAGGTCCCACACCTTGGGGAAAGTTCAATGTTATACAATCACACCAAATGAGTCTGCCTTAGAAAAGTGGATTTTTAGAACTCATTCGGGGGTGCTGTGATTTTTCATTAACAGGTATTTGTGAAGTGTAAGGAGCTTTGGGTGCCTTTTGTATTATATTTTACAATAGTAGTCCATAAGATTGTTAGATTTCTTATATATTCTTTCAAAGGTTTTTTAAGTTCTAAAGGATGAATGAGGAAGAGTAATTGACCTAAAGAATAATATGCAACTAAAAGTTTGGGATCAAAGTGGGTAAGGAAAAAAACTATACACTAGGGTTAGAACCATAAGTAACACACTGACCTTACTGTACATGTTTGAATTTAAAGGAGAAATATGAAGTCTAAGGTTTGGAAGCTAGCAAGTGGAGTTTCTAAATGGATTAATCGCATTTAATTCTAAAATATATTGACATATGATTGTGTATGACCAAAAAATATAGATAAGAGACCTAGAGATGTACCATATTAGAATTGGTAAAGTGCACTTGCTTGAGTAAGAGAGAAATGTCAAAACCAACAATATCAAATAGTAGAATTACCAAATTTGAGTGTATACATTTTCCATCCCTTTAAATATGAAATGAAATTACATGATTAAAAGGAAAATATATTTGAGTGTGTAGACACACTTTGTCTTCACTCTATGTTCGTTTTAAAAGATCCTATTGTGTTGGTGTTAGCATGTTCCATGATAAAAATGATTTGTTTTGTGGAGGGAAAAGTTTCCCGTCTTTTTCTTGTACTTGGAGATTTCGATTGCTAAACTTTTCTTAAAATTTAGGGGTGATCTTTCCCAAATTGTGCCAAGGATATGATGGAGTATTAGGTGTATGGAAGACAAGACATGAATGTTGAAGAGTGAGAAGAAGATTATGAGGAGACGAAGCACCCCATGAAGGAAGAAGACTATGTATCAAAGTCAATCAACAACTTTGAAATATTCCCCTTTAAGTGTAAAAGGAGAAGAAGTAATTCCTATGAATAACTTATCTTATTCTATACCTTCCATGACCCCATGATACATAAGGATCTAGAGAAACACCACTTCATCAGAACAACCAAAATCACAAGGAAAATTAATTAGAAAGGAGAGAATACTGTTAAGTTATAAAACCTCCACCATGTACAGAATGAAAATTACGTAACCACCCCTCTTCATAGACCAATAGTTGCGTAATCCCTGGTATGGGTTGACTGGAGGTCTTACCATTAATGAAAAAAAAATAAAAATAAAGTCATAAATGGTTGAGGATTTTAAACGTCTGGGTCGTGTCTCTTCCTTGGATAACTTTTTCAATTCTCTAGTCCATGAAAGGACATGAGGAACAAACTATTTAAACAAGAAGAACATGTGTCCAATTGATCATCGAATTTTGAATGGAGAGAAGTGAGTAAGAAACCATTAAAGTTGGATTTGTTTTGTAGAAGTAAGGTGTGAAAACAAAGCAAACAAGTAGAGAAGGGTGGAAGTGACAATTTTTTCCTTCCTTCAACTTCTTCTAATCTGTATTTTATTTGAATTGGCCAATATAATATTGGGATGAAAGAGAAATTTCCCTTCACAGCCGGTTTTCCCTCAAATTGGGGGTTTTAGGAATAAAATATTGTGTTGTGTGTTGATTTTCTTATCTTTCATTGATACAAAGTAGTTCTAAGTTTCAAATTTCATTCATTAACATTAAGAACTATCATTTTCAACTAAAATTGGAAGTAAGAACAATATTTTGTGGTCTCGTAAATTTCCAAGGTTAGAGGTTTACAGATCATTTTGGTATCAAAGCCGAAAGTTATAGATCCAAGCGACTGTGGTATTCTTTCTTATGTGATTTTTATGATAGTGAAAATGTCTAAAGGCGAAAATTTTTTTACCTTACGATCCGAATATATCTATCGAATAAGTGGAAACAAAGGATTAGAGATCAAATAGAAGAATAAAACTTGGTCCATAGAATTGAGATGCTGGAAAGCACAATGGATAGGTTTTTTCAATACCAATAAGAATTCTCAAATCAACAAAGGAAAACAACGATTAAACAAGATTCCATAGATTTAGTGGTTCAAGATTTGTCAGAAAAGTTTAGCATAGGAAAGAGCCACGATGAGGAAGAAGATATGGAAGAGAGTGAAGAGGAAACTCCTGTTGGAAGAGAGAAGGTAAAATATTATCATGATCCTTTTAAATTTTAAACTAAAGTTGAGATTGAAAGCTTTGAAGGACAAGTAGAAGTAGAGTTGCTAGATAAATGGTTAAAGCAATTGGAGGTTTATTTTAGTGTGCATAATGTCACTGAGGCACAAAGGATTATCTTTGCACATCTCAAGATGGAAGGACATGCTCTGGTTTGGTGGGAAACCCATCTAGCCACTTATGAAAAGAAGAAGCGTCCTATTGTAAGTTCTTGGAAGGGTTTTAAAGAATAACTTAGAGAAATTTTTTATCCTATTGAACATAAGAATGACTAAATGATTAAATGGAAGTATTTTAGACGAAGTAATGGTCAAAGTGTGCAGGAGTATGATGTTAAATCTCTAGATTTGAATAAATAAATTCAACAAAAATAAATCAAACTTAACTCATGAAATGAAAAGTACAGAACATATAGACAAAATGAAAGTAGAATGGAGCAATTTCTATTGAATATGAGAGGGCATTTTATACAATTGCTTACTCCTAAAATCATGGAGTCAAGTATTATCATTTTATCCCCATATCTCTCCTTTATTCCGTAGTCTTACTCCCAATTCCAAGATATTTTCACACATTCCTATCTCTATGAGTTGTGCATGACAAATAATTGTGCACACTCACATATTATTTAAATATTAAATAATACTAATATTCAAACCATATGTTCACACTATGAACACTAATTTCCTAACATTCACCCCCTTAGTGTGAACATGGGTGAGTTATGTCTAGTACCTGCTCATGTTCTACAATACGATGGTTTTCAAAGAGTACCATCAACTCCAACAGGTTTTCTAGTGGAACCATTAACCACTCTATATGTGATTTTCTAAGAGATTCATAAACTCTCAAATTGGTTTTCTAGTGGACCACCAACCACTTTCATAATATCGTACAAGTTTCCCCATTCACATTTTACAAAAGAGAACAAAATATAGGAAAATATGTTCCTAACTATGAACATGAATTATCCATCTGTTCTTATTTACTCTCACACATGCTGAAAGCAAACACTCAAAAAGTAGAAAAAAAATGATCACCAATATAATGAAGCAATCTCTTTATTGGTGACTAACAAGAGATGCTTATTTTTCCTCCATCCTCCTATTAGTGTGAGTTATCTTATGTGTCCTCCTCTCATGTTGGAGGGTCATCTCACATGGGTTAGGTTTAGGGTTTCATATGTGTCATGCACTAGGGTTACTCAGCACCCTATATGTACCCCTTTTCTATTCATTTATGAGCATGCCAAGACACTCCGCTGTCTTTCCTCTATGCAAGCTTTGTTTCTGTTGAGCAAGTTCTTCCATTACTGATCAATTTTTTCCTTGTTATCGATAGAGCTTTCACAATTCCGTTAGAGTGCAACTACTTCGTGGTGCCTCGTTTCCGATTCGATTCTTGTAAACTCTTTTCATGGTATCAGAGCTGAGATCGGGTAAATGTGCACTCAATTTTTTTTTTGTATACTATTACTCTTACTTGGTTTCATTATTTTACTCTGCATGCAAGTCTTTTGATCACTATTTTCTAGAAATTATCTTGTTAATATCTCTAACATGTTTTCTCGGAAAGATTTTTTGTGTTTTTTTTCTTGTGCATGTTGTCAAGTTTTTGCAAAATACCTTGAGAAATTCAGTCGTGGTTGCTACTCAACGAACTGCTGTCCCTCTGGCTTTAGTTTTTGCATGTATCAGGCATCCAAAATCAGATATTGCCACGTTCATTTATTAAAATGGGCAAGCTGAAATTTTTTTAAGCTCTCTGCGTTTTTGTAGGACTCTTTGAGGCATTCTTCAGTCATGGTTGCTCATCAACAAACTACTAATCCCTCTAGCCACGTATTTTTGGACTAGTTCAAAATGCTCAAACTGTTCAAAATACAATACAATACGTCACTTTTTTTCATTGCGCAGGCGAATCATCTGCCTACATTTTTTCTTGCATTCACAGGCATTTTTTGGATCATGTTGCCGACATTTTTTTACTGTTCCTACATTTTTGTAAAAAAATCATCTGACACATTTTTTGTGGCTTGATTAAAGGGGTTTTAACGGCCTGACAGAAGCAAAAACGGACTGTAGACTCCTCCTTGACGCCAACGCACCATGTCTCAACCTTTTTTTTTTGTGCCCACGCACCTGCAATCTTATCTCATCCTAATGTAAAAAAATGGCCTGGAAACTATCTACGCACGGCCTGCAACATTCTTCTCAAAGTTTTTCCCCCTTAAATTAAAGCTAAAACATTGCCTTCTTCTTGGCGTGGCTTGCCTGTAATCTGCAAGCTTCAAACGCTGCAGCCGAAGGTTTCACCATACACCACGTTTTTCAGTTTTTTTGTGGTACAGTCAGTTGGTACAGTCAGTTGGTAATTTCCTTCTTTTTTTATCTCAAAAATCCTCTGCTTTTTTTTTTAACAAAAATGAGCCATGTTTTTTATTCATGCTAAGGATTTTATGGTAAAACAAATCAAACGTTTTTAGTAAGTTTTTAAAAGTTTTCTAAACTTCACCATGTTTCTTTACTATACGACAAGTTTCTAAAACCAAATTTAGCAATTTGTTTTTTAATTAGAAGTTTCATCAAATATTTAAAAGATCTAAATTAAAATTCTAAATCCTTTTTTATCTTTTTTAGATCTTAATTATTTCCTGAAATTAATTAGATTTAATTTAATTAAATCTATCTTTTATTAATTTCACATTATTTAAACAATATATTTCTTTGGCATTATAATTTGGTCTATTGGCTTTGTTGTATTTCTAGCCTTCCGTTGAGTGTCGAAGACGAAGGGTGAGGTCTGGGATTGGCAGGTGGCTAATCCCCCCTCGCAATACAAACAAATCCTATCTCAAATTTTGTGCCATTTTCAACGGGCATACATATGACACCTTTTGCATGCGTTTAGGGCACTTTTTTTATCCGTTTGCAGGCTTATTGGCTTT
This sequence comes from Taxus chinensis, assembly GCA_019776745.2. NCBI lineage: Eukaryota > Viridiplantae > Streptophyta > Pinopsida > Cupressales > Taxaceae > Taxus > Taxus chinensis. The sequence continues at coordinate 732,956,843 of CM034154.1, read as the reverse complement.
TTCTCATCAAATTGCGGGAATTGGTTTTTGCTATAACTTTTGACTCGTTGCTCGGTTTTGAGCACTTCTTTAGCCAAAGTTGCATGTTTTTTCACACTCTAGATGATGGGATCATTAGCTTTGTAAATGCACTAATTTTATAAAGTGCCACATCCTGGGGGGTGTCTTTGTATTGCTTAATTCAGCTCATTCTTTTTAGCTTTGTTCTATTCCTTTTTTTCGTGGACTTGTGAGCACGTCCGCCACAGTTTTATGACAAAGAGGATTCTTTCATGCGACGTGAGACGCTTTTTCTCACCACTAGGGTTGGCTTTTGCCTCCTTTCTATTTTTTGTTTGTGTTTGTTTACGGTGTTCCTTTTTTGTTGTGCTCCACGAAACACTGTTGTGGTCTCCTCTCTTACGCGTTATTACGCTAATTACAAGACGAGTTACCAAGTGTTTCAAACCACATGCACGGACCTGATTGTAATCAATGCACTAAACTATAAAGTTCCGAAAGCAGGGGGATTGTTATTGTCCTGGGTGGTTGTGTTTCTTTTTTGCATTTCTTTCTCTCTCTCTCTCTCACTATGGATGCACTTTCAATTCCTTTGCTTACGTCGTTCAAATTTTTTGAATGGAGATCCAAAATAATAATGAAACTAAGGGGTAAAGGGTTATTCCGCATCACCATGGGAACTGAGACTGAACCAGATGATGAACCTGAAAAATCTAAGTGGTTAAACCGTAGTGATGAAGCTTTAGGTCTTCTTTGCATGTCCATTTATCTTGACTTGCTCTTCCACATTGAGGCATCTGAAACACCTACATCTGCGTGGAAAATGTTGGATGCAATGTTTGGACAACTAGATGACATGAGAGTGCATGAGTTGGAAAACGAACTACTAGGGTTAAATCCTAGTGACTTTGAAAACCTACAAGCCTTCTTCTCAAAATTTGTCCACATTAGATTATTGTTAAAAGGATTTCAAGTAGAAAAGAAAGATTCTCAACTGATCTTGTCGATTCTCTCTTAGCTAGGTCCCGAATATTCTGTCTTCGTGTCAACTTTCTACGCTACAAAAGCTACTTTGGGCAATACTTGGACAATGCCCTCCTTTGACTGTTTTTCATCCCAAATCATTCGAGAACAGGACAAACTCATTCAAATGGGGTCTCTCAAGTCCAAGTCACATGCCCTTGTAGTAAGTACTAGCAAGGGAAAGAAGAATGAAAAGAAGAAAGAAACTAAGGATCAACCTAAGAAAGAAACCAAGATCAAACCTAAAAATGACACAAACACTTCGACTTCTGAGCCTAGGGTGCAGAAAAGTAAGTATTTATGTTCCTATTGCAAGAAGTTTGGTCACAATGAGCAACACTTTTTTAAGAAATAGATTGATCACTTATCTCATTTACTTGAGAAAAATAAAATAAGTATTCCTGAATCCATAAAACAAAGCGCTCTGAAGGCTGAGTCTTCTACTGTAAAAGGTGCTAAAAATGATAAGAAGAAAGGAAAGGCCCTTGTAGCCAAAGCTGCTACTTCATCGACATGGATTATAGATTCCAATGCCTCACACCACATGGGTTCTTCACATGTTGAGTTTTCCAACATCGAACCTTGTGGAATGTCCCAAATCACGATGGGTAATGACACGACAGTGTCGGTTTCCGGTAGTGGATCGGTAGAGATGGATGGGGGAACATTTAACCAAGTGTTGAGTGTTCCTGATCTCAAGCTATCAATATCCTATCAGTTTAAAATTACTCACCTTGGTGAAGGAATGTGAGTGGAATTTGGTCCTAACTCAGTGTTATTCGTGAGCTTAACAATGACACTACAGTGGCTGAGGGAAAGGTAGATCACCGTTCACAACTTTACTTCTGATTCTACACCCACTCCTTGCTCACTCATGCAAATGAGGTTAGTAAGTTATGGCATGAGCGTTTTGGACATCTAAATTATCGTTACCTTGAACAATTGAGTCAAAATGAAATGGTCAATGGGTTGCCTCGCGTCAAGTTTTCTAAGGGTATTTGTGAGGGTTGTACCCTTGGAAAGCATCCTGAAAAGAAATTTGACAAAGGAAAATCCTGGGGAGCCACTCGTCCCTTGGATCTTGTTCACAGTGATGTTCCTGGTCCATTTCCTTCTCCTTCAATTACTAGAGCTTGTTATGTGCTAACCTTCATTGATGACTATTCACGATATACTTGGGTATATTTTCTTAAGCTTAAGTCTGAAGTCTTTGAACATTTTTAAGACTTTAAGGCTCTTGCTGAGAAATAGGCAGAATGGTCTATCAAGGTTCTTCAGACTAACAATGGAGGTGAATATGTAAACAATAGGTTCATGGATTTCTGTACTTCTGAAAGGATCTCTCTGCAGCATACAGTTGCGTATAGCCCTTCACAGAATGGATTCGCAGAAAGAAAGAACCATACTCTAAAGGAGATGGCCACCTGTATGATTCACTCGAAGTCTCTTCCTCTACAGTATTGGGCCAAAGTAGTGAATTGTGCAAATTACATTCAAAACCATGTTCCACACAAGGTAGTAAGAGGGATGACACCCTTTAAAGCCTAGTTTGGATGCAAGCCTGATGTTGAGCACTTTCAAGTCTTTGGATCCAAGGCTATGGCTCAGATTCCCAAGAAGAAACGTAAGGCCTTGGAACCACAATCCAAACCTTGTATCTTTGTAGGGTGTCCTGATGGCGTGAAGGGATATCGATTGATGAATTCTACTTCTCATGAGCTATATATTGAGAGAACTATTAAGTTCGATGAGTCTTCTTTGACTTCTACTTCTCCACCTATTGAGGTTATTCAGCTCACTGATTTGGATTCTAACTCATCATATGATGATACTGTTGAGTGTGCTCCTCGTCCAGATCCTCTCGACCATCAGACCTTTGAGTCTTCAAATTCTGATAGTAGTGATGATGAGGACTATGTCCCTTCTCACTCAAGTGAAGAATCTTCTGACTCTGAGCCTGATCCTCCTGGTCCCCTTTAGGCCAGGAAAACTTTGCAAAGTGCTGGAAATTTAGTTGGAGATACTTCGGATATGAGATGTACTCACTTAGATTTCATTGGACCCCACTCTTTCTTCACCTCTGCCTCTTTTGAGTTGTTTAGGAGTTTCTTCCTTATGAAGAACGATTTCTATAGCCGGACCCCATTGACACATCTTTCTTAGTTGTTTAGGAGTTTCTTTCTACTTCTGGATATAGTTTCTCTCTTGGTTTAGGTCCTATTAGTTGGTCTAGCAAGAAGCAGAATGTAATTGTGATATCATCTACAGAGGAGCAGTCATACGCTACCACAAAATCTATTTGGCTACAGGGTATTTTGACAGAGTTTGGCATCCACTTTCAGCGGGGTGTTCCAAACAAAGTATGGAGTAGATGGAGACCTTAGTAGCTAAGGGTTTCTCCCACCATTCGACTGACCCTAGCCATTTCCGCAGCAAACAGATATCTACTGTGATAAAGATTCCTCCCTCGTTTGTAAGTTAAAGAAGTCTCTTTATGGCCTTAAAGAAGCAAGATGGACTCCTTTTTAACATCATCTCTATTTTCATAAATGTTTATATTCTACGGCAAGATGACTTCATACTCATTCTTGTTCATGACATCAGGCAGCTCTTCCTCTATTATTGATTCTGTGAAGCACATTGCCTTAGCCAACAAGATTTCCATATGACTGACTTAGGTCTGCTTCATTACTTCCTTGGGATCCAGATTTCACAATCTGACTCAGGAATCTTGATTTCACAACCTAAGTATGGTATCATCGACATTTAGATAGCATTCAGACAGTTGATCTAGATTGCAAGACTTATTCACCAAGCCTTTTCATTCTGAGGTGAAGTTTCTTCACTTAGGTCTCTTCTTGGAGTGATGGTACTTCTGTAGCTGACCCATCTACTTGACTTAGGGCTATTTAGTCCTTCTTTTCTTCTTCTTCTTCTAGGAAGATTGTGTTTGTATATGGGCACCTTATTAGTTGGTCTAGCCCTTTAGTTGCCGCCACAGAAGCCCCATTGACACATCTTTCTTAGTTGTTTAGGAGTGAGATCTTCCTCTTATGGGAGCTTATTCATGACTCATCACAGCCTCTACAGATTGCAGACTTCTTCAGCTTTCACTGATGAAGGGGGGGTGTTAGTGTGAGTTATCACCTTATGTGTTGCTAGGCCCCATCCTCTTTCTTATGTTGGAGGGTCATCTCACATGGGTTAGGTTTAGGGTTAGGTTTAGGGTTTCATATGTGTCATGCACTAGGGTTACTCAGCACCCTATATGTATCCCTTTTCTATTCATTTATGAGCATGCCAAGACACTCCGTTGTCTTTCCTCTATGCAAGCTTTGTTTCTGTTGAGCAAGTTCTTCCATTACTGATCAATTTTTTCCTTGCTATCGCTGGAGCTTTCACGATTCCGTTGGAGTGCAACTACTTCATGGTGCCTCGTTTCCGATTCGATTCTCGCAAACTCTTTTCACCTCCTTTGCCTCCAGCCTTCATGAGTCACTACTCAGTATAAGTAGTCATCTTCATCCTCCTTTTGTCCAGGTTCATCTTCTTCTTCAGTGCTTTCTCATCAGCTGCATAGGCCTCATCCATCTTTAGCTTACAGGATAAAATATCTTGGCACGAACAGTACAGAAAGAAGACTTGTGTCCCTTTTTCTTGCAATAAAAACATTCTAATTCTTTTTTGTTTCTTGAAGAACTAGGATACTTTTTCTTTGTATAAAGGGTAGTTTCTTCCTCAATATCTTCTTTTGTTCTTTTTTCTTCAGCTAGTAATGCAGAAATCATACCTTCAAGTGAATGAGAAGGCATTTGACCAAGAGTAAAAACTACATTACTATATTTTGGAGGTAAGCTATTTAACAAAATAGCTTTTGCATCTTCATCATCTACTTGAGCACTTACTTCTGTCAGTTATCTTAGAAGAGATCTAAGATCATTAATATGACTTGACATAGTTGCACCCTCATTCATTTTCAACTTGAATAAGTGCAACTTAAGTGTAAATTTAGCATTCACAGCTTTTGCACCAAATGTCTGACTAAGCAAATCCCATATGTCTTTAGACTTTTTTTCTAAGTCTACATAATGTAACTCAGTGTCAGATAAAGAAAGTCCAATAATGGATTTTGCTTTATCATACCTGGTTTGCCACTCTAGTAATTTTTTTGCATCAGTTGGTTCAGTTTCTTTTCCATTTACAATTCCCCATAGATTTTTGTTCATCAGTTGCATTTGTATTTTCACCTTCCATGTGTGAAAATTTAATCCATTAAATTTATCTAGAGGTATTTCCATGATGGGCATCGAACACAGTTGAAAATCCACCCTTACAATAAAAATCAGCTTTATATTTAACTAAAATAATAAAGCGTATCAAAGTTTGATTGCTGGAAATTATTGACTATTATTTTACAGAATAATTAGAAATGTCAGAATTGTTTCCATGATTTCTCTTAAAATACGAAATGGGTTTCTGTAATGTTTTGACATAAGTTTTCCATAATACAAATAAACAAACCCAATAAATTTTAGAAAATTCCAAATCTGGGTTTTTGAGAAAAACATAAATTACCAGTCATTTTTTTTGGAAGATCAGAATCTAGAAAATGGCGACGGAAGCTTTAAAACTCTCAGATCTGCATCCTTAAGGCTGTGGTTTTGTCCTAAAATCACTCTCATAAATCTTCCTAACCTGCTCTGATACTAGATGATGCTAAATCTCTAGATTTATAGAAATAAATTCAACAAAAATAAATCAAATTAACTCATGAAATGAAAAGTACAAAACATATAAACAAAATGAAAGTAGAATGGAGCAATTTCTATTGAATATGAGAGGACATTTTATAAAATTTCTTGCTCCTAAAATCACGGAGTCAAGCCTTATCATTTTATCCCCATATCTCTCCTTTATTCCCTAGTCTTACTCCCAATCCCAAGATATTCTCACACATTCCTATCTCTATGAGTTGTGCATGACAACTAATTGTGCACACTCACATATTATTTGAATATTAAATAATACTAATATTCAAACCATATGTTCACACTATGAACACTAATTTCCTAACATAGTATACTATGGAGTTTCAGAGACAAGCCATGTTGCTCAATATGTACTTAGAGGATGAGGATATTCTGACCAAATATTTTGGAGGACTTCACACTCACCTTCGAAGGAAAGTAATCTCCACAAATCCCAGGGATCTCAATAAAGCATGTGTGTAAGCATATTACATAGATGAGAAGAAACAGAGAAGTAGAGTCATGGTTAAAACACTATCAAAAACATCTAAAGAAAGAACAAGGAAAAAAAGTAACAAAGCTAAAAGGAAAGGCAAAAATACCACTACCAATTTGAATACTTGTAAAGATCCTAAGAATTTTTGTGAGAACTATTATATCAATGGTCATAATGACACTAGATGTTAGAAGTTGCATCCGAAATTGCATCCAAAGAATAAAACCAAGGTCTCCAAGAAGTCCATGAAAACTGTATGGATAGATGTGGAGGTAGAGATAGAGGATGATTTTGAGGTAGACGAGAGGCTAAGATGCACGACCACCAATATGGATAGCTAGGAGCAATAGGAAAAGATGATTAAGCTATTTCATATTAAAATCCAAATCAAGAGGACTAAGGTAAATGATTTGGTTGATATTGGTTCTCAATCCAATTTATTTCTAATGTGGTTGTAAAGAATCTTGTTCTTGAAACCTATGAACATCCACATCCTTATCCTTTGGGATGGGTGAAGAAGGGTGTAGAAATTTAGGTAACAAGAAGATGTAGGTTCAAGTTTGGGATAAATTCTCAATATATAGATGTATTGGAAGCTGATGTAATTCCACTTGATGCATTTGATGTTGTTTTAAGGAGTTCATACTTATATATCAGGGATGTTATATTCATGAGAAGGGAGAAACGATATACATGGGTCAAGAATGGAGTTAGTTACAATATCCAGGCACACCAACGTAAGTCAAAACTTGTTATGGTAAGTGCTAACCGAGTAAAGAGACTAATTTAGGAAAATCATAATCAATTTTGTTTACTTTTTTTGAAAGATAAGAAAGATGGGGTATAAATTTTAGATATTTCTAAAAAAGGGATGAAGGATTTGTATAATGTAATTCAACATTTTCAGCAAGTGTTCTAAACTCCCAATGGGTAACTACCAAAGTGAGAGGAGAACATGAGATTCGATTGTTGCCAAAGTCCCCTCTACTAAATATCAGGTTGTATAGGAAATCTTTGTTGGAGAGTACAGAGGTACAAAAATGACTCCAAGAGTTATTAGACAAAGGGGTAATATGTCCAAGCACCTCTCCATGCGGTTCTCTTATTGTGATAGTGCCAAAGAAGGATGGTTCTTGGAGGATGTGAATTGACTAACATGCTTTGAAAAAGATTACTGTTATCTATTTTTACCCCCCTGGTAAAATAAAAAACTTGGGAGGATGGGTTGACAACTAGACAGTGACTCATTGACTAATATGGAATGGTACAATTGGGTTTTCAAGTTTTGGGAGCATTACAAATGTTTCAGGGAAGTTTTAGAGGTCTTGGGGCCATCCATCAGACGTAGGATTTTGAGCCTTAAGGAGTTTTACAATGTGAAAGAGGACCTGAGATTAAATAAAAGATTCTGATAGTCATTTCAGGAATTATAAGTCTAATAAGGTGCCTATGGAATTAATCTTTTATGCCCTACATGTTGGAAAAGATGAGACATCTTGAAACATCGTGCACTTACCAAGGTAGTTATTTCTTATGGCATACAACTGACAATCCTGAGAGATAAGGAGAATTTTAGAGGTGATAAATCCAAAATTGGATCTTTAGTCTACCACCATTATATTTAATTGGTTGTTTCCATGTGAAATCATATCAAATTTCACCCAAAAAATCATCCGGGAGCTCAAGTTATCGCCTCCGAAAGTTGGTTGGATGGAGGTTGGATGGCTGGGGGTTGGATGCCCAATGGTTGGCCGGGTCACATTTTTTGATGCGTTCGAATAGTTTTTGATGCTCATCGCAACTGTCATACTTACACCACATCATGTTTAGATAGGTCATGGTTGGTTGGCTGGGGGTTGGACGCACAGGGGTTAGACGGGCCACATTTTTTGATGCTCCTCGTAGCCCTCATATTTACATGACACACAGGTTGGTTGGGTCATGGTTGGATGGCATGGATGGATGAGTTACAAGCCTCATAAGGGTAGGTGAATGAATGACATCCCAACAACCATAATTAATGAGACATGACACCCACGACCACCCATACAGGAAAAGTACCAAAATAGATGGTTTCCCATACCTCTTCAATGCATCCTGCTAGTTGGTGACCCAATTTTCCCTATATATTGTAATATTTACCTCATTTTGAGGGGGATTTTTCAAAAAGGCAAAGGAAATTTGTAAAAATTGTTCCAGAGCTATTGTGAGCTAAAGGCCTCGAATTTGGGCTTATTGTAAAGGATTTTGTATTGTGCTTATGGTGTGATGGATTGTGCATGTATCTGAGCAATAAAATTCATATTTTGTGGCCATTTTTTCCGCAACTTGTATGAGTTTCATCTCTTGCCTTCCATTATATTTATGAGTATATTATGCATGTATCTATCTCCTTGCAGGGTCTATAGTTTGTTGTGCTTTACAAACTTAGGGAATTGATTGTTGTCTTGGATTGTGGCATCTCTACCAACCCTCTCCCTCTTGGTTTCTTCTTATTTTTCATTCACTGGGATTGTCCTGTCCTTTCTTGGTGCATCACCTTCACTTAGAGTAGTTTTATTTCATGCATATTTCTATCCCTGTCTCCTTGGAAAGCATTAGAATAGGGTTAGTTTAGATTTCTATTCTCTACACTTTGGAGAAGTTGGCACTAGGTTAGAGGAAGAAAATGGATTTCTATGGAGGATTATCCTACTTGCAAGGTCCCACACTATAGGATAATCCCATGTTATGCAGGTTGCACTGGTTGCCTAGTACACAAAATTACAAGCAATCAGGGGTGCTGTAAATTTGCATCAACATTTTTGGCATGCCCATTGGGATAAAAATAAATATTTTCACTTTTATTAAGATCAGGTATGTGTCTTGGTGAATTTCTAGCATCGAGAGGCTTTGCAACAACACATCTGGTGACTCCATCTTTCGAATCCATTGGTTTTAGCAGCCCAAGTTCATGAGAAGAGTGCAAACCCAGTTTAGTGCAAGGGAAGAAGGTATCTTTGATTACTTGTAGTTATCTCCAGGTCTAGGAATAAGGGGAAGAAGAGCTCAAAGGTATCCATCTCCACCAAGTAGAACCTTATCAACAACTCCACCTGGTAGACCTTTTATTCAATCAACTAGATTTCTCTGACTAATCAGGATGGCACAACCCAATCCCTATGTCAAATTCATGCGCATTAGTCCACTTGTTCTCAATGCACAAAATCTTGTTCCAGTTGCAGCATTGAAGAACATTCCATATTTCACTGGAGAGAACCAAACTACTCCGATTGACCACATTCAAGACATTGCAAATGTCTGTGTAATTCATGAAATTGCTGACATGGACATCGTTGTTAAGTTGTTGGCATCCTCCTTTAAAGGTAAAGCCTTGAAATGGTTCAAGAGTCTAATAATAGGATCTATCCAGAATTGGGACCATCTATGCATAGCCCTCCATAATCAATTTGGGGAAAAGGGAGATAATTTTTCCCTATTGAAATAATTGACAATAATTAAGAGGGCTTCTAATGAGAAAATGACAAATTTCAATTTCCGTTTTGAATGAACATGGGACAGGATTCCGATAAATGTTAGACCAACCACCGAATGAGCATTCCTCTATTTCTTAAAGGCTATAAATTTAGATATATCCATGATGATCCAATCAATGGGAGGAAAAACACTTCCAGGAGCCTATAACATTGCTATTAGAGCTGAAAACTGCTTGATTCAAGCTGGTAAGATAGCACTAAGGCCACTAATGCCTCTCTATCTAGACATGAGAGCTTCTATAGCTAGTTAAACACAAAATTTGAATCCCATTCCACCCCTTAGGAATCAAAGTAATAGTGAGGCTTCTAATTCTTCAAGAACTTCGAAAGAGTTGCAGGAGGTCATGAAGCAACTATAGAACCTAGGAAATGAGCTAGTGACTATCAAGAGATAGTAAACTCAGAGTTCTAGACTGTATCAGCCTCAAACCCAATATCAAGCTAGGCCCCCATACCAACAAAATAGACCACTAGTTTAGGATGCATATCGAAATTTGAACCAAGGACAACCTCAAGCTGCCAAGTCATTCTGACTATATGATCCAATCATGGCTTCAACGTCAAGATCCTTGGTTCCAACACACAACAATATGGCACATGAGTACGACTAGTGTTACCCCTACAATCTACTTCACAATCAATCAACATGTTTCAATGGTGTACTAAACTAGGCCTTGATGTTATAGACCACTGGTGTGTCCCAAGAACCAAGCCAAGAAGGAAATCAACTAAAAGAAACCCAACAAGAGGCACCTCCAACAAAAACTACATTGGTTAATTGGAAAATAGACCGAATGTGCAAAATCAGCCTAAGGCACCCGTTGCAGCATCACATGTGCCTGTTCAGGCTCCAGAAAATATCATGCCAAGTAAAGGGCAAAAAAAGGATAATTCATCCCCTTTCAACATCATTGACTAAATGAATAAAACACATGTGAAAATTTCCATGTGGGAGTCACTAGGAATCCCAGGGCAAGAAGATTTGTTGCAAGCTATAATGGCCAATTGGTCTGTCTCAAATGGATCAAACCAAGGACAAGAGAAAGTTCTCACTAATGCAGTGCAACAGGGTGGGAGTCAACTAAGCAAAAATTTAAAGCCTCCGCCTTTCTATGTGTCATTTATTCTTGGGAAACACTTAGTACATAATTGCATGATCAATTCAGGGGCAAGTAGCTCAGTAATGCCAAAGTAAATAGTGGATCAATTGGGTCTAAAGTATGAACCAATGCTGAAAGGAGTGGTGCAACTAGATGGAACAATAGTGGGAACGATGGGGATCATTAAAGGCTTAAGTCTTACACTACATGCTTATCCTAATGTCACAGTCTTGCAAGATGTGTCTGTAATTGACCTCTCACCACTCTTTGCATTGTGTTTATTAAGGGACTTCACAACAAAAATTGGTGGGTATCTATCTGCAGATCGGTCACACATAATTTTAGGACGAGGTATGGAGCCAAGGTGACCATCAGATCAGAACCAATTACAAAATTTCACATTGAGCCTCATGTGCCAAGTCCTACCAATGCAAATTGCTCAGCCTTTGATCAAGAAGAGTGTTCAAATGATTTGGAAAGAGGTACCAAGGTCACGGGTTTTCTAGATTTAACTCTAGATGAATGGGAAAATAAAAGGCATGCATTCAACCCATACAAGGAAATTGAAGAATGTGATGTGGGCGTGTATTGTGTACACAAAGAAAATTCACCCATTCCTAATGTCACTAAGCCCAAAAATAATGATGAAAACAAAGTTTGGCAACTATTTTTCGATGGTTAAAGAAGCAAACAAGGTGCTAGGGTTGGTGCAATGCTGGTTTCACTACAAAACATGAAGTACTAATCAGCTTTCAGATTCTAGTTCACCTGTTTAAACAACACAGTTGAATATGATGCTTTGATTCATGGACTTCATTAGGCCAAGAAAAGAGGCATAAAGAACTTGCAGGTATTCAGGGATAGCGAGTTGATTGTTAACCAAGTTACGAAGAAAACATGCCACAAATAATGACCTACTTAAAATCTACAAAAAATAGGGTGTGGGACCTAATTGAAGATTTTAAAGAATTTAATATTGAGTCCATACCTAGGAAGAAGAATGAAGCTACAGATAGTCTTGTAGCAGTTGGAGAAATTTTTGATGTGGTCGACAACATCAAAAGAGACAAAATGCAACCACATATCCAAGTGATTGTAAGGCCAATAGTTCCAGACAATAACACAAGATGGCAAGTGTTTGAGAATGATCAACAGATCATTAATTTCTTACAAGAAGAGGTTGAATTATCATATAGGAATCAAGACAGATTAGAGTAGCAATATGGGGATCAAGTAGTGTAGTTGTGGAAAAACAAGCTTCCCAAAGGCTTGGTTACATTGGAGTCCATCTTCAACCCAAATGATCAATTTCATAAGTAGAAAGCCATCATACAGGTCAAGGGAGAAGATTAAGAGCCAATCTCTATTGGAGAGGGAAAAACATTCCAAATTAGAAAAATAGCTACTGAGTAGGAGACATATGAATTCGTACAACTTTGCCAAGAGTTTCCAGATGTGTTCACCTAGAGTTATGAGGACATGCGAGGATTCAATCCAAAATTTTCAAAACACACCATAGAATTGGATCCAGATGCTAAGCCCATTAGGCAAAAGCAAAGACCAATTAACCCACACATTGAGCCTCTTATGAAAAGGGATCTAAAAAATTTAATAGAGGTAAGCATTATATTTCCAATCAAGTATTCAAGCTGGGTTGCAAACTTAGTGCCGGTCAGGAAGAAGAATGGAGAAATTAGGTTGTGTGTGGACTTTCAAGACCTAAATAGGGCATCTCTCAAAGACCACTACCCACTCCCTTCAATGGAGAAAATATTGCAAGTGGTATCCGGCTCGGAAATATTTTCTCTGCTGGATGGCTACTCATGGGTATAATCAGATAATGATAAAAGAAGATGACCAGTTCAAAATGGCTTTCACCACTAAGTGGGGCACCTACGCCTATAGGAAAATTCTATTTGGATTATCTAATATCAGAGCCACTTTCCTTTAGGCAATGGACATGGCATTCAAGGGGTTGTTAAAAAAAATTGTACTTGTCTATCTTGACGACATCACTGTGTTCTCAAGAAACACAACATATCACCTCTTTCATCTGAGGCATGTGTTTTAAAGGTGTAGGATATTTGGGGGTATCATTGAATCCCAAAAAATACATATTTCTAGATCATGAAGGTAAGCTCCTTGGCCATGTTGTGTCAAAGGAAGGATTGATGATTGACCCAAAAAGAGTTCAAGCAATTTGAGCATTGTCATTGCCAATTCATAAGAAGGCCCTTCAGAGCTTCTTAGGAAGGATCAATTTTGTCTGCAGGTTTATACCAAAATTTTCCACTCTTGTCAAGAAAATAACGTTGATGTTGAAGAAGAGCATGGAATTTAAGTGGAAAATTGAGGGAAAAGCAAGTTTTGAGGCTATCAAAGAGGCTATATCCCAAGCTCTAACTCTCATTAATCCAGAATTCTCTAAGGACTTCATGCTCTAAACCTTTGTTGGTGGGGACATTATTTCTACAATCCTAGTGCACCAAAACAAAGAGGGTTCCGAACAACCAGTTTCCTTCTTTAGCCAAATTTTGGAGGACTATGAAGTGAGATACTCCTTCATTGAAAATTATGTCCTTGCAGTGATCAGGAGTCTAAAGAACTTCAAACATCTAGTCGCAAACAACAAGATCCAACTGTTGGTTTCCCATGCAGGAGTCAAGGAATTCCTTCTGAACAAATATCTGAATGAGAAACGTGCAGGATGAATTACTCATGTTATGGAATATGAAATTGAAATTAAGGTCACTAAGTTGGTCCGTGGAAAAGGATTATGTGAAAAACTAGCCTTGAGTCATCAAGTTGATGCAAGTGATGAAAATGAAGTTGTTTTGGTGCTACATGATAGTCAAGGGCAAGTGAATGATGATATATGCCCACTCCCTATTGGACTCAGAATATGGTTAGCTTCCTATAGATAGGCCTATGACCCCCAGAAATGAAAAAAGAAAAGAGGAGATACTTCAGATTACAAGCTATTCCATATGTGCTTGTTAATAGTGTCTTGTTCAAGAAAGACATCAATGGTGTTCTATAGAGGTGTATTGGAACAAACCAAATTGAGAACGTGTTACAAGAATTTCACTATGGAGCAACCAGAGGTCATTTTGCTTCATGGGTAACAACTCTCAAAATAATAAAGGTAGGTTATTATTGGTCCACAATGTTTGGTGACTACTACACATGGATCAAGAAGTGTAAAAAATGTGCATTTTTCACAGGCAAAGAAAGATTAGCAAAATTTCCATTACACCCAATTTTAGTTGACCAACCATTCATGCAATGGGGATTGGACTTCATCAGGGTAATCAATCCAAATTCAAGCCAAAGACACAAGTGGATTCTCACAACAATAGACTATTTCACCAAGTGGACCGAGGTAGTAGCACTCAAATAAACAAACCAGTCTAGCATACTAGACTTCTATGAAGGAATAATGACTAGGTTTAGAGTACTGACCACTATCATATCAGAAAATGCATTGGCATTCATAGGTTTGAAGTTCATAGAATGGGATATTATGAATGGAATATACTTGAGCACCTCTTCAAATTATTACCCACAGGGTAATGGGCAGGCAGAGTCCAAAAACAAGAATTTTCTAAGAATCATCAGGAGGAATCTAGATGAAAAAAAAAGGACATGGCATACAAATCTCAAATCAACCTTATGGGATGACATGATCACACCAAAGAGGTCTACATGTAAATCCCCTTACAAGATGGTCTACGGGAAAGAGGCAGTGTTGCCTATATCATTAGAACTACCTACATTGGAGCTCATAAAGTAGTTGGAATTGTCTGAGTTAGAACCAATGGAGGCTAGGTATGAAGAGCTGATGGAATTGGAAGAAATCAGAGAACATGTAGTTGAAATGGTGGAGAAAGATCAAGCCTTAGTCAAAAGATGGTTTGATAAGAAAGAAAAAGAAAGGACCTTTCAGGAAGGGGACTTAGTTCTATAGTGGGATGCTGATCAGGCAAAACCAAGAAGGAATTCCAAGTTTGATGCCATTTGGAGTGGCCCCTACATGGTCATGGGATGTAAAAGTAGCAATGCCTTCCAATTATCAACCTTGGAGGGAGAGGAGCTTCCGATTCTGGTTAACGAAATCTATCTTAAACATTTCTACTGAAAGGAAAAATTTCACCCATATATATATTTGTTTAGGAGTTGTAATTCCTCCAAGTGCTTGTAGCACCTCACCTTTTTTTAGTTTAGGTTGCTTTTGTAATAAGTGTTTGTGCACTCTCTGTATATTCTATTTAGAATGTGTATGACATTTTTTGTTTGTACATAGCTATTCCCTTGTTGCTCTCACACTTTCTAGTTTCAAACAGAGTTTGGTGACAAAGCAACCAGTCCTTAACCAGGGGTTTCTTTTGAAATGAAAATATTTAGTAGCGCCCCAGAGGTTGGAATTTAGTTTTTTCAAGTGACAGGATAGTTCTGAAAATCAATATGACTCCATGCCCAATGGATCCCCTAAGGTCACTGGTCTTCAAGATCAAGTAGGAAGATCATCCCGCAAGTCGCCAATTGTTATCTATTTTTACCCCCTGGTAAAATAAACAACTTAGGAGGATGGGTTGAGAAATAAAAAGTGACTCATGGATCAATCTGGAATGATACAGTTGGGTTTTCAAGTTTGGGGAGCATTGTGAATGTTTCAAGGAAGTTTTGGTGGTCTTGGGGCCATCCATCAGAAGTAGGCTTTTGGGCCTTAAGGAGTTTGCAACGTGAAAGAGGACCTGAGATTCAACGAAAGATTCTGATATTTTTTATAGGAATTATAAGTCTAACAATGTGCCTATGTAATTCATCTTTTATGCCCGACATGGTGGAAAATATGAGACATCTTGAAACATCATACACTTCCCAAGGCAATTATTTCTTCTAGCGCACAACCAGAGATCCCGAGAGAGAAGAATAATTTTCTAGGTGATAAAGTCAAAATTGGATATTGATACCATGAAAATTATATTCAATGGGTTTTTTCCATGCGAAATCATATAAAATTTCACCCGAAAACTCATCCGGGAGCTCAAGTTATCGCTTTCGGAAGTTGGCCGGCTAGAGGTTGGACGGGTCAGGGTTGGACGGGTCAAGGTTGGATAGCTAGGGGATTGGACGCCCAAGGGTTGGTCAGGTCACATTTTTTGACGCATTTGAACATTTCTTGATGCCCATCGCACCTGTCACACTTACATGACATCAATGTTGGACAGTACGGAAAATCACCGTATAAAAATAGGAAAAGCACCGTATAAAAATATAGACTGGGAAAATACAGGTGTAAGATCGAAAACAATGATAGAAAGAAATGAAAAATGGCCAAAGACATGGGTGAATTAGTACTCTTTTCACTTAAGAACCATATGAATAGTAGTATGAGACCAGGACTAAATAATGACTCAAAGTGCGTGAATTTGTGTCTATAAAAATGTCAGTCACATATGACAATGTCAGATTTGAAAAAGGTATATTATTATTTTTTTCAGTTATACAACGAGTTAAGGAATGTTCTCTAAGATCTTACAAATTTGAAAGGTTTCATGATAATAAAAATAAAGGTCAGATGTCATAACTGACATGCTGCAGATGTAATAATCACTTTATGGCAGTTTTTGTGATGTCATATTCCTCTTAGTGAATGAGTTAGACAAAGTTGAAAGTTGAAGTGTTGAAAGTGGAAATTATGAGGCATTAGAGTATGTCATTCTCATGCAATTTTATAGGTCTTAATGTGCAATTAAATCATGTTTTTATGCCTTTGTTGAGTGTGTAACAACAGATGTAAAATTGTGAGTTTATCCTTGTGTATGAGATGAAGGGTGTGTGACATGAAGACTGAGTTATGCATAGAAGGAGTTGATGAAGAGTGAAGGAAGAGGAGTTACTTAATGTGTTAATGAGGTATAAAAATGTGTATGATAGATACCGTTGAATTATTTTCTTGCATAAGCATGAAGTGAATGAAAGAAAGGTGAATTAGGAGGTGTGAAAGAGTGAGATAGAGGAGCATGAATAAGAGACCACAAATTGTTGTGGTAGAAAACCAAATCAAGAGTGATAAAAACATTTGTAAGAATTCTGAATTTTTTTCTTAAAAAAATAGATAGTTGGATCTTCCTTATAAGTAGGATCTTGCTAAAGGTTAAGTGGGTGCTTGATTGAAGTTAGGAGTTGAAGTTTCCATGCAAGTAAGCACTTGCTAAAGATCAAGTGGGTGCTTGGTTAAATTTTGGAGTGGGTGCTTCAAGTTGAGTGGATGCTCAAAAAATTTAAATATCAGTAATATTTATAGGAAGATTGTCCACACTAGTGCATTGATTTTAGTGTGGTTTTCTCCCTTTAAGGGTTTCCCACATTAAACATTGTCTTTATGTGTGCTTGTAAGCTATTTGATTTTTTTTTTGAATGTCTTAGTTCTCTCATGAAAAAAGTTGATTAAGTTTTAATAGTTTACTGAGTTTTTGAAATGATCTCAAAGTTTTGAGAAGCATTGATTCACTCCCCTCTCTCAGTGCTTGTGATTTCCAACAATTGGTATTAGAGAAAGGTCCTCTTAGAAAAAAGTTTAATAACTTGGAGGATATCCTTGAAGTACAAGCATGGGTAAACTAGATGAAAAAGTTCTAAAAATGAAGTTTGATATTTTTGAGTCCTTGATTGATGGATTGAAGAAGGAAATCAAGTATATGGAAGATGAACATAGCCAAGCCCTCAAAGAGATGGACTCTCTAGTTGAGAATGTTTCAAAATCCTTAAAGGTAAAAGGAAGATGCTTGCCTTAACATGAATAAGAATTGAGATTTGAAAGCTGAATTAGAAGAATGCAAACAATAAACTGAAGATGTATGGAAATATCGAAAAGAGATATGAAGTTCTTCAGGAAATTATTGAGAGACAAAGAGTAGCAGGTGACAAGATAAGACTATGCTTTGAATGAGAGCCTATAAAAAAGTATGAAGATGAAAAGGCTGGTCCAAGAAGATGATAAACCATGAAGGGTCTAATTAGATAAGATCAATAAGGTACACATCAGTTAGACAACCAAATACATCCAAGTATGAAAGAACCTTTAATGGATATTTCTTTTACTTGTCATAATTTTGGGCATATGGATAAGGAGTGTAATAAGCATGTCAAAGATGAATTTTCCATGGAGGGATAAAAAAGATGAGAGAGCAAGGAATAGAGTATGATTCAAATGCCAAGAAGAAGAACACATTGCTCAGTATTGCCTCTATGAATCATCTAATCAAATTTGGAGAAAAGAAGACACTAGAGGTAAGAACTCCATTGTATGTTATAACTACAACAAGATTGGACACTTTGATAGAAAATGTCATCATAAAGCTGTTAATTATTCTTGGAATTTAAGTTCACAACAAATTAGAAGAAAAAATTATGTTGTGTGTTTCAATTTTCGTGGACTTGGACATTTTTATGAGCATTTCTATTAAAAGGAATATCCTAAGTGTAACAACATATCTCATGCATTAAAAGGGAAAGTTTGAGAAAAGGTATACAAAGTGAATACAATTCTTAAGGGCGAGTCTAAGTCCAGTGGGACTGATATAGATACTGTAAAGGAAGAATGTTGAGAATGAATCCAAGGACAAAGAACTTGAATTTAGGTATGAAGAAGCAAAGTTTGAAAAACAGATAACAATATGAAGATGGTGGAAAGAGTAAAAAATCAACTAAGATGTCATAGGAGAGGAAAGTTCAAGCAAGACATCAAAAGGTGTTGATTAAGTCAAGAAGAAAGAAGAAAATCCTAATGAAATTCAAGAAGAATTCTTACCCCTAATTGTGATAGAACAAGTGTATGAGATGCATCATGTTTGTTTGTCAAGAATTCAATTAGAAAAAAAATACATAGGATATGAAATTGTTACATCTAAAAGTGCACCAAAGAATAATTGAAAAGGTATTCAAAGGAAAAAAGAGAGAAGGGTAGAGTCATCAAGTGCTCCTTTGATGACTTTCTACCATTTTAGTAATCCTAAAAGAAGCATTGTCATGCCTCTAGGATTCTAGGACACATGAACTAGAAGGAATGCATGTATCCTTGTAGATGTACTGTTATCAGTAGGTGCTAATCAAGTTCTTTTCCATGTTGCAAATGTGTATGGAGTCAAAGGTATTTTTTCTTTGTTCCTCTCATAAGGTCTTTGTGAATGTTGTGTCTAAATAAGGTACTTGAAGGTTCTTCTCAAATGTATAAACAAAGAAATGTGTATGCTTGTAGTCATAAGGTATGTGTTAGCATAAAGGTTGTTGTAAAGTGCATCTCTGAAATCATGTATTGGTATAGTGTTAGGTATTTTCTCATTCAAACCAACCATGCCTTGGTCAAGTGTTTAACAAGCCCCACTCTATGATATTATATCTAAGTCTTCAAGAATAGAGGCATGAGAAAATACTCAAACATTGGTCAGTCTTCCAAGGTCTGCAACCAAGATTTGTTTGAGTTTTAAACAAGTATCCTAGCTATGAGAAATGTTTGATAAGACTTATTATGGTCTCACAAAGTTGAAGTAATCTTCAAGATTCTAATCATATGAAGATGCAGTGAAAACTTGAGTTTGATCACATGCCTGACAAGATGTTGTAAGTATAATTCATCAAGAAAGATAAGATTATATATGATCTAAGAGGATCGGTGAAGTAATATAACATTGCTCAATAAATTATTCAAGATTTTAGTCACTCCAACAAAACTTATAATGTACTGTGAAGATGAAGTTATAGAGTCAAAGTCCTTCAGGTACAATCAAATAAGATTACATGATTAAGAAAGTTAACCTACATATTTTCATAAGGTAATGATATCATTCAAGTTTCCTATCTCACTTAAGTATGAGAAAGAGATGTCAAAAAAGCATGATGTTTGGTTCTACTAGACATTTTTTTACTCTAATCCATAAAGTAGTTAGGCATGGTCTCAGTCTAAAGTAAGAAGAGAACTTGAAATTACACTGTCATGTCATGTTGATACAAGGTATGTAATGTGGTCAAAAGGTGCCCAAATTTACAAGTAATAGGAGTTCATGGATAGGTCTTAAGACTAACTTATCAAGTTAAGGAGTTAAGGTCAAACACTCAAACATGTCACAGTCAAGATATGTGTTGGACACATCTAAAATCCTGCAAGAAAATGATGAAGATTTGGCATTGAGCATTTATGAATTCATGATGATATCATTGGTTGATAAGTCTGGAAGAACTTACTATTCAAAAGGATATCAAAAATAATTCTAGTCAAGGTCCTAAGAGTTCAAGAATGAGAACAAGGTAACTCTTGAAGACAAGCTGAAGACAAAGCTTCTCAGTAATCATGTGGTAATGTTAAATGATGCTTCTCAGTGATATTCATTGTGCAAAAAACTGTATATGGGTGATTGAAGATATGTAAGATTTACCCAAGGAGAAGTGCTTTAATATTTGCCAAGAAGGTGGTGAATGTATTATGACCCATGTAAGACTCATAATAGTGAAGGGAGAAGAGTTAAAGCTCTATGAATAGATAACTAGTTTCAAAACTATAACATGGTACAAATTTTAAGGAAATTAACATAAGAAAATGTGACATATGACTTGTAATCTTTATCAAGTAGAGATATGCATCATAGAGGTTTGATTAAGAAAGTGCATAAACTTAAAATTATTCTTGGATAGATGCACTGAAATCCTGAACTTAGGGTATGAAGGTGAAAGGTGATTGCGATAAGTGTAAGATTTTATGAATGAAAAATTCATGAAAATGGCATAATGCAACATCTAAGAGTTAACACTGAAAGGATTGTGATAGTCCATAAGAAATTAAGGAATAATGATAGTATGATTTGTGTTGAGGAGTTTGGAAAGTATTTAAGGGTTAATGAAGGATTGGAGAAGAGCATCAAGGATTTAGGAAACTTCATTAGGTGCCTATCAATTTGAATTTAAGAGAAAGTATCAATACTGTAAAAATTTCCATATGGCTTGGACACCTTGTTTTAAGGGTTTTTGATTGAAAATTACGAGTTCAAATGTGAAATCTTCAAGAAACCTATGTAAGATTGGATGAAAGAAGATGACTAGGTTACAGACAATGTGTCAAGATTTAGAAAAGAGAGAAATTTGTGTATAAATGGGAGAATAACCTCTTGAGAATAATAGTGCATAGTTTGACTGTGTGAAAAACCATCGTTCTTGAGGGTTTTGTAAGAAAAAACTTTATGAAAAAAAATCTTGAAGCTATTCCTGAAGAAAGTGTCATGATAAGTGTTTAAGGATGTGATGACTAGGGATCTTCTAGAACTCAGGTAAATCTCAAACTAGAGGTGAAGAAGGTCTTGAAAGACCATTATTCGCTCAAAGACCCTGACTTGACTGTGTGTGTCTGCACAAGTTTATCGATTTAAAGTGAAAAATTATTGAAAGGTGAACTAAGATTAAATTTAATTTAAATTATCAATAATGGTGATAGTAAGTTAAATGGAAAAGTGATAAATACATTAGGTAAGTTAAGAGGGGTTATAGAGTTACATTTCCTTGGTAAATTTGGCTGTACAATGTTAGTGCCATTGAAGTGACTAACTAAGAAATGTTAAGAGAGATAAGGATAAAAATTACCTATAGGATAGTATTGAGGATTTGGGAGGTTATTTTCCAGTATTTAAGGTCATTTGGTGAGTTTTGAGTCTTCTAGAGTCCAAAACCAAGCAATATTGGTGACTTCGTTGTCTCAGATTTAAGGAAAACCAAGAATGCACAACTAGACTTGATAGGATAATACTTTGAATAAAGAAAATATATGAGTTAGGATTAATGAAAAAAGTGAAGGAATTCATAGTGGATGTTGAGTGAGGAATAAAATTTCAAGGAAAGAAATGTTATCCAAGAATTCACCCCCAAGGTAATTTTGATAACATGCAAGCAATTATATTGATTCAGGGTGAAAATTCATGTTCCTAGGGTCCCCTCATATTTGTATAACTCCCCTGTCGAAAAGCAAGAGAGCAAGTTCTGAGAAAAAAAAAAAAAAAGGGGTTCAAAAAGGCAAATAGGTCGATCCAGGAAAAATCATGAAAATTGGCTAGGTCCTGCTCAAGGTCGCCTCTGGGACGTGTGGGACAGAAAAGCCCGAACCGGGCGAAATTAGCACAAACAGTCCGAAACGCAGCAGGGACAAATGGGACAAAAGTACGCGCGGGACGCGGAAATCCGAACTAGCCGAAAAGTTAAAAAAAAAAAATTGACTAACTGTTGAGACAGGCAGTCTGGGACATCTGGGCAATTAGTACGCGAACCGGCCGAAATTTGTCAAGGCGGCCAAAAAGCAAGTGGGACAGTCAGGACGAAAAGGCGCGAACCGGCCGGATCGGCCGAAATTGTCCCAAAGGGTCCAAAGGCAAATGGGACGTCTGGGATAAATGAACGCGAAATGCCCGAACCGGTCGAAAAGGAGAAATTTTTCACTAACTGCTATGGGAAAAATGGGACAGAAATGCCCGAACCGGCCGAACTGGGCGAAATGGGAACAAGCAGTCCGAAACAAACTGGGACATTTGGGCCGAACTGGGCGCGAACCGGCCGGTTCGCCCGAAATCAGCACAAAGAGCACCGAAACCAAATGGGACAAAGGGACGCGTGGGACACGAAAACCCGAAGAGGCCGAGGACCAATCAAATCATGACACGTGTCACAGGAGGAAAAGTCAACGTTTGGTCCAGGAACTTCAAACGACCATAACTTTTGACTCCGAGCTCCGATTTTGATAAAATTGGACTTTCTGGAACGGGCACGACGTCCTCTACGCCACAAAAACTGGATTTCTTAATTTTAATGAGGATAGATATATTTAAATAAAGGAAATGTGTTCGGCTCCAGTCAGTAAATGCTCTTTCCCGTCAAATGACAGAAAACGCCTGCCAGGTCCAAAATAGCTGCCTGCACTCAGAAGGCCATAACTTTTGCATTTCTCAATGAAATCGCACAAAATTGGTACCGTTGGAATCATGTTTCCGAGCCCGATGCAAAGAAATCAAGAAATTCTGGATTTGATCAGAGACTGATTGAGATTTTTAAGAAAACGTGGCCGGGTTCTGAACAGTGTTTTATTTGGTAGCTGAGAATGCATTTAAGAGGCATGGTCATCATTCTTTCTCTGCTGCAGCACATGGGACAGTATGGGGAGCCTTTTTCAAGTAATGGACAACCATTCCACTCAATTTAATGCCTCTTACAGGTGGTTGAAGGACAGATTTTGGGATTTACATTTTCTCTTCTCTTCTCCTTCTCATTTTTTCTATAAATTAGAGTGTTGGGCCCATTGTAAAGGGGAGAGTTTTTGGGTAACAAAGCTCTGTCAAAAATTTGTGAAGCCAGTGTGTTGCAGGCCCTTGTAGTGGACTCCTTGCATGGTGATCCAGGCCCTTATCTTGTAATAGATTGAACTGTGCATATCATGAAGCAATAAAATATCAGTTTGTGGATATATCTTCCCCTGCTGTGTTTCCTTGCATTCTTCTTGCCCCTTTAATCTTTCTACAAGTATATTGTGTCTATTTATTATGTTCTTGTAGGGATTCATTATCATTGTGTATCCTTGAAATATTATTGTGAATGCATTTTGCTAGATTATGGTGAACTGTCATCACCTCTTCTAGTGTGCACTTTGCCTCTGTATTTCACACATTTGGAGACCACTCTCCCACCCTCCCTTTCTGGTGTATCACCGCTTTAGTGTAGGCTTTCATTTTATGCATTCTCTTTCCCTGGTCCCTTGGAAATTTAGATTAGAACAGTTAGCTTATCCTGCATTAGAGTAGATTGTGGCAGGTAGTTTAGGAGCAAGAACCAACTTTCTCTGGAGGTCTGTCTCAAGCAACAAGTCCCACAACTTGGAGATAGTACCCATGTTATCCAATCACACTGGATGCTTAGAGTGATCAAACTAGAAATCTGATCAACATTCAGGGGTGCTGTGATTCGGTGATAACAAGAAAATAATACAAAAAAAAGAGTCAAGAAGTATCAAGAAAAAGACAAGAATAAACAAGAATGCAAGAAGTGAAAACCAAGGAAACAAACAAAATGAAGATAAGTGAGTGAGTGGATAAAAATGAGGTCTTAAAAAAGTTTTTTTAGAGGTTATACAGAGCTTGAAATAGTATAAAAGAAGCAAACCCTAGGTTTTTAACCTTCAAACCCTAGCTAAGCCTAGTAGATAAGCCTAAAAAGAGAAAAAAATTGAGTTGGGGATGATAGAGGAGTTAAAAAACAAAATTGGCAAAAAAGAAATATATTCCAAAAGGATATTTAGAACACTCTTTACTTTTGATTTGTTTATTTTACAATTCTCCCAGTTTCAAGATTCGTATAACAGAAGGGCTAATTACAAAAGCTAAAAAAATGCCAAAAGAAGAATAATTTTTTATGGCTTAAGAGTTAAGGTCTAAAATTTCATAAGAAGTCACAGGAGCCAAATAGGTATCTAAAAATGTTACTAGTCAAGGTTTATGGGGCATATTTAAGGAGTTGTGTCAGAAAACAAGTTTTCTAGGGCTACAAGGCCATATGGAGGTCTATAGAGAAAAGTACTAAAAATGAGTTGATGAAACTTATTGAGTGGATGATTCATGTTTGTTAGATGGTTTTGAGCATGTGTAAAGATGAATTTGGGTTTTGGTTCAATTTATTCACGCATTTTAGTAGTTTGAGAAAGATATGGCTACTTAGGCAAGGTTGTGAATCTTGAATGAAGGTGATTGTACAAAGTTGAAATTGTGACTTCTAATGCTTTGTTGGTATTACATGAGGGATGTATGCAGGTCAAAACAAGTGATATGGAGGATATAGTGATGTAAGCAAGTATGTTGACAGGGGAGAAAAGCTCATAATCAAGAAAGTCACTATATCACCAAATGAAGACTATAAACACTAAAAAAGTGACTCATTAGTGCAGAGGTGAAAATGTTTTCTCATCTACATGACATGAGATCAAGGTATGAAGTTCAATTCTTATCATTCACAGTTAGATAGTGGTAGTATGTTCCTAGGGGGAGTGATAAAGTAGAAATTTCAAGTGATATGTGAACCTCTATGGCTTGAGAAATTTTGACAAAATTGCACTAAGAAGATGCTTCAAGGATCTAAGACCTAAATGAGCTAAGCCAACTAGTATATGACAGAGTTAAGTTATTTTTTGAGCATAATAAGCTGAGATAAATGAAAAAGGAAATAAAAATTATGATTTTGTAATGAAAATTATTGTTGGCATGTGAATATGCATATGTCCAGGGGGAGATACAAAGATAAAATGTTGTTATAAGGCCAAAAATAGAGCCAAGGAAAGAGAGACAGGTTTGTGAGATTGAAATGACGTGTTTGATTGATGTTTCCAACCAAGAAGAAGTATTGATATTATGAAAGAAGATGAATAAGGTTTCCTTAGGTATGTACTTTGTCATTAATACAAAACGGGGGAGAAGAATGAGGAGGTTTTCAGTCAATGACAAAGAGGGAATTTGTTGGCATGTGAGTATTGAGTTGTCATTGATGCAAAATAATCATTAATGAAAAAATAGTATGAAGGAGAGTAAGAGGAAGCTTGGAGTGAGTGTAATAATGTAGGACAAGGTAGGTACATGAGGAAAACATGGAATGTTCATGGATTATGAGGTGAAATAGGCTAAACTAGGCCTATTTCAGAGACCTGGTGCAAGCATAGTATGGAGCATGGAGCTAAGAAAACCATATCAAAGTAGAGAAATCATAGACCATCTATGGTGATGATATATAAATCATGTGGAAGGTGGCACAAGTCAATATTTATCTATTAGAGGCAGACTTGAGGTCTTTTCAAAGCTTATTCTTGAGATTAAACTAGATAGACATGCAAAAACCAAGGTGGTGGATGAATTTCAAGCAAGTGAAAAATAAAAAAAGTCTTGGTACATGTGAAGGATGTTGTCCTAGTGTTGTGGAAAATTTTTTAGGTCACAATTCTAAGGGACAAGTAAGAAAATGAAGTTTAGGTGAAAAGTAGCTCTTGAAATGACCATTTCTAGCTCGAGCGTGAAGTTTGTGATACTCATTGGGACATTAAAAGTTTTCATGGTAGTCTAACCCCTTCATAAATATTGGGGCATCGATTATAGAGAATTTTTCAAGAATAATGACTTAGAATGATGGCCTATAATTTCATGAATGAAGCTTAACAAACTAAGTAGCTTAAAACCCTCCCAAAACCCTCATTTGACAATGGTGGAGATGAACTGAAGCATTAAGTCATGAAATAACTTAGGCAAGCTGATGTGATGATTTAGGCATGTATAAGAATTCTTATAATCCACTTTGGTTCTGGCCTCATTCTCTAAGTCAATTGGTAAAGTGCTCAAATACCTCTATTTTGAAGAAATTTTCTTGTACAATCATATGATAAAGTATTCATGAGAAAAACCCTTATGTGGAAGAAATATTAGGATGTTCTCTATATTTACAAGAATTTATTTAGGGATGTTATTTTTACATTTTGGTGAACCATGTCATGCAATGTGGCATACTGCTTAAGTGCTAGAAGAGCTAAAACTAGTCAAGATGGTTTTAAGGGTTGATGAGGTAAAAACATGAAATTGAAGAAAAATATGAGCATGGAAAATTGATAGAGATATAATACATCATGATTAAGGTCATGGATTTATTTTGTGAAGTTATTTTGTGCCAAATTTTAACTGGTGCAAAATGTCCTTTTAGGCTTGTCAAGAAGGTATGATAAATGGAAGTGTAAACATGTTTTTCTCCACATAACCCCTACATGTGAGTGTTTGAAATTGAATTATAGGACTCCTATGAGTTATTACAAGAATTGATTTGGTATAAAATTATGTTTTAGTGTGTTGGAAGCCTTTGTGAACAAGACTGGTTTTTTTGGTTTGAAACATAGTCATATCTATCACATAAATGCAAGCATTATTACACTAAAATCCTTGAAATGAATCTTTCTAGTAATATTAAAAGATACACACGGTCTATAGATTTCTAGAAAGGTATGGTATAATCCATGAACATGTGTGTACAAGAAATTATACTGCATTTTGTGAGGACTAATTTTTTGGGTCTGCAACTCCATCTGGACCTTGTTCAAATCGGTCTTGCATGAAGAAAATGGAAGTGTTTGAGCTCCTCCAAGTTTTTAAAGGTTAATTAGAGGTCCCTAAAATCATTTTACATGCATTTATAAATATTTAATAACCATACATTGTTTTTGGTGAAGTAATCTCTTGGTTGTTTTTTGAAGATGTCATGTCTGTGCACACCTTCTTGAGCATATGAGCTCTAATGGAGTATTGAAGAAGAAATGGTAAGTTAAATAAGTTGTAAAGGATTAATAAGAATAATATAGGTCACTTGCAACGTGAACACAAGTTTAAAATACTTGGCATGTGTTAGATGAAGCTAAAAGACAAATATTCTAAAGTTTTAGAAAAGGAAAAAAAACTGAGAATGTCAGTTACAAATGGAAATATTAGATCTGGAAAATTTATATTATTAGTTGTTTCAGTTATGCAATGATTTGAGTAAGGTTCATTTCATAGGTTTCATGAAAATAAAAATAAAGTTCAAATGTCATAACTAACATGTTGATGTAATCATCACTTTATGGCAATTTTTGTGATGTCACCTTCCTTCTAGTGAATGAGTTAGAGGAAGTTGGAAGTTGAAGTGTTGAAAGTGGAAATGAAGAGAAATTAGACTATGTCATTCTCATGCATTTTTATAGGTATTAATGTGCAATTAAATCATGTTTTTATGCCCTTGTTGAGTGTGTAACAACAGATGTAAAATTGTGAGTTATCCTTGTGTATGAGATGAAGGGTGTGTGACATGAAGACTGAGTTATGCATAGAAGAAGGAGTTGATGAAGAGTGAAGGAAGAGGAGTTACTTAATGTGTTAATGAGGTATAAAAATGTGTATGATATAGACCATTTGAGCATGTTCTTGCAACAACATGAAGTGAAGGAAAGATAGGTGAATTAGAAGGTGAAAAAGAAGACAAAAAAGTTGATTTAGAGATCACAAATTTTTGTGTTATAAAACTAAATGAGAGTGATAAAAACTTTATAATAACTCTAATTTTTTGCTTAGAAAATGGGGAGTTGAAGCTTCCTTGTGATTTGTATCTTACATAAGCTTAGTGGGTTCTTGACTGAAGTTGGGAGTTGGAGCTTCCATGTAAGTAGAAGCCTATTGAAGATCAAGTGGGTGCTTGGTTAAATTTTGGAGTGGGTGCTTAAAGTTAAGTGGATGCTCAAAAAATTGAAATCTATCTAATATTTATAGGATAATTGTCCACACTAGTACATTGATTTGAGTGGGTTTTTATCCCTTTAAGGGTTTCCCACATTAAACATTATCTTCCATGTGTGCTTACAAGTTATTTTTTTTTTGTTAATGAATTTCTTAGTTCTCTCATGAAACAAGTTGATTAAGATTGAATAGCTTACTAATTTTTTAAAATGCTCTCTAAGTTTTGAGAAGAACTGATTCACCCCCCAGTGGTTGTTATTTCCAACAACCTACACACATGAAACCTCTCAAGATCATTGTATAAGACAATTACATACTATAAATTTAAAAAATACAAGTATATTGTGGTGTGTATTATCCTTGTATTATTTTCCATTGTATTATAATAAATATACTATATATTTCCTCCTCTATCATTCTCACGCGTTTCTATAATATTCTATTTGATTTCTTAAATAGGGTTGTTTACAAATTACCTCATGAGCCCTATATTAAAAATGTGCCTATCCATAAGAATGATTTTTTTATGCGAAATAACAACACCCCCCGAATGGACAAGTTGTGGATGGGGAATTAAGTGTGATTCCCAAACATTGAGATATCCTAAGTGTGGAATATGCAAAATAGGATAGCTTTCTGGAGAAGGCCAGTTCCTACTCCTAATCCTAGCTGCCACAAACTACTCCTAATACAAGCAATACTATTGACTAAACCTAATCTAATCTTCCAAGGAGGAAGGGAAAAGAAAAATTGCATGGAATAAACCTACACTAAGAGCGGTGATACACCAAGAAAAGGAGTGCTAGAAAGATTACCAACCCTATAAAATGAAGAAGAATGCACTTGGGGAGATTGGTTATACACCATATACCAAGATGCACACATTACATGATTTCCAAACAAACACATCAGCACCAAAACACTGCAATGAAACATAAGTTTGCATAAAACACCTGATAGAAATGAAATACAAGAAAGAATAATCAAACCCTGAATGATAGAATATTTAACAAAAAAAAAGGATTTCGTTTCTCAAGAATATCCACAATACATTGCAGTAGGGAAAGGCAAAGTTCCATTACAAATTTAGTGTGAAGGCCTTGAGCCCCATGAAATTCACAACATCCCCAGTAGAAGGAATGGAGAATAGGAGTGTAGAGGAGGAAAAATGAACTACCCTTTGCACAATGAAACCCCCCTTACATTTATAGAAGAAGATTCAAGAGAAGAGGAAGAAATCTGAAATTGCTTCTAAGCCCACAAAAATCATCATTGTCTTCCTGCAATAGTAGGAAAACCTGCAAAACTTTAACTCCTTGTACCTTGCCTTGTGTTTTAAGAAATGGGATTCATTATGCACCTGGGTATGGCCTCTAGCTCTACAATTTCATCATGGATTTAACTTACCTAACTCACTCATTTCCCCTCTCTAATCATTTTGTGCTAAAGAGCCCAAAAATAACTTTCCAATGACTACAACTTTGCCAAAAATAGAGTGCAAGAGAAGTTATCATCATTTTTTGCACAGGTTTCTTGCATGGGTTTATCCTCACCTAACCCCCTAATCTCCACATTTTGGCCTCTCCATTTAATTCTTCACTAGAAATCCTTTCCAACAAGTACAAAATCATTAATTTTGGCTCAACATTGCTCAAGTTATTTAATTTTTGAAAATGGGCCATCATTAGGGTTTCCTTTGCATCCATCAAGCTCCATTCCTTACCCACCAAGATACTTCATCAATACAGCTTGCTTGCATGCATGCCATTGACTTAGCGGGTGGCTCAGTACCTAAAACTCCACCTACTGCTTGACATGTCAACAATGTAGCTCAGAGATCTTCGTTTAATTTTTTTTGGGCGGGAGTTCAAAGTTTTTGGGATTTCAGGCCTCAATGATTCAGAGATTTTTAGCCCATGGATTCGGGCTTCTAGTGCCTCAAACCCTGAAAAAAATGTCCCCCAAGTTCCGAAATCACCCAACTCACTAGTCAACCAAAATTTTGGACCTTCAGGGCCCGCGACTTCAAAGTTATCACTCACCCCATTTTAGACTTTGTTCGCCCCCATGTCCAAAGTCTATCTCCGAATTTTGACTCACCATTGAACGTCGCATTTTCCTTCGGATTGCCACGTTGACCATGTTTTCAATCTTTCAGCTTATTGTGTTTTTGGAGGAAATGAGCTCGCCACTTTAGAGTTTACCACCGTTGAGTTCCGAAATGCTTCACCATTGACCTATGATCTCAAATTTGACCCTGAAAACCCCCAAGCCCTTCAAACTTTGAGATCATGGGGTTTCAGGCCTTTTTCTCATTTTTGCATTCATGCCGAAGAATCCTCTGAATTTCTCAATCACTGAAGTCTGAAAATTTCAGACTTTGGGGTTCTTCCCAGTCTGAACTTGCTTTTTCGGCTGAGCCATACGCCAACCTCCATGAAACCAATTCCATGCTCCAATTCGGCCTCAAGCTTATTTGACCACACACAGTACTAACCTCTTTACTCCATGCGAGCTCAACCTACAAAATCATGAGTTCCCAATGAAACCTACTTGTGCCCTAACTTAGTGAGAAAGCTTCCAATTCCCCTGGGCTGAGTCAGCTTTTCCATATAAATAAAATCGGCTGATGCTTGAGCTTTTCTTGGTCCATTCCATTGTTTCAATCCCATAACCCCATGGTTGAGCCACCGATAAACTCTTCATCGCAACTATCTCACTGACTCAAGCCGAGCTCTATGCTAATTTTGAGGTCACTTCACCATGCTGAACCCAATTTCCTCCGTGATGAGCTATCCTTTGGTTCCCCGATTCATAACTCACCTAGGTGAGCTGACCTTTCAATTTGTTCAAGCTCCATTTGCGGGCTCCTGATCCATTCCCCATTTCCCTAGCTGACATGTCCCTTCAGCTTTGCTATCCAGAGCCAACTTGGCCCACCCAAGTTCTGATGCAACTGAGCTTGTCGAGTAGCTCTTTGAGCTACTCGGAAAGCCCTCCTCCAACTCACCCCTTTTCTTGCACATTCCATCTTGTTGAGTAGCTCGACGAGTTACCTTTCAACTTGGTGGCCTCCTTAGGCCCAATTTTCAAATTTTTGACCCCTAAACCTTATCCTTTAGAAAATTTTCAGTTTTATTCATGTTAGAAGCCTCATTAGGAGTGTATGCAAGGGATTTTGAGGCTCGATATGTTTTGCCTCCAGTTTTTCTCACTTTTTCCATATGTGGGCTCAGAGGGCCTGTATTTCATCATTTTAAAAGTTGATCTTAAGGGTCAAAACCCAGAAGAGGAACAAATTCCTCGATATGATTTTCACTATGGAATCCACTGAATGTGCCTCATAAAACCCCAGAAAATTCATGTATCTCAATTTCATCCTTAGGTTCCTTGTCCAGTGTAATTAGATCTTGTTAGATCCCTGTAATCCAATTTGGCCCGAGGGGCAAAATTGGATAACAATTTGGCAACTCACGGGGAAACCTACCTGTTAGATGTTCATATACCAATGGGCTGATTTTTCCATTAGGAATGAAGTCACAACTAATAGCCTATAACCGATACGACCTATTGCTCTAGCACCCTGGAAACTAAAAGGAATGATAACTAGATCATACCAAGCCAAGAACACAGATGTTAATCAAACACCATGATCAATAAGATGAAAGTAATTCATCAGAATAACTTTACATTAAACCTTTGCAAAAAAATGAGCAGAAATATCATATATTATTATGGAACTCAATGAAATACAATGAGGATGGACCTTGCTTATATAGGTAAGGAATAACAATCTAAGAACCAGTCAAGGTCATAGATCAAGCCATAAATCATGGAAAGAACTAGTCATCAAAGAACTAGTTAAGTCCATAGATTTATGAGAGAACTAGACATCAAGGATCTAGTCAATACCATAGATCAAGGAAAGAACTAGTCAATACCATAGATAAAGGAAAGAACTATACTTAACAACTAGATAATATCCCCCTAATACCTAAATAAATAAAAGGAAATATCCACACACATAAGTGGGTGAGGATAAAACAATAAAGGTAAATAAATTACCTAGTTGAACATGAGCTAAGGTAAATACCTACTCTAAAACGCCCCCTCAAGTGATGCTAGGGGCCAAAATAGAAGTGGCATGTCCACATTATGAGTCCTGACAACTAGGCTTGATGAGGTACACATGTACAATATATCCGTGAAGAAATATCGAACCAAAAGAAGGAAAGAATCCTGTTAGAAGGAAAGAGAAAGAAGAAGAAGAAGAAGGAAGATGTTATCATGAACACCCCTAAGAAAAAATTCTGAAACCCCAAGCATTCCACACAACTCAAGGTAGAGAGGTGATGCAAAAGGCTTCGTAAAGATGTCTGCAACCTGCTATTGATTCGGAAGGTACTCCAAGCAAAGAACTCCATCCTGAATGTGCTGACGAATGAAGTGGATGTGTATCTCAATATTCTTGGTCCACTGGTGCCCAACTGAGTTGTGAGAAATGTGAATTGCACTTTGGTTGTCACACCAAAGTATAGTTGGTGAATCATGTGAGAATCCAAACTCTGTCAATAACTGGTGAAGCTAAAGAATATGCTGACTTGCTGTAACTACTACCCTGTACTCTGCCTCTGAAGATGAAAGTGCAATATCCTGTTGATTTTTGCACACCCAAACAACTAGAGAAGAACAAAGACAGAAAAGATAGCCAGAAGTGGAATGCCTATCATTAATAGAACCTGCCCAATCTGAATTTGTATACCCAACCAACTGAGTAGAACCCCTAGTGTATTGTAGGACAAAGTTGGAAGTGCCCTATAAATAGCACAAAATCCTTTTAGCAGCTTGTCAGTGACTACTATGAGGAGAATGTGCAAACCGAGATACAAGCCCTAATGTAAATGAAATATCAGGGTGAGTATGGGTCAAGTACATGAGACTCCCAAACAACTTCCTATACAACGTAGGATCTCAAAGTGGTGTGGTACATGTGGAAGTAAGAGTAACCCCAGACTGAAAAGGAGATGGAATTGGCTTGCAATCAACCATATCAAAGTGCTAAAGAAGATCATGGGTGTAGTTTTTCTGACTCAAATGAATCCCTGAATCTATCTGAGAAATTTGTAAACCAAGGAAATAATGCAATAGCCCAAGATGTGTCATTTCAAACTGTGTAGAAAGAGCCTTCTGAATACTTTGAATGTGGGAAGAAGAGCTGCCAGTAAGTAAGAAATCATCAAAATACAAGACAAGTATCACAATATCCTCACCAACATACTGAAGATACACTGTATGATCAGAGTGGCAACGAACAAAACCAGTAGATAGAAGAAAAGAATCCATCTTCTCATACCAATCCCGAGGGGCTTGTTTGAGACCGTAGAGAGACCTTTGGAGCCTACAAACAAGAGAAGAATCCTGAAAAAATCCATCTGACTGCTCCATGTATATTTCCTCTTGTAGATCTCCATTTAAGAAGGCACTCTTCACATCCATCTGGTATATGGGCCACCCTTGTGATGCAGCAAGGGCAAGTATAAGGCATACAGAATCCATCTTGGAAACAGGTGCAAAAGTCTCAGAGTCATACCTTCAACTTGTGAAAAACCCTTTGTAACAAGACAAGCCTTATACTTGTCAATGGAACCATCAGCTGCATATTTGGTTCGATATACCCACTTACACCTAACCATATTTCTTCATTTAGGAAGAGATACCAAATCCCAAGTATGATTCTTCATCAAAGAAGAATACGCAGCTTCGATCGCATCATCCCACTCATGTATCCCATGAGCCTTTGAAAAAGACTGTGGATCCTCAGAAACTACCTGAGACAAAAGTCCAGAACCTGTAGAATGTGTGTGATGATGCCTAGTGGGTGGAATATCCTCTATGAAAGGTGCTACCTCAGAAACTGTAGTACAATACCACTTAGTCATAGTGACAACATCAGTGGGAATAGGATCCTCAACGAAATCTATAACCTCCTCATCAACCTCCTCAAAGAAAGGATCCTCAAGATGAGATGAAGAAGGAGGCATGGAAGAAGATGAAGAATCATGAGGAGTGAAGCGTCCATCAAACTGAACATGTGTTCGAAAAATAACGTCATGAGTATCAGAATGTAGAAGTCAATAAGCTCTCATTTCCTCACAATACCCTACAAAGATAAAGGGTTTTCTCTTCTTATCCAAAGCTTTCCTTTTCTTCTTTGACACAAAGGCCCAAGCATGGCTCCCAAAGACATGAAAAATTGAGACATCTAGCTTAGTGTTGGACCAAGCTTCCTCTGGAGTCAAATGCTCAAGTTCTCTGTGGGGTGCGTGATTCTAAATGTAGTTAGCACAACTAACTACTTCTGCCTAGTAAATAGGAGGTAAAGCTCTAGAATGCATCATACAATTTTCCATTTCCTTCAAAGTTCTATTCTTCCTTTCTACTAAGCCATTATGTTGTGGAGTATGAGGAACAAAATGCTGGTGAATAATGCCTTGAGTTGCCAAAAAGTTAGAAAAATCATTGATGAAGTACTCCCCCCATTATCAGTATGAAGGTTCTTTATGTTACTAGAAGATTGTTTCTCGACAAAAGCCTTGAAGAATTTGAAGTGTGAAAAAACATCACTTTTGTACTTGAGAAAATAAACCCAAGTATGCCTCGAGAAATTATCAATAAACGTAAGTGCATACTTAGCTCCATTGAAAGATGGGGTAGGAAAAACCATCAAGTCACTATGGACAAGCTCAAGTGGTGAAGGAGCTCTCTTAGAAAACTTATTAGGAAAAGGATCTTGTTGTTTTCCCCCTGATGCGTAACCATGAAAAAATCCCTCAAGACAAGAAACTCTAGGAAGAACATCTACCATACCATGAGTTCTCAACTCCTTCACATATCTATAATTGAGATGTCCAAATCTTTCATGCCTAAGCTTACTCTTTGAATATGCATGAGAAAACAATCCTGTCCCTATATAAGAAGTGTCATCAAAACCCTCAAAGTGATATAATCTAGAACTATGATCAAAAATACCCTGAGAAACCAGTGAATGAGGCTCCAAAAAAGTTTGTACTTCTACTCCATGTGGTGTAAAAGTCACTGTTTTTTCTTGACCAGAATGAAAAATTTGATATACAGAGAGAAAATTTGTAGTGATGTTAGGAACATATAGTGCATCTTGGATACTACCACCATCAAGTTGTATATCACGTTTTCCTTTAACAGAAAGAAAGGAAGAATCTCCAACCTCAATTTTGGAAGTATAAATCAAACCTAGAGAAACGAAAGACTCCTTGGAAGAAGTCATGTGATGAGAAACACCAGAATCTATAACCCAACTCTCTGCAAGTGGTGACTAAGATATCCCAACAACATTAAGTTCTTTTCCATGCTGATTAGAAGGAGGTGGCATGGAGATATAAATTTTGTGTTTCTTGACTGCATCCTCTAAGGCTTGCATTCACTTATAATACCTATGTTCTTCATGATTACTACCCCCACAAAAAGAGCATGAATGGCTAGACTTATTCTTGGATTTATAATACTCCTTGGGTTTTGAGTTGTTTTCTTTGGGTTTAGGAGCATTTTGAGATGGAGAAGGTGTGTATTTTGTTTTACTATTTGGTTTTCCCTTTCCCTTAGGATTTGATGCAACTAATTCCTTTTGAGAGGTAAAATACTCAAGGTGAGACATTTTGGATTCTTCCCTAGTAAGTATTTCACAAAATGTTTCTAAGTTAGGCATTTTGAATGTGTCACCTAAGGCATCCATGCTAGAGAAAAAGGTAGAAGAAAAAATTTGGAATGGTCCTCTCAACTTGGATAGAATCAAGTAAGCACACTCTTCATCTTTCTTATCTCTTCCACTCCCCTTCAATTGCACGTCAAAAAATTCTTGAACTTAGTAAGATAGTATATAATTGTTGGGAAATCTTCAGGATTAAGAGATGTGATCTCAATGTCAAGTTGCATGGCTTTAATATGATCCACATTACCAAATAAATCCTCCAATTTCTCACAAATTTTGAAAGGAGAGTCACATTTTTCCAAATGAAAAAAAGACTGTCACTTACATAAGTTCCTATCAAATCCATACACTCATCAAATTTGCACTGGTACTGAAATTTCTCATATTCTCTAATGAACACTGGTTGTTCTAAAGAAGTTAAAGCCCATAATCCTTTCTGCTTAATTATTGTTTCCATTCTTCGTTTCCATGTGTGTTAATTATGTGTTGTTAATGGATCAACATGATCTAATGCAGAAGTAGATGCCATCCTCAAAAAATCACCAAAAAGAAATGCAAGAACCAAGCAATGCAACAAGACCCCCAAACAATGCAACAAGAGTCCCCCTAGATTTTGGAACTTTATAATGAGTGCTTATTACAATATGGCACTTTATAATTATAGAGTGATTCTCAAAATAAATATTTCCAATCTAATTATAGTGGGATTTCAGCTTGAAACACTACTGACCCTAGAATTTTTCCACCGCTGCTTGCATTTTCTAATTTTAATAAGAAAATCTTAAAGCTCTCATGAGTGGAAAATTGTTTTGATTTGAAAATTTCTTTCTTTTCTTTTCCCTGGCACATGTAGCATGTTGCGAAATCTTGAGTAAAACATATATGAGTTTTTACATCATAGAACTCTATTAAGTTTTGTTTTACTCTTCTTCCTTTTGAATGACTGCTTAGAACACTGCTGAAGGCCATAACTGCTTACTCTCATTAGATTTTCAACTGAAACAAACATGAAAAGAGAGAAAGAGAAATTTGAGGTTGATCTTCTGATTTCGACCATGGGAAACC
Organism: Taxus chinensis; assembly: GCA_019776745.2. Lineage (NCBI taxonomy): Eukaryota > Viridiplantae > Streptophyta > Pinopsida > Cupressales > Taxaceae > Taxus > Taxus chinensis. The sequence goes on along the minus strand of CM034154.1, from coordinate 732,919,819 downwards.
ACCAAATGAACTTGGGAAAATATGCTCTTCCTTCTGAATTTCTGACCCTATGGGGACACTTAAGAGTTCACCTATGATTGATATTAAAGGAATCAAAGAATGAAAACTTAGTAAAACCCGTTCTTAATCCTGATTTTAGTTGCACTACATTTGTTTTCTTTTGAAATATGCAACTGTTCCCCACAAGTATGAAATTATTGTTTGTAAAATTTCTTATTGTAAGATATTTCTAGGAGGCCTACTGAAATGGATGTACCATCTTGGAGAAAACACGACCAAAAACTATATAAAAAATAGAAGATCATACATTCCTAACTAGAAATGTATAGTGTTCCTAAGCACTTATTATGCTGGAAACAAACCTATTCCTATCCTACACTAACCAGAGAAGAGAGAAGACTTCAAACAAAAACCAAAATAGGTAGGGAAGAGTAATTTCCCATTCTCAAAACTTGAAGTCATGCAACTAATTTTGCAATGAGCATGGCTGCACTTGTGAGTGAAAAAATAATGAAACATTAACTTTCCACCTACACTATCAAGGTATCAATTGAAAATAAAACAAATACCTCCTAGGAATGATCTTCATGAGGCTCATGGAGGTCTTGTGGCTAATCCTCGGTACTATGAAGCTCGTCCTCATGTTCAGAATTAAACATGAACGATTGCGTCCACTCTGATTCTAGCTCCAACGAAGCTAGATATATGATAGGACATGGCCTAGTCTACCAAATGTGCCCGCTACTTTGAGCTCCAATTTCAATAAGAAAGTCTTGATGCAAAACTTCATGGAAAATTTGACTTTCCGCAAATCAATCTTCTTCCTTTTACACATTTGTAGATGACTGATGTGCCACCTTGGTGAATGGTATGAAGTGGATGACATCTTCGTGCTCTTTCCCTTCATTGGAAATATGGAGTCCTTCTTCAAGATGCAACTTCATGGGAATAATTTCAGCTTCTTGTTGGACTATTGATGACTCACTGCAAATATCTAAACTCTACTGTTCACTAAGTTACTCACTTGATAGTTCCTCCTCTTTGTCTCACATGTTGTTTGGAAGATTTAATTCCTCCAATATTGAATCAAGATGATTCTTATGAGAGACATGCTTCCCTTGTATGGGTTTTTCCTTGTTAATAGGATATTTTTCTTGAAAGATCAAGGATGGAGGAGAAAATGTGGTGATTTCTATAGGCTCTACCCCATCAAAACACTCTTCTAAATCTGATAGATAATCATCTTCTTTATTTCCTACCTGTGCCAAATCTTTAATCTCCTCCATGAATCCTTTTGGATTTTAAATTTTTTTGGCATGGTTCTCCTTATCTTCTAACATGAAGTTTGAGAGTTCAAACTTGTCCCCAAAATCAGAATTTGGAGAATATGTGGGAGAAGGGTTGAAAACTTCTTGTATAGCCTATTCTACATTCAAGATCTGTGAGACTATTTTCTCTCCTCCATAGCATGAACATGATCCTTATCTTTTGGAAATGGATATGGATTTCTCTCTTCCTCGGCTGATTTTTTAGCTTGTGTTTGATCAACAATATCCGAAAATAGAGTGCCCTCATGACTAATGCATTCTGAACATTCCAATTGTTAATATTCTTCTACTTGTTCTTGCTCTACTTCTGCTGCAACCATGTCAGCTTTCACCACCTGTGGATAGACCTCAACCTCTTCTATAGGCTTAACCATCAAGGGGATTTTATCAATCCCATATCTTGCGGCCAAGCTCACCAAGTTTTTTTTTATCATTTTTTCTGGGATTATCTCTTCTTCTTACTGCTCCTCTTGACTGATTCTTTTATTTTCCTCTCAACATGGGTCTAGGATTATGAGAGGAGTGGTGGGTGGGTTCTCCACTAATTTTTTATTTGCTTGTGGTGGGAGAGGAGGTTCATTTTCTTGATCTTGTGGAGGGGGCTTGGGTTTGGAAGGGAAAAGGGAAACAAATTCTAGATGAGATGGAAGAGTGGAAGATGAAGAGGTGGGTCTCACAATAGGGGAAACATGTCTGAAACTTGGGAATTCATGTTCAGGTTGAGATGGAAATGATTGTGGGATGATGGGAGGGCTATAGGATGGAAATGCAGGTGTCTCCCATAGAGAGAATGAATCAACATTGGATCCATAAACTTCTATCTCCATTATCCACTACTCAAGTTGTGGTAACATCTCAACAATGAAACCAAACTTTTAGTGTGGGCTGTAATGCATTGGCATTGAACCGACCCAAAGATAAGGTGCCATGAAGTGAATCCTAAATGCATTCATTTTAGCCATGGCCTAGGCCTACAACATACTTGCCCCCATTTCTTGAACTTTTTGTTGCAACCCAACATCTCAAGGTGAAGAACAACCTCCATAGTCTGCACACTCTTGACCTTGAAAATTTGCATAGTTTGATGGATAACCAAGATGGTTTGTGTCCTTCTCATAAGAGTATGCATATTGAGTTTGATTTTCATAGTAGGACTGATATGGAGGGTTTTGAAAATATCCTAGGGATGAATTTTATAAATTGGGAGGTGGATTGAAATGGTAGGGTTGTTGCCTCAGTTGTGAGTCCCACGATGCAAACGAATTCATGATTGCACAACCTCATGAAATGGAAGAAAATGAAAGAGATGAAAAAGAAAAATGGATAGAAATGGGTGGAAAATAGATAGAAAGTTTGCTACTTAGAGAGTGGGTCTTTTAAATATATGGAGTCATCAGTTGTTCTTTGCGTGTGTGTCTTTAAAGAATAAAATTATACCAAATACACGATAACTTGATGAGATGAATTTGAATGCCAAAACACAAACCTTGAAGGACGCAAAAATGGTTGTGGGTTTGAACTGGTTCAACTACAAATGATCTCTAAAATCCCAAAATTACCACAAGCCCTGAAATTTGAAGTAGGAAAACTCTGAAACCCAAAATTGCAGTAGTATCTAAAATTACCAAAAGTATGAAATTCTAAAACTTCAAAAGGTCCAAAATTCGAAAGCATGAAATCCCAAAATGCCAAAATTTTTAAAATTTCAAAAATAGAATTTTGAAAATCTGAGAATACCCTTTTGAAATTTAGTCCCTGATGTAACATTTATGAAAGTATGAGCCTATTTTACACATGTTAAGCCCTCCAAAAGTGATTTTGGACTTTGAACCTCCAACAAAAACCTCTGAAATTTGAAAATTGCAACTTCCGAAATCCAAAGTGCAAGGAAACCTCCAAAAATGCCTTATCTTTCTTAGCTTCAATGTGACTTAGATCTGCAATGGGACAAATTCTTAAAAATTAAAAATCTGACTTCGATGTAGTCCCACCAGGCATGCCAAAACATTTTATACAATGAAGGTAACACAATGGATAAATTTGATTGATAGTGTAACAAATTTGAAAAATATAACTCTAAATCCTTTGTTGTCCCACCGGGTGTGCCAAAACTGTTTATGTGAAAATCACAACACCTCTGAATGGCCAAGTTGTGGATGGGGCATTCAGTGTGATTTCCAAACATTGAGCTATCCTAAGTGTGAGACATGAAAAATGGGATAGCTCTCCTGAGAAGGCCGGTTCATGCTTCGAATCCTACTTGCCACAAACTACTCCTAATGCAAGAAAAACTACCTAATCTAATCCTACACCTAATACTTCTAAGGAAACAAGGAGAAGAGAAATTGGATGAAAATGAAAATCCTACACTAAGGGGTAGTGATAGCACCAAAAAAAGGGGCGTTATATAAATTCCCAAACCTGCTAAGGGACTAAGAATAGGGAAGATAGGGACGAGGGGAGGTCAAACAAATGTGACACAGACCCAGATGCACTACATCTACCATCAAATTTCGAAGGAATGCACATCATCACCAAAACCTGTACAGTGAAACATAAGTATACACATAATACAATAAAAGCAATGGAGAGGCAAGGGAAGACACAATAAGACCATTGAGTTAGGGTTGAATATTTACCACCACAAAACAAAAAATTACATTGCTTCATAGAATATGCAGAGATACATTAAATTTGTGGCACAAAGTAGCAGTTCCATTACAAATTTAGTCCCAAGAGAAGGCCTCACAGCTCAATGGAGTTGAGGAACAGCATCTAGCTGAGGGTATCCCCCAGCTCCCAGAATAAGTCTCCTTTAAAATGAGGGAAAATGACGAAAAAATTATGCAGGAAATTTTCTAACCTACCCTTACATTAATAGAGGTATGAGCACCCATGCAGAATTCACTTATTGAGGAAGTAGTTTCTAATTAGATCCAAGCCCACATGGGCGTTCATTGCCTTCATTGCAATAGTGGTTGCAAACCTATCAAAAATTCAACGCCTTGCCTACCATGTCATCTGAGTTCCTAAGAAATCGTGAGCTTCATCATGAACCTGGTGAAACTGACAAAACTCTAGTTGTTTACACTTCATCATCGATCGTCACCAACCCAACTCACTAATTTCCTGTCTGTCCCAGTGTTTCACTCTAAAGACCTCAACCTTACAACCTAGGGGGTTGGACACCATCCAACCTGTAGGCCATACATTTTTTGGTGGAAAATGCCGTAGCCTGATGAGTTGCCACCATCATTTCTGCTGTAGGTTTTTGTTATCCAACATGTGAGGTTAGATGACCATCTATTGGACTCGTCCATACGCGTCCAACACTATGAATCGACTAACCCAAGCAGTCCAAATCCTGTGTCCGTTCACAGGCTATCACTCGTCTGACTATGTATGACTAAATTGTAGGCGGACCAATGCCGTAAGTTTTTCTAACATATGGCGTATGCTGTGTCACCGGGTGAACCCCTGGAGCAAAGGGTCTATCTCAACCGAGCGCCAAACCTGACCACGATGACCAAAGGACCAAGTAGGACCCTTGTGACCAACCCAAGGTTGGTCACTTTGCCCCAGGCCATCTCAACCAAGGGGTAAAAGTTGCAGAATGACCCGTCTCTCTTTTGTCCAAGGAAAAAATCATCATTTGGGCCCTGCACTTCCTCAAAGCACCCAAGCCCCGCCAAGCCACCATCGTCTATCTGTCATGGAAAAAGATCAATTATGGACCCGTAGGCTCAATGTTTGTTCCAACCTGGGGGCCACGTGTCCCATATATTGAAAGGTTATCCATCCATCTAAGGTGGGTTAGACGGCCGTCCTGTATAGACCCAATCCAACCCTTGCAGGGGCATATATTTCGATCCTCTCGACTCGACATATTGTAAATCGTAACATCACGTTGGAAAGATCTCAGCCAACTCACCCATGCGCATAGAGGTCTGAAACTTTGATTTTGAGGAGGTTAGGTGAAGAAAAATGGAGGAAATGTCTTGAGTGGTACTTTCAATTGCAAGAGCCATCTTTCTTCAACAACTAGATCAGATTTGATCTGTTTCCATATTTCCTCTTCCTTCAAGGCGTTGAACCAAGGATTGATGGTAGTAAAGATATTATTTGGGGAACCCAATATTTCATCAGAGGCATTAACAGTGGTGGTTGAACTATGCAACTTGCTTTTCCCACTTCTCTCTCTTTTTTTCTTTCAGGTTGAATCTATAAATACAGGGGTCTTATTACAGGATTCCCTTGTAAAGGGTTGGACATTCTTTGTTTTGTGAAGCTCCCTCCTCCTTCTATTTCAAAGGGATCTATGGAGTTCAGGCCTTCCATGGCTAAAATTGAGCTAATAATGTTTCTGCCTCTTGGCTACTTTGTAATGGACTGTATCAATCTATAGAGCAATAAAACATGTCTATGATCGATTTTAGATCCTCTCTTGTCATCCATTTTCTTTCATCTGGTCTTCTATTATATATCTAGCTATCTGTGTTTGTTTATTGTATGAATTTTGTTGGCTTGTGTCTATTAGAAAAATAAGTGTTCATCATTCCTTTGGTGGATTACCTCGTAGTTTAGCTTTGTTTTAATTTTTAAGTATTCCTTCTATCCTAATGTCTCCTTGGTAAATTTTATCCATTAGGATTAAGAATCAGATCCTCTGCAAATTTCTACGTATGCACTAAACAGAGGAATAAGGAACCAACCTTCAATCTGCGAGAGCTTTCCCATTTTACTGAGGTCTGACACCTTAGGGAAAGTTCAATGTTATGTAATCACACCAAATGAGTCTACCTTAGAAAAGTAGATCTATAGAACTCATTTGGGGGTGCTGTGATTTTGCATGTAATAGTTTTGGCACGCCTGGTGGGACAAAGAAGTCTCCATCTTATTACAAGTAGAGAATTGATGTACACTTGTTGTGATTTTGGCTTTAAGAAGCCTTAAAATTGTACATCTAGCGACTCCAAAAGAAACAAATCTATTGGTTTCAGCAGCCCAAGCTTGTGAGATTCATGAGAAAATACAAACCGGTCTAGAGAAAGGAAAGAAGGTATATTTGAATACTTGCATCTTGTCCCCAAGTAGAGAAAGGAGAGGAAGAAGAATTCAGAGGTCTCCATCTCCACCAAGTCAGAACCTTATCAACACCTCCACCTACAAGGCCTTTCTTTTAGTCTGTAAGGGTTCTTAGGCCAATCAGAATGGCACAACCAAATCCATATGTCAACTTCACCGATTAGTAGTCCACTCGCCTTGATTGCACAAAACCTAGTTCCAATTGCAGCATTAAAGAGCATCCCACATTTCACTGGGGAAAATCAAACTTCTTCCTGGTGACCATGTCCAAGATATTGCAAATGTCTATACAATCCATGAGATCCATGAGATGGACATTGCAGTCAAGCTTCTCACCTCTTCATTCAAAGGGAAAGCTTCACAATGGTTCAGGAGTCTTGAAGCAGGCTCTATCCAAAATTGGAACCAGTTGTGCACAACTCTTCACAACCAGTTTGGGGAGAAAAGGTGATAAATTTATCTTTGTTGGAGCAACTAACAACAATCAAGAGAGCCCCGAATGAGTAGCACTGAGAGACTTCAACCTCATATTCTAGCAGACTTGGGATAGGATTCCAACAGCAGTAAAGCCCACTAATGAAGGTTCCTTCTTATACTTTTTTAGGCATTTAAATTTTGACATTTCTCTGATGATTTAGTCAATGGGGGGAACTAAATTACCTACAGCCTATAGCCTCTCCATAGGGGCTGAGAACCATTTGATTCAAGCTAGCAAAAACACTCCTAATCCATCCATGCCTCTGTACCCTGAGTTAGGAAGCCCAAATACTAGCCAAGTGTCTACATTAGCTCCTATATCCCACCCCCAGGAGTCAAAGCTCAGTTTAAGCTTCCACTTCATCATCTAATGCCTCTAAAGAGTTTCAGGAAGTGGTGATGAAAGTGATTTTCAGAACTTTGGGAATGAGCTAGTGACCTTGAAAGGACAATAAGCTCAGAGTTCCAGGCCATACCAGCCCCAGGGCTCAATATCAAGCCAAACCTCAGTATCAGCATAATAGGCCACCGCCTCAAACTGTGAATTAGATCTAGAACCATAGGACAGTCCCTAAGTTACTATAAATTTTACGCCGTATGATCCTAACACAGCTTTAACATCAAGGGCATTGGTCCCTAGCACAAAACAATATGGCATAGGAATATGATTGGTGTTTTCCATGCGAACAACCACATAACCAAGCAACATGTTTTAATGGTGCTCTAAATCAGGCCTTGATGGTGTAAACCAGTATGGCGCCACAAGAATCTGACCAAGAGGGAGATCAACAACAAGGAGCTCAACAAGGTGGCCCCCCAAACAAAAATATGCTAGTAAACTGGCACGCTGAAGACTTCTGTGGGATGAATCAGTTCCATTCTCAAAGTGTAGCTTCTAATACACGGTCCAAAAAGAGAAGTATTGGAGAGGGCCGGCCACTGAACTCAGGTGACCCTTAACCTTCCATTGCTCCAAAAGGTCCTCATGCTCCAAGTACAACTCCCAACATGATGAACCAATCCAGACCACCTCCCAAACCCCAGTCAAGCACCGGTTGTAACAGCCCATGTGCAAGAAAGAAATGTGTCTGGGAAGGGGCAGCAAAAGGACAAAACATTCAATATTATTGAGCAGATGAAAAAGAAAGTGTGAACATTTCACTATGGGAGTCACTGTCCATTCCAGGGCAGAGGGATCTGTTGCAAACTACCATGCAAAATTGGTCAAGTTCAAATCACCCACTAACTAGCAAGAGAAAGTGCTTGCCAATGTAGCTCAACCAGGGAGGAACCATGGAGAACAACAAGGTAAAAACTTGAGACCTCCTCCCTTCTATGTTCTCATTGATTATTGGAGACAAATTATTACATAATTGTATGATTGATTCTAGGGCTAGTAATTTTGTGATGCCCAAACAAATAACTTGATCAATTGGGTCTCCAATATGAGGTCATCTCTAGAGGAGTAGTCCAATTAGATGGGACAACAGTAACCACTTTGGGAATTATCAAGGATCTGAGTCTCACTCTACATGCTTGCCCTAATGTGACTGTTTTGTAAAATTGTGTCAATCATAGACCTTACCACCACATTTTGCTTTATGTCTGTCTAGAGACTTCACTGCCAAAATTGGAGGCTACTTTTCTGCTGATTGGTCACATATGCTCTTTAGGACAAGGTATGGAGCAAAGGCCACAATCAGATCTGAACCTATTGTTGATTATCATATTGAATCCTATGTGCCTAGCCCAATCAATGCCAACTGCTCAACTTTTGATCAAGAGGACCTCCTAAGCACCTTCTGAAGCAAATACCAAGGTGGGATGTATCCCAGACTTGACTCTTGACGATTGGGCCAACAAAAGTCATGCTTTTGACCTCCAACAGGGAAATGGAAGAATCTGAGAACTTAGGTGATAGTGAACCTACTCAGAGGAATTAATGCCTACATGAAGAGAATGGAGGATAGCCTCTTCCTGACTGCTAATCAAGCTAGAATACAAGGATGAAAATGAGGTATGACAATTAATACATTCTTTGATGGTTCACAAGGAGTAGACAAGGAGCTAGAGCAGCAGGAGCCATGATTGTGTCCAATCCTAGAGGTATGAGATATTATTCATACAACTTTTGGCCAGCAATAAGAAAGGTAATTTACATTTGATGTGTTTTGCTTGGAGTTATGAGGACCTAAGAGGATTCAATCCAAAACTAGCACAACACACAATCAAACTAGATCCAACTACTCAGCCCATCAAGTAGAAACAGAGACCAGTTAACCCACATATTGAGCCTCTAATGAAGAAGGAGCTGAACAAGCTGATAGAGGAAAGCATCATATTTCCAATTAAACACTCAAGTTGGGTTGTAAATCTGGTCCCAGTCAGGAAGAAAAATGGAGAGATTAGGCTATGTGTTGACTTCAGAGATTTGAACAGAGCATCTCTCAAGGATCACTACCCACTCCCTCGATGGAGCAGATTTTGTAAGTGGTGTCTAGATTTAGAAAGGTTCTCCCTCCTAGATTTCTACTCAGGGTACAACCAGATCATGGTGAAAGAATATGATCAATTCAAAACAACTTTCACTACCAAATGGGGACACCTATGCCTATAAGAAAATGCCATTTGGATTATCTAATGATGGAGCCACTTTTCAAAGGGTAATGGATATGGCATTCAAGGGGCTAATCAACAAAATAGTGTTGATCTATTTGGATGACATCACTATTTTTTCCAAGAATGCAACAAATCACCTCTCTTCCATATGAGGCAAGTTTTTTAGAGATGTAGGAGATTTGGGGTGTCACTGAACCCCCAAAAATGCATATTCTTGGCCCATGAAGGCAAGCTTCTAGGCCATATCGTATCAAAGGAAGGATTGACAATTGACCCAGAAAAGTTCAAGTGATAATAGCATTGCCATTGCCAAGTCACAAGAAGGCTCTTCAAAGCTTCTTAAGAAAAATCAATTTTGTCCACAGGTTTGTTCCAAACTTTGCTACCCTTGTTAAGCCAATAACATTGATGCTGAAGAAGAGTTTAACATTCAGGTGGACAAACTGAAGGAAAAGCAAGTTTTGGGGCCATCAAAGAAGCCATATCACAAGCCCCAACTCTTGTGAACCTATATTTTTCCAAATACTTCATACTCTGTGCCTTTGGTGGTAGCGACACGATTTTTGCAATCTTGGTGCAGCAGAACAAAGAAATTACAAAACAACCAATTACTTTCTTCAGCTAGAGTCTGGAAGATTATGAGGTAAGGTACTCCTTCATTGAGAGGTAGGTCCTGGCGGTAATCAGAGGATTGAAGAAGTTTAAGCATTTGGTTTCAAACAACAAAATCCAACTATTGGTCTCCCATGCGAGAGTTAAAGAATTCCTTCTCAGCAAGGACCTAAATAATAAGCGTTCAGGATGGATCACTCATGTCATGGAATATGACATTGAGATAAAGGTCACCAAACTGGTCCGTGGGAAGCGGTTATGTGAACAACTAGCCTTAGGTCAATAAGATTAAAATAGATATTGAAAAGGAGGTTGTTCTTGTTCTACAAGATGATCAAGAAGAAGGGAGAGATGATGTACCTGCTCCTTGTTAGACCCAAGATATGGTACACTTCCTTCAAATTGTACATGTGTCCTCATGGGATGAGTAAAGTAAAAAGAAGGCATTGCAGGCTACAGGCCCATCCCATATGTTCTTAGTGGTGGTGTCTTGTTCAAAAGAGACATCAATGACATTCTGCTGAGATGCATTGAGACAAGTCAGGTGGAGAGAGAGCTACAAGAATTCCATGTTGAAGCAACTGGAGGCCATTTTGCTCTAAGAGTGACAACACTCAAAATCATGAAAGAAGGATATTATTGGCCCAGAGTGTTTAGTGATTGCTACACATGGATCAAAAGGTGCAAGAATTGTGCATTCTTCAAAGGCAAAGAAAGGCTAGTAGAACTTCCATTGCACCCAATCTCAGTCGACCAACCTTTCATGCAATGGGGATTGGACTTCATTGGAGTATTCAATCCAAACTCAAGCCAAGGTCACAAATGGATCATGACAATGACAGATTATTTCACCAAATGGATGGAGGCAGTGACACTCAAGGAAGAAAATGAGTCTAGTATCTTGGATTTCTATGAAGGGATAATGACCAGATTTGGAGTGCCAGCCACCATCATATCAGACAATGCATTATTATTTATAGGTTCCAAGATCATAGGATGGGACATTAAGAGTGGGACTTATTTTAGTACTTCATCAAACTATTACCCTCAAGGTAATGGCTAGGCTGAGTCCACAAACAAGAACCTGCTAAAGATCTTTAGAAGAACTCTTGATGAGAATTAGAAGACCTGACATACAAATCTCAAAATGACCTTATGGGCTGATAGAATAACGCCCAAGAGATCTACAGGAAGCTCTCCATTCAAGATCGTCTATGGGAAAGAGGCTGTGTTGCCTATATCACTTGAGTTTCCAGCATTGGAGCTCGTGAAACAACTAGAGATGTCTGAATTTGGACCAATGAAGGCTAGGTATGCAGAGATGATAGAATTAGAAGAAATCATAGAGCATGCTCTCCAAGCAATAGAGAAGAATCAGGATTCAATCAAAAAAATATTTGACAAGAAGATAAAAGCAAGGACCTTCCAGGAAGGAGACCTGGTTTTGAAGTGGGATGCATATTGAGAAAAACCAGGAAGGCATTCCGAATTTGACGCCATCTAGAGTGGCCCCTATATGATCACAAGATGCAAAAGTAACAATGTTTTCTAATTGTTTACATTGGAGGGTGAAGAGTTGCAGATTCTAGTAAATGGGATCTATCTTAAACATTGCTACTAAAAGGGGAGTTCTCACCCTGTACATATTATTTTAGTTTTCTCTTTCCTCTAAGTTCTTATGCACATTGTCTTGTTGTAGTGTATATTAATTTTCTCCTAAGTTCTTTGCATGCTCTACATGTTCCATTTGGAGCATGTATGATTTCAAATTTTGTATATAGTGTGGTATTGTTTTGTTACTCTCATGCAGTGTTTAGACTCAACATTTGGTCAAGATCAGTTTCAGTTCTAATGGGGTTCTAGGCGGCCCAGGGGTCAGTTTTCAAAGTTCAGATCAGTAGTAGGCTATCACTTATGACTCTATGCCCAACGGATATAACAAGGCAATTGGTCTTTTCATCTAGCAGGCAGATACCCCTGTGAGTTGCCAAATTGTTATCCATATTTTAACCCGTGCCAAATATTGGATCGACTATGATCTTGCATAAGAGGAAACAGAGTCAAAAGGTGGACAAAAAAGGCTTCAAAATTGGCTAAGTGTAAAGGTGTATGCGGAGAATGCCAAGTGTCAGTATGGTGCTGTTTCAAGGGGTGAATAGAGAAAAGGTTTCTAAACAAGTGCCATACTGCCACATTTCCCAGGGAAAAGCGGACCGTTGGGGAAAAGGTTCATTCTTTTCCCCTTGTTATCTCAAAAGGGGTAAAAGTTGCAAAATGACCTGCAACTCTGCCCAAGGAAAAAGTCAGCATCTGGGCCCGAGTCAAAGCCAAAGCGGGAATCAGAAGAAAGGGAAAAAGATAAATTGTGGACCCGTAGGTCTGATTTTTATTCCAATCTGGCTGCCACGTGTTCCATATCAAAATGGGACCCATTTTTCAAGTTGTTTTCCCGCCCTCCTGTACAAACCTGATACAAAATTTGAAGGGGCATATCTTTCGACTCAAGGCTCAAAATATTGCAAATCTGATGCCGTTGGAAAATTCTTGGCTTCACCCAAGCCATGAAGGTCTAAAACTTTAATTTTGAGGAGGTTAGGTGAAGAAAAATGGAGGAAATGTCTTCGGGCTTTCAATGCAAGATCTTCTTGCCCCAACAACCTGATCAGATTTGATCTGTTTCACCTATTCCTCTTCCTTGAAGGCATTGAACCAAGGATTAATGCAATAAAGATGGATTTTGGGGATAGATTTCATCAGAGGAATTAACAGTGGTGGTTGAACTTCAACCTAATTTTCCCACTTCTCTCTCTTTTCTTCTTTCAGGTTGAATCTATAAATACAGGGGCATGATTCATTGTAAATGGTTGGACATTATTTGTTTTGCAGGCTCCCTCCTCATTCTAGTAAAGGGATCTGTGGGGTTCAGGCCTTCTATCAAAATTGCATTACGTTTCTACCTCTTGTCTACTTTGTAATGGACTGTATCAATCTATAGAGCAATAAAACACATATGTGATCGATTTTAGATCCTCTCTTGTCTCTTTTTCTTTCATATGGTCTTCCATTATATATTTGGCTATCTGTGCTTGTTTATTATATGCATTTTGTTGGTTTGTGTCTATTAGAAAAATAAGTGTTCATCATTCCTTTGGTGCATCACCTCGTAGTTGAGATTTGTTTTAATTTCTATATTCCTTTTATCCCTGTCTCCTTGGTAAAGTTTAGATTAGGATTAAGAACAGATCCTCTGCAAATTTCTACATATGCACCTAAATAGAGGAATAAGGAAATGACCTTCACTCTAGAGAGCTTTTCAATTCTGCAAGGTCCCACACCTTGGGGAAAGTTCAATGTTACGCAATCACACCAAATGACTCTACCTTAGAAAAGTAGACTTGTAGAACTCATTTGGGGGTGTTGTGATTTCGTGTTAATAGTTGCTTGCATGGGTTTATCCTCACCAACCCCCCTGATATTTGAATTTTGGCCTCTTAATTGAACTATTCACTAGAAAAACTTTCTAATGAGCACAAAATCATTAATTTTGGCTCAAAATTTCTCAAGTTATTCAATTTTTGAAAATGGGCCATCATTAGGGTTTGTTGTGCATCCACTGAGCTTCATTTCTTACCCACTGAGCTTCTTCATCAATGCAGCTCACTTGCATACTCATGACTAACTCAGTGGGTGGCTCAACACCTAATAATCCACATACCACTCGACGTGTCAAAAATGTAGCTTGACGGGCTTCATTTAAAATTTGTTTTGGTGGGAATTCATTTTTTTGGGATTTTGGGCCTTAATGCTTTGGAGATTTTGAGCCCATGGATTTGAGATTATAGTGCCTCAAACCCCAAAAAACATGTCCCCCATGCTGCAAAATCATCCCAACTCACCACGTCAACCAACATTTTAGATCTTTGGGGCCTGCGACTTCAAATTTCTTTCTCACCCCATTTTGGACTTTACTCTCCCACATGTCTGAAGTCTACCTCCAAATTTTGACTCACCGTTGAACCTCACATTTTATTTTGGCTCACCACATTGACCATGTTTTCAGAATTTTGGCTTATTGAGTTTCAGAGGGAATGAGCTTGCTGCTTCAGATTTTACCACCACTGAGTTCCAAAATGCTTAGCCGTTGACCTCCAAACTTGGACTTGACCCCGAAAACCCCTGAGCTCGTCCGACTTTGGGATCATAGGGTTTCAGGAATTTTTTGCTTGGGCCAGTGAATCCTCTGATTTTCTCAATCCCCAAAGCCTAAAATTTTCAGACATTGAGGTTATTCCGACTCCGAACTTGCTCACTTGGCCGAGCCATATGCTGACCTCTATAAAACCGCTGCCATGCTCCAACTCAGCCTTAAGCCATTCGACCACACACATAACCAACCTCCTTACTCCATGTGAGCTTACCCTATGAAATCATTTGTTCCCAATGGAACCTACTCGTTCCCTAGCTCGATGTGTGCACTTACAATTCCCCTAGGCCGAGTCATATTTTCCATATGAATAAAATTAGATGATGCTCAAGCTGTTCCTGGTATATTCCACTGTTTCAATCCTATAAGCCCATGGTCGAGCTACCAATCAACTCTTTGTCGCCATTGTCTCGCCAGCCTGAGCTGAGATCAATACTAATTTTGAGTCGCTTCACCATGCGGACCCCGATTTCCTAATTTACAAGCAAGATTCCACCATGACGAGATATCCTCTGGTTCCCCAATTCACAACTCGCCAGGGTGAGCTGACCTTTCAATTTTTTCGAGCTCCATTGTGGCCTCCTGAGCCATTCCTCATTCCCTGGCTGACATGGCCCTCCCGCTTTGTTATCCAAAGTTGACTTGGCCCACCCAAGTTCCAATGCAACTCGGTTTACTGAGTAGCTCACCGAGCTACTAAGTCAGGCTTCCTCCAACTCGCACCTCCGCTTGCACATTCTAGATCGCTGAGAAACTTAGCGAGTTACCTTTTAGCTCAGTGGCCTCCTTAGGCCCAATTTTCAAATTTTTGACCCTTGAACCTTATCCTTTAGAAATTTTTTGGATTTTTTCGTGTTGGAGGCCTCATTAGAAGAGCATGCAAGGTATTTTGAGGCTTGATATGTTTTACCTCCAATTTTATCACTTTGGCTAGATGTGGGCCCATAGGGCCTGCATTTCATCATTTTTTAAGTTGATCTTAAGGGTCAAAACCTAGAGGAGGAAAACATTCCTTGATATGATTTTCACTCTGGAATCCACTGAATGTGCCCCTTGAAACCCCAAAAAATTGCATGTATCCTAGTTTCGTCCTTAGGTGCCTTTTCCAGTGTAACTAGATCTTGTTAGGTCCTTATCGTCCAATTTGGCTAGAGGGAAAAAATTGGATAGCATGATTATTTAACTCATATTTAACAAAAAAGAGTACAATAAATATGTGGGGTTTGAATTATTTGTATCTAAATAAAATCGTAATAATATCTATATAAGAAATCAAAATTTCTCCAAACATGTTATGGTTATAATTTAGAATTTAATAAATTCAAAATTTGTAGAAAGATAATATATTTGAGTGGAATACAAGAGCACAAATTTGATAACAATATTACTTATGAAAAACTCTATATTTCACACTAAACATGTGTATAAACATCCATAACACACACATATGAATCAAATAGGAGTATAAATTATTTAACACATATATGAATCAACTAGGAGTATAAATTATTTAACACATATAAGTGATAATTCTCTAATTCCATCCCCGCCGCACTCCAGTTGGAATGTCTCTCTCCATTCAGGCTATGAGGATGCCTCAACCTCCTTAATATTTAATACTATATTCAATCTAGTATTCAATACTATATTCAATCTTTCCTTCATGAAAGTACATTTTTTTATCATTTATAAAATGCCACTTTTCGTCCCATGTTATGTTGGGGAACCCTATGGCTCCAATAATTTTCACTTCAGGGGGGATATCATACAAAACCCTTCTCTTTAATATTATAACATCCAATCAAAAACCATCTTATTCGATTGAATCAATAGTCTCTTCCTTGCAAAATGAACATATAATTCCCTTCACAGACCCCAGCTAAAGTGGCACATCAATTGCATTTCCAAGTTCTTATATATCTAGTCAACCATCTAAGCCTATGATTGTGGCAACCATTGTCATCGTGTGATGAGACCCTCATCTTGTATTTATTTATTATGTTGTATCCTACCTACTGCAACGCTCAACCCAAAAAGGGGTAAAATATAGCCACTAGTAAACACACCTTGTGCATAAGGTCTCCTATTCAAAAATACCAAAAACACTATAAAACACAATAATCCCAAAGAAAATCACACAAAAGAACCAAATTTTATAAAACCCAACAAAATGGTAGTAAAATACATGTCACCACTCATTTACTAACCCTCACCTACTCACATTTAATTTTTTCCATCCCACCTATGCATTTTCTGTTAAAAATAAACCAACACTTAATTCATCATATGCGTTAAAGTGATATTGTAATAAAGTAATTTTTTAATTACTTAAGTTAGCTTAGATAAATTAAATTATTAGTGAGTTGTCTTTTAGTTGGCTTATCCCTTAGTTTATGGGATCGTGTTCTATCTTGCATATTTTGCTCCCAGATGATTTCCATTAAAAGAAATAGGGGCAGTTAGGGGCAATATGCTATTCCTGCATATTTTCTCATATTAGGTGATCTGTTTCCATATTTTGTGGATGAGATAGAAGTTTATCCAATATCTATAAATATTATGCAGCTCTCTCATTTGTTTATAATGCTTGATTTTCATATTAATAAAATATAAAAGCACCTTTTTGTTTCTATGTAAATCTTCTATGTCAGATATTCTTTTCAAGTATTCATTGTCAATAATTATTTTATAATATTTCTTTCATTGTCAAGATTTGGTATCAGAGTCTGGAGGAGCCTGAAGCTGTGAGTGTTAGGGAGTGTAGGAAGTTTGAGGGAGGAGGAATAAGAATCTTAAGCTAGGAGGAGCCAAATTTTCACTCCAACCCCTTCAAAAACCCCTTGCCCCTACTCCACACCTCTGACAGTCAGCAAAAAGTAGCAATTAGAGTGAAAGATTGAAAAGTGCAATCACAAGTAGATCACATGGATACACCTCCATTATGCCCATTATTTTTGAATTTCAAGCCTTTGATTGAAATTTGGTGAGTTTCAAAACCTACATGATAATTCAATCGACCTGCACATCAAGAGGCTGAACTTCCTCCACATCAACCATAACAAGCTCGTGGACGTCCCATTTGTGGCCAAGTTGGAGCGAGCTTGTGTGAAGGGCCTCCAAGTTGATCTCTAACCATGTCCAAAGTAAGGCGAGTGATCTAAGCTCTCTCAGATCCATAGGGACCTGCAATATCCATTTCCAAACAAAAACCAAAAATTGACCTTGCAGAAGTCATATGCATCAAAGCACTCCTCCAGTGATCATGCATGCAAACCGATCCAATATGAACGCATACTTTTAATGCTCATAGATAAATCCAAATTTAGGATTTCATCACAGATAATAAAGCTAAATAGATCCTGTGGCAGAAGAAAACAAGGCTCTACTTAGCTAAGTAAGCCCTAATCTACGTTTTATTTCTAAAATGCGCTTTTAAAAAAAAATCCATTTTTTGGATTTTGTGAAAAAAACTAGAAGCATAGAAAAAAAATTCCATTTTTGGAAAGGGTCCCTGGAAAGATATTGAAATTGGAATTTTAATAAGTCATAACTTTCAACTAGTACCTCAGATTGAGGTGTTGTTTTTTGAAACTGTATGGTTTTTTGATCTCTACATCTTAGTCCATAAATTTTAATAAGCTTTGTTTTTGTAAAAAATTGAACAAATTAGAGGTTGTTTGTATTTTAAACAGAGGCCAAACAGCCCAAAAAAAATTTAAATTTATTAATATTTTACTTTGCACAAAATTAGCCACAGAGCCAAATTTATAACAAGGCCAAAATTGCCTGAAAATTCATTGTACACAGTCGAAAAGGAGCCCAAACTTGAATAAAATATTATTTTTTTGGGGGATGTGCATGTTTTAAGGGGGGGAAAAGTGATCAATTTTTTCTTTTACTATTTATCAGTTTTCACAATGGCCGTAATTACGACACCAAAATTCTTTTTTCCAAGATTCTCAACTTTTATGCTCTGATAATTACCCAGCATAGAAAACAAAAATTTGTACACAACTTGATTTTGAAAATCTATGGTCGGTTGTTTCTGTTACATTAACAAGATCTACAACAGATATTACACAACAAGCTACATTTGATCATGCAAATCAAAAAGTAAAGTTAATAATCTTGTTTAGTGTATTTCATATGAGGTACAACCTCATATTCGTGAGGCCACAACATCAAAATAATACTAGGGACAAGTTGAAAACAGTATATGAATCCAAAAAGAAGAACACGATACTTCATCTCCATAGTCAACTATTGAACTTGAAAATGCAACCAAATGAGAAAGTTGAAATGTTTTTTAGAAGAGTAGTAACTTTGCGTGCATCACTTCAAGTTTTAGAAGAAGAAGTAACTAACACATCACTCGTTCCTATAGTGTTGAGAGCTCTTCCTCCTTCTTATAGGATTTTTGTAACCACATTAGATATAACTGGTCAAACAACAACTTTTAAACAATTAGTGAATATGTTATAATAAGAAGAAGTCTATTCACTTAACTAGTGAAACTAAAGAATAGGCACTTGCTTCTAATAAAAAAGGAAAGAAATAGGCTAAGTCTAGTAAACAACCTCTAGAAGAAAGGTAACACTCAAAAAATCCAAAAAGGACACAGCAAAATTTTCCTATTTGTGGTCAGAAAGGACATGAGTTAAAGAATTGTTGGTACAACACATTCCAACAAGGATCGTCAAGTGGAAAAAATATTGATAAACCAAAAAACAAACATCAAGCCAACAACAGAGTAAACAAGGGACAAAATAATGAAAATTGGAAGAAGAAACCAAATCAACAAGGAAATGTAGCTGAACAAGAAGATCAATTTGATGATGATGACATCCTATTGTATTATGCACAGTCAAATGAAGTATCTAATTCTACAAGTAAAATTTTGTATGTCGACTCAGGTGCAACTCGACACATGACATGAAAAAAAAAATGGTATCTTAACAATGAGTAAAACACCCACAAAAAATCATGTCTCTATGGGTGATGATACATCATATAGTGTTGAAGGCATTGGTTCCATTTCACTACCACTTGGGAAACATAATTGTCAAAATTACAGATGTTCTATATGTCCCTGGTTTAACCAAAAAATATGTTATTGGTGAGTCAATTATTAGATCACAATCTTAAAATTGACTTTGATTGTAAAGGCGATAAAAAGATGTGCCTAATTCGAGATAAGTCAAGAAGCTCGAAAATTGTTGCAAAAGCTTTAAATGTGGGAAGAATGTTTCAGTTGGATTTTGTTCAATGAAATGATCAAGCACTTATAGCCAAGGATACAACATCAGCTCAATTATGGCATCATAAGACTTGGACATGTGAGTTTTGGCTATCTTTACACACTTCATTGATATGACATGGTTAGGGGTTTTCCACTCTAAAAAAGGGTACAAATAAATGTCAACATTGTTTGGTAGGAAAACAACATAGAACACCATTCAAACATAGTACATTTTGGGCTAAGGAAAAACTTGAATTGGTGCATACCGATCTATGTGCAGACCAATGAGACCTAGCCACTCTAGGTTTCAATATTTCATGCTCTTTGTTAATGATTTTTCAAGAAAAATGTGGATATACTATCTTTCTACAAAATACCAAGATTTTGAAACTTTCTAAGAAGTTCAAAGACCTTGTTGAAACAAAATCTGGTAGGAACATAAAAACACTCCGCTCAGATTGAGGGGAGAATACACCAGCAATGAGTTCAACAATTTTTTGGAAACACATGACATTCGTCGTCAAATGGCTCCTTCCGCACACGCTGCAACAAAAATGGTGTTGTTCAAAGGTGAAATCATACTATCATGGATATGGTGTGATATATGATTGATGATGCAGGTTTATCAAAAACATGTTGGGCCGAAGCAACTAAAACGACAGTCTATCTACTAAACAAAGTTCCCACTATAGACTATTGATGGAGTAACACCACAGGAAGCATGGTCAGGGAATAAGCCATCTATTTCACACCTTAGAGTTTTTGGATGTAAAGCAAGTATGCACATTCCTAAGAAACAAAGAACTAAGCTTGATATGAAATCAGAAAAACTTATCTTCTTGGGATACAGTGATGAATCACTTGGCTACAGAACTTATGGATCCAAGAATAAGGAGGGTATAAAATAGTCAATGATGTTGAGTTCTTTGAGAAGAAAGAATAAAATGATCCTTCCATACACTCACATGATGAAAAAATCATCCCTATAATGAAAAAAGAGGATGGTAATCACTTTGATGATGATAGTGATGATGGTGAAATTCAACCTCCCACAGGAACCACTAAAAGTATGCCTAAATGGTATACAAATATGATTAGAGATGAAAAATTAGATAGTGCCCCTGACACATCTACCACTGGAATGAGGACTCGTAGTATGGCTCGAAAATGAGGTCAATTTGTCCTTAATGGGTAAAGTTTATTGAAACTATTGAGTCGTCCACAGTTTTAGAATCCCTACATTCAAAACCTTGGAAAGATTCTATGGATGCAGAATATAAGTCACTTATGAAAAATAATACATGGCAACTTATAGATCTTCCACCAGGGAAAAAATTTGATTGGATGCAGATGGATCTTCAAAATGAAGTACAAAGTAGACAAAAAAATTGATAAACACAAGGCTAGATTATTTTCTAAGGGATATGCTTAAAAAGAAGGAATTGATTATGAGGAGACTTTTTCTCCCACAACTAAGATAAAAATGATTTAGGTAAATATTTCCTTATAGTTGCACAATTTGGTTGGAAAATCCACCAAATGGATTTGAAAATTGTCCTTTCTTAAATGGTGATTTATAGGAAGAAGTTTACATGACTCAACTAAAAGGTTTTGTCATACCAAGTAAAGAGGAAAAGGTATGTAAACTCATAAAATCACTATATGGTTTAAAGCAATCTCCCAAGGCATGGTATATTAAAATCTGATGAGCATCTCATTCAACATGGATTCAACTAGGAGTCCATACAGATCCTAATATCTATCTCAAAAAGTAAGAGGGGGAGATAGTGATCGTTGTAGTATATGTCAATGATCTAGTCATCACTAGAGGATCAATGAGGATGATTGAGTCAACAAAGAAAGATCTAACATGATCATTCGACATGACCGATCTCGGGCTTCTACATTATTGTCTTGGACTTGAAGTTTGGCAAAGAGAAAATCATATCTTTGTATCACAATTGAAATACGCCAAGACAATGCTCAAGAAGTTGAATATGATGGATTCTAAACCAATTGCCACACCTATGGAGACAATACTTCAACTATCTCAAATAGATCCATCACCACAAGTAAATGCAACTCTCTATCTGTAGTTGATTAGGAGTCTCATCTACTTGACTTACACTAGGCCGGATATCAGCTATGCAGTCAACTATCTTTCACAGTTCATGTAAGAACCAAGGGTTTCTCACTGGAAAGTAGAAAAGCAGATACTTGAGGTACATAAGAGGAACTATGGACTATGGCCTAGAATACAAGAAGAACAATAACTTCTTCTTGACATAGATATTCAGATTTAGATCATGTAGGAAACATAGATGACATGAAATCCACTTCAGGATTTGTATTCTTTTTGGGATCTGGGGCCGATATCATGGGGAAGTAAGAAGTAAACTTGTGTTTCAAGATCCTCCACAAAATCAGAATATCGTGTAGCACAGGTGGAGCTGTCTGTGAAGTCGATATGGCTCCGACGTATACTTGAAGGATTGGGAATACCACAAAAAGATCCAACAATCCTACATGTAGACAATGAAGGAGTAATAAAACTTATTCAGAATCTATTTTTCATGAGAGCACCAAACACTTTGAGGTATAAGTATATTTCATTCAAAAACATGTTCAGAATAACAACATCCAGCTCCAAAATTTCCCGACAGAACATCAACATGCATATATCTTCACAAAGTCTCTTGCACGTCCAAAATTTGAGGCATTCTAAGTTTTTCTCTCTCTGTTCACTTTAGAGTATGCTGAATTAAGGGGGGAATGTTAGAAATAAACTAACCTTTAATTCATCATATGATATTAAAGTGATAATGTAATAAAAGTAATTTTTTAATTACTTTAAGTTAGCTTAGATAAAGTTGTCAATTATTAGTGAGTTGTCTTTTATTTGTCTTATCCCTTAGTTTGTGGGATCATGTTACATATTTGCATATTTTGTTCCTGGATGATTTCCATGAGGAGAAATAGGGGAATTTAGGGGCAATAGGGGCAATTAGGGGCAATATGTTATTCCTGTATATTTTCTCAGTTTAGGTGATCTATTTCCATATTTTGTGGACTGAGATAGAAGTTGTCCAATATCTATAAATATTGCAGCTCTCTCATTTGTTTGTAATGCTTGATTTTGATATTAATAAAATACACAAGCATCATCTTATGTTTCTACTATTAAAGCTTCAGTGTCAAATATTCTCATTCAAGTGATTCATTTTCAATATATATTTCATAATATTTATTTCATTGTCACAAGCATTTTTATACCCAGTGCACACTATGAATACTTATAACCTAACAATGCACAATAGAAATGGCATCAATATATGTCAGTAACTCTATATATATTAAAAAAATCTTAGCACACCACTGCATCTCAATCATTTGATCATCTTACAAACTCTTAGCTCTAGTTGACTCTATTTGCAATAGAACCCATACATGATGTTTTAGATTATTTCACAATCACATTTCAGTGATAAGGGAAATCTCCTCAATATGAGGAATCTCTACTATTATTATGCATTCACAAATGGATACGTGCACAATATACGGAGATTATTTTTTTGGAACAATATCAAACAAAGGTCCCCTAGTAAAGCTTATCCTCAACTGAGTTGTGTGAACAAAGCTAAAATTAAGGTAGGTTGGAAAATTGCATCCTAAACCACTTAGCAGTGTGAACTGCGTTTTCAACTCCAATTCACCCTCATCCATTGTTTTTTCATTTTTAGTGCAAAATGTCTTTTATCTCCTTAAATGAGTTAAAGATCTAGGAGACAAATCTAAATATGAGTCCCGACAACAAGGCCTAATAAGGTACTCATTTACAACTAACTGGGAAAAAAGAGTTACTCTACTGGATGAAAAAAAATGGTACCGCAAGGTACCCAAAAACATTGTAAATGGACAACAAAGTAAAGAGAGTAAAATATTGTTGCAAGGCATCCTAAGAAGGCCATGGTTCCAACATGAACACTCCACTGTACTCTAATGAAGAAGAATTTTGCAATGTACTATAGTTTGAATCCAATTTACTCGATCATGGGGGAAACTCAATGTCAACTGACACTATGATACAAGGGGGATTATCTCCATGCAAGGAGACTGTCAATGGAGTCTCTGACACTACAGACTCAACCAAAATTGTCATACCCTTCAAAAATTATAGGGAAGAAAAAACTATTCTTATAATATCAACTGAAGAGAGGATATTATGCAGGTGATGTTACACACATTCATGCATCCAGAAAATAACCAAACATAATTCTTTATCTGACATACTTCAATAATGGTGTGTCATGAATCATTGAAGAACAACCAGAGGGAAGGACAGAAGACCCAAAATGTAGGAATATTATCACCACACCCTCTCTGAAATAGATCTACTGAATGGATGGAGTGATTCTATTGACAACCCTTAAGTATGAGTGTGCTATTACCAATTCTCATAGACACTGAAAAACTGATACTGAGTTTACACCAGACATGAGCTTTCACTTTTCAAAAGGAACATGTGAGTTTTGAAATACAATTTGAAGGAGACTATTAATATGCCCTTTTATTAGTTAAGGTGTCAAAAATATAGATACAAAATCTCTCAAAAATTTAGACTATACTCACATTACACCTGCTAAAGGATGAACGTTATGATTAATCACAACAAAAAGCATTACAATACATGAGGTAGAAGAAAGTGGAGGAAAAAATTTGGAATAGTGGAGGAGCCACGCCTGTAGAGGTCCTCTCAATGAATGCTTATGATCACCGCCATCAAGTGATCATAAATCCACACTTAGGAAGATGAAGACAAAAATATTGGCTTCAGATGGCCACAGATAATACTGCATATGATTTGGTGTGAAAGTGCACAACTAGAGCATGTAAGGATACATCAAACAATTGTGTTAGGTCACTGATCATAATCTAACAAGCTAATTCTCTTCATAGTTTCATAGACAGGCCTAGACAACGAAATGAGTGCAGTAGAACTCATGTTTTGCTCATACTATCCTTATGAAGAGTCCGAGATGCAAACGGGAACTAATCACGAGTTGATGTTATCATGTGATCACTTCAATGAAGTACCTGCACTAAAACCAATTTATCTCACTGGTGAGAATCACCCAACTCCCCATAGTGATGAATAGGGATCCACCTAATATGTATGTGCAATGCTCCGCTCAATACCTTTTGACCAAAATTGACCTCGATGTGAACGGAGCATGTGAGAACAAAATGCAGTGTATAAATGCCTTCTCAAATGAACCAGGTAATCATAAGCAATATCCCATGGAGAGTGGATACACATAGTGTGAAATACTGAGTGAATAGGAAGCCATGTGCAAAATTATAACTGTGCAGTAACAAGCACAATAGGATTAGTAACTATTCTTAGAGTAGAAGCAGAAGCAGGAGTAGACTTAGAAAATTGACAGATCATAGGTCGAATGGTGTAGGAACAATAGCTACCTTAGTGGACTAGGTGAATGGAATATTACTACCCTCTTCACAATACTGAGGGTGATGTTGTAGGCTTAGCACAGTTCTATTCATGTCTGCATCGTGATCTCATACTCCAGGTTTCACTCCGTTGCGCATGAATGGAAAGCTCAGAATATAAAAGATGAATTTTGCTTCTTGAGTGAAGCTATTTTCTTCCACAAATTTGACCATGTCAACTTTTGAATGGAAAATTTATACTTTTTACAGAAAATTTTTCCATCTCTGATTTAAATGAAAGAAACTACAATAGAAAAGGTATGTCTCCTAGAGCATGAAGTCACAAGCTAAATGCAAGAAACACACTAAAAAAATAATGGGAACACTTATGAGGAATGAGAGTAAGGGTATTAAATTGGGCTTTTGCTTTAGTAAATTAATGTGTCCAAAACACTATGAAGTCTTTTTTTGTTATATCCTGAAGGAGTCTTTGAAAAATACTATGCGAGCCAAGAATTTCAGAAGTAAAATTGTTTTACGGTTCATGAGGGGGTTATGACCATTTCTATCAAACTCAGGCCTCACCCTCTAATCTTTGATTCTTGAGAAAAAAATGACCATGGTGCCGGTTAGAAAAGCAATTGTGCCTGAAATTATAATTTTCACCACAAAATGAACCTGGGAATCTACTTATAATTACAGGAATTAATATGTGGAAGCAATGGTGATGGAGATACCTCTTCCTTCCGGCAATGAAGTTCTCTTGCTTTACAGGGAAGAATAATACATAATCGCCACTTTAGAATTTTTTATCTCCTTTATAAAAATACTCCCAAATGAATTCAACGCTCCATTATGAAGGATACTGCCCATACGATGGCAAAAAATCCCATGGTATTTTTGAAACTCTATGTTTTGCAAAAAAAATCACCCCTTTCACATTTTTCCATGTGTCATTTCATGATTTTTTGAGGCGAAAGGGTAAGGGGGTTGGAAAAAGGCTCATTAGCAACTTCTGGGGTCATGTGGGTGACCAAGGGATAAGATGGGAGGTGGGTGCATTTTTGTGTCTCAACTAACCCAAAAATTTGGGATGGTTAGTACACAAAAGTTTTCCCCTCTCTTATTGGTTCACATGTCACTCTGTGGTTGATTTAAGCTGGGGGCTTAAAAATGGTGCACGAGGGCTTAACTGGACAAGTTGGGCTGCAAGACGGTCGTATCATGGTCCAAGGGGATTCATGAGAGGATGGGGGAGTTTTGTGTCCTAAATATACCAAAAAAATTGGATGGTTGGTGCAAAAAAGTGCGCCACCACTTGGGAGTGACATGTGTCCAACCAAAAATTTGACTAACTCCTTGATTTTACCTTGGGGAGCAATTGGATGAAGGTATAACTTGAGCATACAGAGGTATTTTATTAAAATTATTTATATTAAATTGAATATAAATATACTTTTGGAAACAATGGGAAGGTTATCATACCCTGATTATTCTTTCAACCTCATAAAATATAGGATTTTTCTTCCGGGCTCATAGGTTGTGCATGCTGAAATCAGACTATGGGTAGAAATGCTTATGTCTTGTGAAAGGTGTGAAATAACCATCCTATAGAGATCTAAAATATATTTAAAACAATGGTTTTTTTGACCTCCAAATCTTCACAGAGCTCCTGAAATCATTTCTTGAAGCTTAGGGGCTGTTTATATACTGCAAGTTACTTTACCCTCCAGGATCATCTTCTGCTGAATCTGGTCCAAAACCTATGAAATTTCACATAATATTCTAAGAAAACTTGAAAAACATTCTTATCTATCTGATACACATCCTTGATGAGTTTCATCCTTTCATTCCACTCTGGGGGGTGCACACTAGCCTTAGGAAGACCAGAGAATAGCCTTTCTTAAGCTTCTCTAAGGGCCTATCTTGAAGGATTCTGACCTAGAAGTGCTTGAATGGAATTGATATCCCTAAATCACCTATGTACTAGTTTGAAACAACACAAATGAGAACTTGAAGGATAAGAGAGGAATGATACGAGGGTTAGGGTAATATGGAGGAGGGCTCGAGATGACCTTTAAGTAAAATTTTTTACAGTAGGGTATGGTTATCATGCTTTCAAGTGTGAATTTTGTCCTTGTAAAAACTCATGAAAACAAATAGATCTAACTTGGGGACATGTTATGGTCAAGCACAATGAGGAAATGACATGATAACTCTAGAATATAACTTCAACTTACAGACCAGTGCCTTATCCATTGGGCTTTAGAGAATTGCTCAACTTGCAAGAGATACATAGAAAGGAGGAACACACACACACAATGAAAAGGAAACACACCATACTAAGAAAGGAAAAAACACACATAATAGGGAAGGTTAAAAATAAAATAAATCACTTATAGTACAATATATGGGACAACTCACTTTCATTGAAGTAATTTTCTCTTCTCAGAGGTTACCCTTAAATGGGTAACACTGAGTGATGATGCTCCCAAAAGCCATTGACTAGTTCAAGAAAGTAACCTTCTTTCCTCAACTACTTATAAAAGCCGGGTGATTTCATGACTACTTGTATATCTGGGAGGAATGAGCCTAACTTATATCTTTGATGTTCAAAGATTTGTTTAGAAATTCCATTTCCTTTACTCTCTTTGAAATTAGTTTCAAATTGTCAATTGCCATATGTGTTCACCCACAATGCTGATTTTTAATTGAGCATCTCATCGGTGCCCCAGGGATGATTTTTGTTTTAATATCTTAAGTTTCCTTCTTTCCCACATTCAGGCTCATTGACATATTTTCCAAAAGAAACCTTGAATTCATCCTTTTTCTGTATTCCACTATGAGGTGTTTAGATATTAAATGGAGGGTCAGAAGTAACGTCATACCTATCTTGTATATCCATAACATGAACTAAGGGATCAAGAATTATCTTGGGATATTCCTCTATTGCATTCAATATTTCTTACATGGTTTCTCTCTTTAAGACTACTAAGATCTCATCTTTACATTCATTTAAGAACCTTTGTTATGGGATTCGAGGGAACCATTCAGAAGAGTTTCTTCACCATCTTGAAGCTCATTGCATTCTGCCACTTCTTTGTCAAGGGGAGCTTCGACTTCAAGGAATTCATGGAAATAACCTTCTTCTTTGAATGGGAAAGAGAATAATTCCATTTCATCATCGCATTCGATAGGCATTAGCTCAGGAGAGACATCAGAAGTCCCATATTGCTTTATTTCATCATGATCAACCTTAAAATTAATTGAGGATTACAAATTAGATTCAAGCTTGTCTTACAGATCCATAGCTTGCATTAGGAGTTCAAGAATGAGATGAGAATCTTCTATTTCTTCTGCAGCTCTTAACAATTCCTTCACTGCATCTTCCTTTAAATCTCTTGAAATCTCATCAAAAACTGGAATTTCTCTCTCACAAGTGACATGATTAAGAGAATATTCTTCTCCAAATGAGAATGAAAATATCCCCTCCTCATGGATATGCACATAGGCTTATTTCTCAGATTGGAATTCATTGAGGAACACTCCATCTTCCCCACAAATTTCATTATCAGGAAACTCAATTGCAATTCAATATTTCTCAATGCTTCTTCAAGATCAATACTTCTCCGTAAAGGAATGCTTGGTCCTATCAAGTTTGGAATATCCTCCTCCTCTTCCTCCTCAATTGTTATAAAATGGATCATCCTCCCACTATTTTGGTGTAAGATGTTGACTCCTAGGTTTCCTACCCTCTGCATTGTATATCTCATTTTATTCTCTGGGATAAAATTTTCCATATATCACTTAAATGGAATGGTTGCGAAAGATCAATTCATTTAAATTTTCCCTCCCAAGTTTTGGTAGAATATTCTACTCAGGAACATTCCAAATGAAGATGTAATGTCTACTACCAAGTTAGTTATTGACACTTTCTTGTCCAAAAATTCAGCAAGATCCACCTATGCATCTTTGACCTTTCCTACAAGTGTGAATTAATTTGATTCCATTGAGTAACATGAGCCACCGGCCTGAGTCAAGGTGGGTTTGAGGGCATTAGAAACTTTCACATGCATCACATTATTGGAGGCACATGAATATATTATGTAATTGTTTAATCAGTATCCTCCAATGAGAAGGGAGACATATAAAGGGTTTCCCTTACCAGCTTTTGATGAACTCAAAGAAAACATGTTATGTGATGGGGATGTAGGTGGGGTTGGTAGTAGTCATTTAGGATCATGAGTCACAGTATTGGGATTTGAACTATTACCCGTGATATGATGAAAAAGTTTCTCAATTTTTTTGGGATGAGTCCACAGATATTCAGATTAAGAAATATGCACTTTAGTGTTGTTCATATGTTTAATGATGTCAAAAGGAGAAAATGCAGACAATGGAGATGGAGGCACTGATTTTGAAGTTAGGATAGGCTTGGAAGTAAGAGTATATGCTTGGGGAATGGGGGCTGATTTGAAAGGTACATTGGGGGCTCTTGAGAGTCTATATTTTATAGAAGTGGATTTAGATTTAGAATACGTATTGGAAGAATTACTTGGGATGGTGTGTGATCCCTTGATCATCATGAGATCTGGTTTCTCCATTGCAGCCTCTATGGAGGGTGGAAATGGAGAACATCGAATGATATTTTGTTTGGTAGATTTTCCACAGGAGGATCTTCAATCTTATTCTTCGCAACTGCACTAGAGAAAGAAGCTCCCTTTTGAGACTGAGGGTAGGTGAACACCACACATGAGAGATTGGGTATATCCATATCATCATCTTCATCACCTCCAGAGTATTCACATAATTTTATTTTTGCGTCAATCTCTAATTCCTCAACCTGTAGAAAATTAGTTTATTCACTTTCTTGTTCCGATCCTTCTTTGTCTTCTTGAGCCATGTAGCTTATATTGATAGGTGGGGCCTCCAAGGAAAGACTTTGGGGTGCTCCTACAATCTTATTTCTATTATGGATTTAAGGAGATGTTTGTTGATAAAATTCGCTCTTCAATAATTTCATTTTGTTTACTAACTTCTGCAACAATGGATCCATTCTCTCATCTTTGGGATGTTGAGCCTTAACCTTTGAAGGGTTCTTGATATTTCCAGATAGGATGTGATCATCTTAATTTAATGGAAATTATTTGTTCTTGTTCTAGATTACTTGGTTGAATCCTTGGAAGAAATAATCCTACATCCGATGATTGAGCATTGATGCAGAACCTTTTCACTTTGTCATTGAAGGGTGTAGCATCCAAAGGTATAATTTTGAGTAATTTGTTATAACGACCTACGAAGTCTCTCATAGTGTCGCTAGAACCATTATTCATTTGATCCAGTTGTACTAAGAGATCTTGACAGTCTTAGGTAGATTTAAATATTTCTTTTAACCAGGCCTTGATGTCATCCCAACTAGTGATGGATCTAGTTGGCAGGAGGTAAAAAAATTCAACTAATTTGTAATGTAAGGACTCCATGAACAATATCACATCAAAATCTTCATGTTCAATAATGAGGATTCCACATGATGTGATTAAGGATAAAATATGTTCTTCAAGAATTTGTGTGCCATCACCTTTGAACTTTAGGAATTTCTTACGATAACCCGTTGGTAGATTGTGAAGAGGAGGTGTAAGAGTGAGTGGACTAGTATTCCTTCCCCATGGAATAATGGGATCGAGGTATTTCTACTTCTTATTCCATTATTTCTTATTCTTCATCTGGTTCTTGTTCTTTTTTATTAGGAAGTTTAGTTTTAAATGGTGTTATGAAAATGGGAGAATTTATAGGAGGGGTATTAATGGGGGTTTGAAAAATATTCCCATTGTACCAATAGAAGAGTTAAGTGGAGACAAGGATTGAGAGAAGAAATAGGGGTTTTCTATGATTTTTTTATGTTAGTTTTGTAAAGCCTCAACTACTTGGTATACCTCTTTTCAACTAGTTTTGTGAAAACCTTGTAGTGGGAAAATGAAAGGAAATTGTGGAATATGAAGGGTCATTCAAAAATGGACTTTGATTTTCATCATCAATTTTTTAAAAAAATTTGGAATTTTTATTTTTTTTGGATTTTTTTGTGATTGTATTTAGTGCGAAGATTGCTGCCAAGTCTTCCCCATGGTGGGTGCCAAAAACTGTTGGCGAGAAAAAAATTTGGTTAGAAAAATTGGTGGGTATATTTCCAACACTCTGGGACTCTAGGTCCTTCTTGTGTGGTACAACTCCACTTTATTGTGAATGATAAAAAACAAAAAAATTTGTTGATGGCCAAGAGGCCGAGGATCCAGCAAGCTCACTCCACTGTACCCGTGACAAATTCTTACAATGAATTGTAAGGGAGGAATTTTCTAGATGATGGGGGAAAGGGAGTGAGAAATTAGGAAAGGGGAGATTATCTTTGAAAGTAGAAAATAATATTCTTTCTTAAGATAACCAGAAGTGTCACATTCACAAATTATAGGGAAGAAACAAATATTCTTAGAACATCAATGATGAGAGGAAACCATACACACAAAGTTGCAAACATTCATGCATCATGAAAAGATGAAACTCCTTTCTTTATTAAAATCTTCACAAGTTGTATGATGATGGAAAATAGAGGAAAATATATGGGAAAAATGGAAGAATGCTATCTATTTTTCCTTTCTCAAATATATCTATCTCTTGAGGGCACAAAATTGACAACCGTTAAGAATGAGGGGGTCATTACATTATATAGACATCAATAAGACCCTTCGTATGCCCCCCACATGACCTTTCATTTTTCCTCACAACCTGTGACTTTTGACATTATTAGGAAATAATGTTAAGTCCCATTTTATTAGTTAAGGGTGACTTATTAAATTTTGAAAAATAGTCACATTAATGAATAAAACAAACATTAGGATTTCTCACAACAAAGAATTAGAATAGGTAGAGAAGAGGAAGAAAAATGAGGAAAAGGAGGGAAAGAAGAAGTGCTCTAAAGAACGAAGATACCTCCATCATTGATGAAGATCCTCCCTGAGGAAGTTGAAGATGAGAATCTTGGCTTCAGATGACCACTGAAACACTTCTACACTAATGTGAAAATTCATGGAATTTTACGTTGAATTTTTTTCCCTCACCGATGATAATCACAAGCTAACTCCTTTTCCATGATGCACGGACAATCTGGACCATGAAATGAGTGTTGAGAAACATTGTTTCAGACTTCCCAATGTGATCCTGAGATAGACACAGACACTACTCACGATGATTTTTCTTGACACTTGATTACCGAACCTATTTAAATCCTTGAGCTCACTCGAACAACTCACTTTGAATCACCCATCTCCCTGAGTGATAAAGATGGATCCACCTGCTATGCATTGCAATGCTCTGCCTTGCTTCTGAACGTAATTGAACTCAATGTGAAGTTTCCCAGGTCCATATGAAGTTCTAAATTCTCTGTTTGAAATCATCCCACTATCCCATGGGGATTCCAAAAAGTGTTAAGGTGAGTGAAAATGAAGCCATTTGCAACTTTTTGTTCCCAAAACTGAAACTTTCTATTCTTAGAATGTGAGATCATGACCTACTATTTGGGACATATCACCTATTTTCCCCTAATTTCACCTTCTGAAGCTTCTGGCATATTCCACCCTCTTCTATTGTTGAGGCATTTCTATTTTTAACACATTTATATTTTTAGTAGGTTGTTTTTTGGGGACCTTCCATTCTGGGAAAATTGTCAATTTTTTCCCTGCCTTCCATTTTACATCTTCTTTGAATTTTTTAAGTAATCAATCTTGAAATTTAGGACTTACTATTTTTAGCATGTAGGAGAGCATAAGATATGCTATTTTTAGTAAGTGTCCAAAATGACCTTAGTTTGAGACGGGATTGATATTTTTGGATTTGTCTCTCTTTCACGATCTTGTCCTCCAATTTTCACTGTGTTTCACTCGCTTGAAAGCTCAGAAATAAAAAATGAAAATTTTCCTGGTGAAGCTTCAGGCATGAAGCTACCATGGTAGCCATTAATGAAGTCTTGAGATTTTTGACTTACTATTTTTCCACCTTTGATTGCAATGAAAAAAATTCCATCAGGATATGTTTTTCTCCTAGAGTTTGTGTTCACAATTTTAGCTTCACCTGCTCTCTGGATTGATGGGAAATATGAGGAATGACAGGTAGGGCATAAAATGGAGTTTTTATTACAATAAATTAAAGGGGGAAACTTTAAATCTTTTGTTCGTCGCAGCTTGAAGGTATTTGGGAGGAAGAGATGTGCCCAAAATTTCAAGAGCATTCAATTTACACAAAAACCTTGAGGCGTTAGTGAAATCTACACATGAGGATCACAACATCCCACCATGCTTCTGTAGCCCAGACCTCGAGCTAGATTTGCACCTGTACAACGGGATCATGCCCTACCCTATATGAGCCATGAGAAATAATATAATGCTGACGTAGCGACCCGTGTTAGTACTTGAACCTGGGTGGTTGCTTTGATACCAAATGCGATTAACTGTTACACCAAAACCTCGAGGCGTTAGTGAAATATGCACATGAGGATCATAAAATTTACACCCTTAATCATATATAGTGTATCAGATGGAGATGCTAACATGTGGCACACATTCCCTTGATTATTTAGATTTTCTTATCATTTTATATTTCATTCATATCATTAGTAGGTTGGTCTCAATGGTGGCCATAACATAGGAAGGATATATATAGGAGATAGTAGAGTGTAGTAAAGCATATATTGAACACTTAAGTCTTATTGTATGGTTTGGAGGTTGCCCCCTCTAAGTGGCTAAGATATTATACTTGTATATTGAGATCATTTATCTACAGTTTTCTATCCTTTGGTTTTATATTGTTGTTGATGTTTTGATTTATTCAAGTAATTCCATTACAAGTGGTATCAGAGTTGTGATCTAGGCAAAAACTAGGGTAAAAGCCCTATTTTTTTGTTTCCACTATATCTTGCGAACCAGAGAAAATTTATTGGATATGTTTTTACTAG
The DNA here is from genome assembly GCA_019776745.2 of Taxus chinensis. Lineage (NCBI taxonomy): Eukaryota > Viridiplantae > Streptophyta > Pinopsida > Cupressales > Taxaceae > Taxus > Taxus chinensis. The sequence continues at coordinate 732,885,809 of CM034154.1, read as the reverse complement.
AGTTGCGAATCATTCCAAGTAAGCTTCCCTGAAAATTTAATCCTTTTTTTTCTTTATTTTGAGAAATTTATTGCAAATTTATGGTTTTTAATAAAGTCACTCCCTAGGCTACAAATTGTGGAATTTTTTCAAGTTCTGTACATTTTCGAAAAGAGGATAAAAAATTAGTTGGATTTTATTTTTTTAAGTTTGTTTATATTTGGCCAAATTCTTATCGAAATCCCAAACCCTAAATTTTAACCTTGATCCCTAAATCCTACTATTTTCAGGCATCATGACAGGGCCTTCCACAAGAGGCAGAAAGAATCCCATCACTCTGGGTAAAAATACAAAAAAGGATGAGATAATAGTTGAGGAGTTGGAGTCAGAAGGGGTGACTGTAGATTCCTCAAGGTTATGGTTTACTTAAACATACCATAAGGTAAGCCAATTTGAGTTTGACCTATGAAACCTCAAGTCTAATTAACTAAAATTAACTAAACTATGTAGTATAGGGATAATTAATCTAAGATATGAACAACTGTAATAAAGTAAATAAATGTAGTCAAGAAGTATGCAATTAAGCTAAAAAACTATGCAAAAGGAAATGATAACCCTAATGCGTGAGAGAGAAGAGGAAAGAACTCAAATGAATAATAGATGCTAATAGGATAGTGTCACAGTGATGACTAGAAAATATAGGAGGAACGAATGTGCAGAATTCCCAAAAAAGATGGAGCTAGAGGATATAGCTGGACTGGAGTGCCTAGGATTGGACTGGGGAGTGTGCAGGTACTCTGGTCAGAAAATTAGATAACCTGGTCTATGAAAAAGATCTGAAATTGATCTTGAAATGGCTGGGAGATGATCTAGAACCTTCCCTATGTGTTGCATTAGATTCACCGTCCCATGCAAGATATCGCTAATAATCCAATATAAGAGAAAGATCTATAAGACCCCAAAACAAGCATCAAACCCTAAAAAATAAAAAATTCATATGAAGGGATCAGACTGACCTCATTTTCCATAATCACATAATTACTAATTGAGTTCTGCAATAAATCTCAGATCCGATGTAGTTCTATGTGTAAGTGTGTGTGAACATGCCCTAGATTACTCTTGTGACAATCATACTTTGTGAAGTAGCGAGCAATAACTATGTGTAGAAAATGTAATAGAATGTGTGGATGGAATAGAATAGAATCGCTCCCCCTAGGAAGTGTGATGCAAATGTCCTATCCTTGTGCCTTAATGATGGAGCTATGTGGATGCAAGTGATCTCCAATGTAATATATGGATGTAACTCTAGATGGAGTGATAGTAATAAGTGATGCTAGGTCCCTCATTATGGTCTTATAAATTTATATTTATAGGGTGTTCTTGATCTAATTTTTTAGTTAACCCCGAAAAGGCCAACCACAAGAAAGATAAAGATCTAAAACGGCTAGAAAGATCCCAAAAAGTGGTGGGAAAGTGCAAAAAGGACCAAGGCACTCCTGGTGGGACCAGGGTGCCCATAGGTGCCCCTGTACTAATATAAGCACCCCCGTCGAGGCTAAAATGATGCGGGGTGACAAAACCTAATTGGGTATATGGATGCAAGAGGTAGGTAATGAAGAAATAAAATAAAACAAGATGGCCAAAAGATGGGGGCTATTTAGTACTTTCTTCACTTAAGAACCTTCTAAATAGTAGTATGAGACTGGGATAAATAATGTCCAAAGTGCATGATTTTGTGAATATAGAGTCTAGGGTGGCCAACAAAGAATATGTAGAAAGGATTGGAAAATGATTGGAGGATTTCATGTAATAATTGAGTACACATATAATGGCTAATCATACTTCTATCAACAAAGGTCGATCTTCAAGTCAAAGTAATATACAAAGGAGCTAGGATGGATCTTTGAGCATGCCCAATATAAATACAAACACTCTACAAGCCCGTAACATGTTTCCAAAAGTTGAGATGCATAAGTTTTATGAAAGGATATACTCAATTGGATTAACAAAATGGAGAATTTATTTGATCTACATTATATTACATCAAGACAAAATGTTACCATGGCATCTATGTATCTTGAACCTGACCAATTTTTATCTAGTGTGTTAGAGAATTAATTTACTCAATTAACAAAGTTAAGACAAACGAGATCCGTTAAGGATTACATTCATCAATTCCAAAACTTTTCCTTATGGGTGGAAAATATTACTGAAGAAAATTGGAATGACCTATTTCTTAGGGGTCTTAAGGATCACATTGAGCATGATGTGCGTATGTTTAATCCTCATAAGGTTTATGATTATATGATTATGGCATGTTGGGAAGAGGAAACATTGGTTTCAAGTAGGAAAAAATTTTCCCCTCAGCTAGTTAGATTGACACCTCAACAAATTGAAGAAAAGAGAGAAAAAAGGTTATGTTTTAACTATGATAGTAAATATGGACCAATACATAAATGTGCTGAAAATAAGTTGTTCTACATTGATGGGCCTAGTGAAGATGAAGAGAAGGAAGAAGATGAAGAGTAAGAGTTCATGATCGAGCTAGAGGAGGAGTCAAGATATCCCTAACCAATGATATCATTCCATTTAATTTCAGGCATCAACACCCCCAAACCCTTAAGGTGGTTGGATTCTAAAAAATGGAGAGGGTAACAGTGTTGATTGACTCAAGAAGTACTCACAAATTCATCAATCATAAGCTAGGAGTGATCCTGAATTGTTTTATTTATCCAGCTCCTGAATGTCAATTAATGATTACTGATGGAGGTACGGTTACTTGTTCCTTAAGCTTACCATGGGAGATTACATACTAAATATCCCCATGTATGCCATATCTATGGGAGGAGAAAAAATTGTGTTAGAAGTTCAATGGCTTACCACCTTAAGAACCACTGATATGAAATTCAAAGAGTTGTTCATGCACTTTCAATCTGAAGGAAGGAATTTTGAGATAAGATGCTTAAGAGAAAAGTCTCCACAGCTAGTGAGATCTCATAAAATGCAAAAAATGATAAAAAAAAGGGTGCAGAGGGATTTGTGGAACAACTATTTTCATTGGAGGCACATCAGTGTAAGGACATTATAACATTAGATATGCAAGTAGTGTTGGATGCACACTTTTTTGTGCTTGAAAATATGCCAAAGGGTTTACCTCCAAAGAGAGATCATGATCATGCTATTCAGTTAGTACCAGGAAGCCAACCACCCAACATTAGACCTTATAGGTACCCATATGTGCAAAAGAGTGAGATCGAAAAGATTGTACAAGAGATGTTGGAAGTAGGAATCATCCGTCATAGTCAGAGTTCTTATTCTTCTCCAGAAGTGATGGTGTGTAAGAAAGATGACATGTGACACATGTGTCTCAATTATAGGGAACTTAATAAGTACATAGTGAAATATAAGTTTCCTATTCCTATAATTGATGATTTTCTTGATGAGTTGCATGGTGTTGTTTACTTGTCAAAGATCGATCTTCATTCCTGATACAAAAAAATAAAAATAAAGGATGAGGATGTTCATAAAACCACCTTTCGGACACATGAAGGCCATTATGAATTCTTGGTAATGCCTTTTAGACTGACAAATGCACCTTATACATTTAAAATTTTGATGAATTATGTTTGTAAGACATTCATGTGGAGTTTTTTTTAGTGTTCTTTGATGATATATTAATCTATAGAAAAACATGGGAGCAACACTTGCATCATGTAAATAAGGTTTTGGAAACTCTTGAGCAACATAAAATTTATTAAAATCCCTCTAAGTGTTCTTTTGGAGTCAAGGAGGTTGAATATTTCAGTCACATTGTCTCTCATGAAGGTGTTAAAAGTGAACCCTAATAAGATCAAGGCCACGAGGGAGTGGAAGGTTCCAAAAACCCTAAATAATATCCAAGGATTTTTGGGGCTGACATGCTATTATCATAGATTTGTAAGACATTATGGAAGTATAGGCACACCTTTCACAACTTTATTAAAGAAGGACTATTTCCATTGGAATGAAAAACACTATGAAAGTATTTGAGAATTTAAAGGAGGCCATGTGCACCACTCCAGTCTTGGTTACTCCAGCTTTATCCAAAACATTCGTTGTTGAATGTGATGCATCAGGTTCTTGTATGGGGGTAGTTCTCATGCAAGAAGGCTATCCTATTTCCTTTTTGATCTTTCAATTCAAAGATAATAATTTTTCAAAGAAAACTTATGAGAAGGAAATGCTATCCGTATTTCACGGAGTAAAGTAATGGAGACCATATCTCCTAGGAAGACACTTTAAAGTGAAGACAAATCATGATAGTTTGAAATACTTCTTGGAGCAATGCTTATCATTTGAAGAATAAAAAAAATGGGTATCAAAGATGTTGGGATATGATTTTGAGATTATGTAAAAGATAGGGAAGGAGAATGTAGTCACGGATGCTCTGTCTAAGAAAGATGAATCAGCTGCAACATTGTTATGTGTCATATCCATCTTACAAGAAGATTGGGTAGAGGAGGTAAGGTTCGAATGGAGAAATCACCCAGCTGCACAAATCCTCATTCATAATATCTAGAATGATTCAAGAATGTCTTAAAAATTTGTATGGAAAGGGGATGTTTTATGGTATAAAGATAGATTATACATATGTACGAATTCCACCCTTAAAAATAGGGTTTTATATGAGTTTCATGCTTCTCTAGTAGGGGGCACTCTAGATTCTTGAAGACTTATCATTGAATCAAACAAGATTTCTTCTGGGAAGGTATCAAAGGGGATGTAAAAAAATTTGTGGCCAAATGCATGGTTTTTCATCAAAATAAGGGTGAAACAGTTTGCTCCCCTAGTCTTCTATAACCTCTATCTATTCCTCGCCAATGATGGGAAGAGGTTTCTATGGACTTCATCACAGGATTTCCTAAATATGAAGGAAAAAATGTCATCATGGTTGCGATGGATAAAATCACAAAATATGCTCATTTTTGTGCCTTGTTACACCCATTTACTATAGGAACAATAGAAACAACCTTCGTGGACACAATTCATAAGATACATGGGACACTGAAGATTATAGTAAGTAATCGGGACCCTATATTTACTAGTAATTTTTGGACTGATTTATTCTCATGTTTGGGTACTCAGTTAGTTCATAACTCTTCTTATCATCCCTAGTCTGATGGGAAAATAGAAGTTGTAAATAAGTTTTTGGAGGGATATATTTGTTGCTTCACCTCAAATAAAAAAGCAAGATGGGTCCAATGGATGCCACTTGTAGAATGGCGGTATAACACTTCCTTCCATACTTCATCCAAAATGTCTCCTTTTTTAGAACTCTATGGGTACCATCCACCATCTATCACATCATTTTTAGAGGAAAACCAAGGGTTAGAGTAATGTAAGGAAACATTCAACATCAACAAGAGGTCCTCTCTAGTCTCAGGGAGAACTTGGCCATTGAGAAAAACCAAATGAAGCAGTAGGTTGATCAACATCGCACTGAAAGGCATTTTGAAGTCAACAACTGGGTTTTTATACATTTACAACCATAGAAGAAAATGTATTTGAAACAACTTGAAGAAGGATAAAAAACTTTCACCTAAGTATTATGACACCTATCGAGTATTACAAAATATTTCTACTGTAGCATACAAATTAGAACTTACAGAGACAACCAAAATACATCCAGTATTTCATGTTTCTTTCCTGAAGAAAGTAATTGTAATGAGGGTATCATCCTAAAAATTGTTACCTGAGATCAATGAGGAGGGTACAATCATCTTGGAACCTAAATACATCCTTCAAACACACACTAAAATATTGATGAAAAGGGTTATTATTGAGTACGTGATCAAGTGGAAGAATATGGACAATGAAGATGCAATATGGGAGGATATAACATTATTGCAACTACACCAAAAGTTTATAAAAATTAGGGAATACTACACCATTAATAATATATAATGTATCAGATGGATATGCCGACATGTGGCACACATTCCCTTGGTTATTCATATGTTGTTATCATTTTATATTTCATTCATATCATTAGTAGGTCGACCTCAGTGGTGGCCATAACATAAGAAGGATATATATAGAAGATATAGTGTGTATTTAAGAATATATTAAACATTTAAGTCTTATTGTGTGGTTTGGAGGTTTCCCCATTGAAGTGGCTAAGCTATTATACTTGCATATTGAGATCATTTATCTACATTTTAATATCTTTCGGTTTTATATTGTTGCTGATGTTTTTGATTTATCCAAGTAATTCCATTACAAAGGTACCAAGATGAACATTAATGGAGTCTTGAGATTTTTTACATGGTATTCTCCCACCGCTGATTTCAATGAAAAAAACTCCATCGAGATATGTTTATCTCCTGGAGTTTGTGTTCATAAATTTAGCTTCACCCGCTCTCCGAATTGATGGGAAATTTGAGGAATGACCGTCAGGGGAAAAAATGGAGTTTTGGTTGTAGTAAATTAATGGGGGAAAATTTTAATATTTTTTTTATCATAGCTTGAAGACATTTGGGAGGAAGGGATGTGGCCAAAATTTCAAGAGCATTCGATTTATGGTTCACAAGTTATGAAGATTTCTTTATTTCTCGGTCATGGAAGCTTTTGGCAAAAAATGGCCATGGTACTAGATGGAAAAGCAAGGGTTTAGAGGATATTGTAGAAGTGGAGAAATGATAATATATTTTAAATGAAATAATGAATATGTGGAAGCAATGGAAATGGAGAATTTTTTTTCCTTTTGGTAGTGAAGTTCTTGTGCGCACAGGGAAGAATCAACACGAGAAATGCAAAAACTTAGAAATTTCTTCAACTTGATCATGGGAGAAATTTTCTATCCCAACCATCCAAATTTTTTGGGATGGTTAGTGCAAAAAAGTTTTCCCCTCTCTGATTGGTCCACATGTCACTCTGTGGTTGAATGAAGCTGGGGGCTTAAAAACGATGCACAAGGGCTTAACTGGACAAGTTGGGGTTTAGATGGTCATATCATGGTCCAAGGGGATTAATGGGAGGCTATGGGAGTTTTTTGTCACAACCATCCTAAACGTTTGAGATGGTTTGTGAAAAAAAGTGTGCCACCACCTAGGAGTGACACGTATCCACCTAAAAATATGACTAACTCCTTGATTTTACCTTGGGGAGCAACTTGACGGAGGCATAACTTGGGCGTAAAGAGGTATTTTATTACTCTTATTTATATGAAATTTATTGGAAATTTAATTTTATAAATAATGGGAGGGGTATCATACCTTGATTATTCCTGAAACATCCTAAAAATAAGATTTTCTTTCAGGATCATAGGTTGTGCATGCTAAAATCAGATTGTGGGTAGAAATGCTCGTGTCTTGCGAAAGGTGTGAAAACTTCATCCTCTAGAGATCTGAAATACCTTTATAGTGATGTTTATTTTAACCTTCATCTTTTCACAGATCTCCCAGAATCATTTTTTGAAGCTCATGGGCTGTTTATACACTAGAAGCTGCTTCACCCTCTAGGATCCGCTTCTGCCGAATCTTATCCAAAAGCTCTTAAACTTCCCAGAATATTCGAATACTAGATGAAAATAATTCTTAGCTATTTTATATAACTCCTTGATTAGTTTTATCCTTTCATTCTACTCCAGGGGGTGTACACCAGCCTTTGGATTACCAAAGAATACCCTTTCCTAAGCTTCTTGAAGAGCATGTCTTGAAGGATCCTAACCTGGAAGTTACTATAAACAACTTATTTTTTGAACTCAATCGTTCCTTCACCATTACATACACCCCTCATTGTCACCTAGCGTGCTCATTTCCCTCCTATTTTTGAATTATCCACTTTCCCTCCTAAAATCCTATTTTCCCCTATCCCATTTTATTTACATTATCCTTATCCCATTTAATTATATCCTCTTTTTATTATCCCCATTTATCATTTACATTATCCCTATTTCTTACTATATTTTATAAGCCCATCAATCTCCATTACCCTTTTAATCCCTAATTTTAACCCTATTCTAAACTCCTCATTTAATTCCCTCATGGGATTCTCATCCTCTTTTATCATTACCCCTCATTAAACTCCTTCCCTAGGATTCCCCCCACTCATCTCATCCTTTCCTAAGATTCCTCAACCCTTTAAACACCTCTTACATGTGTGTAGGGATAAAAATAGTCCACTAGCCATTGCCATTTTCTTATTCCTATTCTATTCCACCCTTCATTATTCTCTAACATCTCTTGGCATACTTTTGTCCCAGTCACCAGTGATTGACCTAGGTCGTCGATTGACCTTTCCCTATCCTATTTAATCATGCTCACCCCTCTTCCTAAAGGGATGGGAAATTTTGAATCATTCGAGTGCTTTGTGATTACTGCATTTTGCATCCTTTTCTCATATCTCTTGCTATCAGTTTGAATCGCTTAGTTATCTCTTTGCATGTCATTGAGTGAGATTGAAGTTTAGAGAAGAATATTATGGAGATATTGTTTGTGCATGATTTTGTCTCTGTCTTGCAGGTTTTGCAGGTATTCCTGAGCTCTTGTCATCCTTCAAGCCATCTTCAATCCATCCTAGGTCCAACCATCCATCCAAACTCTTTTGAAAAGATCTTCATCCCCGATCCAGTTTTTGTCCGACTGGGTTTGGTCGTTTTCGACCCATACCCTCTATCTGTTAGATCTTCCCTACCCATATCCTTATACATTTTATCCACTCTTTTCTACATCCTATTTACCCCTGACTACCCTAGCCATCTTATCTAGTACCCTGTCACCCATTTCAGCATCCCAGAATCGATATCTACCTAAATCTTGCATTTTCTTACATACCTTGCACATCTCGCCGTAAAATATTAGGTTGTCTAGTTCACCTTAACCCTCCCTACATCCACTTCATATTTTTTTATCCACACCCAGTTATTTCCTTTGTTCTGTTTTATCATTTACTTCTGTAGTTCTGCATCAAATTTTCAGTTCTGTTCTTGCACATTCTTGGACCAGTACTACTCCCATTCGTCAACCATATATGTCTTCTCTTAGGTCACTGTTGACCTGATCTGGTTTGGATTTAGTTTTTTTGTATCTATTATCATTTATCATTCTAAGTTTATTTTAGCGTTATCAAATATATACTTCAGATTTTTTATCTGCATATCTCTATTTCATTATTGATCATCTACTTTTGTTATAAAAAATTAGGGTTGACATCCTTTCTAGGAAGCTTTCACTTCTCGAACTGAATTCATCGGGTAGCCCACCATATCCATCACTAATCCTTTTTTGTGTTTAGTCTTCATTGTTGTGTATTGTTGTTCACTCACAACAAGGAGGATCTACTTTTGTGCAATTACGTACCATCTCTATCACTATCCACATTATGAGGTCCTTAAACCCTCCCATTTTCTTGAGTTTTTCTTGATTTCTAGTTTAGTTTTCACTAATTTGAAAAAGGAAGTGAAAAATATTGACAAACATTTAGGCATGTCCAGTGGGACCAGCCCTTCTTTGGTGAGGTCTCTTGCATTTTTCATTTCTTTTGCCTCATATTTTATTCTATGTACTTCTTTCCTATTAATCTTGCAAGTAAGAGTTCACCTTTTTCTTGTTTGCATTGGAGCAGTGGGTTGCTAGGATTTTCTTTTACTCATTTACTCATCTTGAAGATCAGATAAAAAGGAAAAGTGAATGCAATGCATTCCTTGTTTTTTCCCCTTCTTCCTTTCTTTTATCGCATTGCATATCTTGCTTCATTGTCCTCATCAAATTTCCACATTTCATTTTTGGATCTTAAAAAGAACACCCTCATTGTTTGCTTGCTCACATAGTATAACTAGGGGGTTAATCCTTTGCATCCACTCTTCTTCACACATGACCAAATTCATGCATTAATTAACACATTCAAAACATTCCTCCCATGTGGAACTATTGGGATTTCATCACCCAATAGGAAAGCCTCTATGGTGTTCTGGCTACGTTATAAATTTTATCACAGAATTGGGCCTCACATACCTTTGGGTATATCAAGGACTCCACAACCACAACGTCCTGAAACTAGCCTTAGATCAACCATTTCCTAGGTTCCCTCTGAGCCTTTTCACTTTATTTTTCACACCTCTTCTAAATAATCAAGATTAAATAAAATATGTTGTGTGTTTTGTTTGTTGTAGTAATTAATCAACATAGGCTTTAGGATTATTGTTTCATGCCCATTATTACTTGGTCACAAAATAAAAAATTGAACAAGCCTCTTCATCCAACATTCCTTGCTTCTTCCTCTCTTCCTATGTAGACATCAACCCTCATGTGGTCTCTTCTTTGTGGTTACCCATCCTATCACTTCTACCATCTCTTCTAGTGAGCCACCCATGGTTCATGCTCATTCACATGTTGATACCAATTCCTTCTTCTATCACCATCTAATCCCTTCTAGACTAACTAATCCCCCATCAGCCACTTCCATTTCAAGCCTTCAGACCCCCTGTGATCACCCAAGGATGTGTGGAGTTCCAAGAAATCCTATATGCTAACCCTGTCACCCTTCATGATTACCTCATCTATAAATATACCCATGTTCCCATTAATGGACCTCCTCTTCAACATATTTATGCCTACCATTCCCAGCCTCATACCACCCAGGTTCTAACCTCACAAATTGCCATATTTTTCCCTCAAGAAATGAATGAGCTGGCCATAGACCAGTGTGAGCATGCCTCCTTTGATTATTTTTCTCACCAATCTACTCAATTGGTAGTCCCCATTCCATCTGGTTTACCTCGTATCAATAGCACCCTATCCTCCTCTATGCCCATCATATCCTCATCTACTGTGATCAATGATGTCCTCACTTATCCCCTTCCTAAACCCACTTCTCTCCCTCTTACGATCGAGTACCCCCTCCCATACTCATCTCTATTCCTACATCCAAAATTCATGCCCATGTTCTCTCTTCACAACCACTTCCTTCAGGATCTACTCGGACACATCAACCCCCTACTCATACTAATTTCTAGCACATGTTATATCATCAACCCATCCATACATCTCAACCCCTCATCATACTCACCCTCAGTCCAACCCACTTGTCATACATCAACAATTCCCTCAATTTGGTCCTTCTTACTTACATCCCTTTTTAGTAGCCCATCTCTCAACCTCCCCAATCTCAACCTATCACTTATCCTCCTCCTTATCAACCACCTCCTCAAGATCCTACCTATCCTTAGCATTATCAGGCTCAACCTCAATCTACCTCATCCACCTCCTATATTAACAACCTCATCCTTTGACATCTCTTCCACCTACTTCTAATGACCCCATGCAAACATTGTTGAATAGACTGGCTAACCTGGAAGCCACTACTTTGGGTCTTAAAATCATCATTCACCTATGAACAAATTTTTAATGAGCCCATCTATCCTTCTGTCCCAATAAAACCTTATCCTCTCCATTGGGAACTTCCTAAGTTCTCTAAATTCAACAAAAAAGAGGATCCCCAACAACACCTCCAAGATTTCAGACACACATGCTATCTCATAGCCCACTGATCAAGATCTCATGCTTAAACCTTCCCCATGTCATTATCCAACCCATCCTTGGACTGGTATAATGGACATCCCCCAACACTCCCTTTTCTCCTTCACACAGCTAGCCCAACTCTTTCTAGAGCATTTATCCATTAACATTGCTCAAAAAATCACTATCACTTATCTATATGACCATTAAATAGTTTGAGGATAAATCCATATCAGATTTCCTCACAAGGTGGCATGACATCATCAACCATACGCTATCATTTTCTCTTCCTCATACTGAGATCATTGAGTTCTTTTCTCGATCTTGCACTTAGCACATTTCTTCCACCCTTCATATTTAATCATTTCAAAGCTTTGAAGAAGCTTTTACCATGGCTCATAAATTAGAACTTTTTGCCCTTGAGCAAGGCCACGTTAAACTCAGATCTAATAAACCTAAGATGGAGTTCACCAAATCCTCCTCTTCTTCTCATCAAGATAAATCCAAAGGTGCGATAAGTGTAATTGTCATCAAATCCTCTTCTGCTTCTACTTCCCATATTTAGCCTTTGAAACAAGTTCCTCATCCTACCCTGAACTATACCCCCCTCAGGGTGTCTTATAGCTCATATTTTTATAAGATTATGACTTCAATCTCATCCAAATCCCTCCAATCTAGCCCTTAGATGAAACATGGCCCAAACCCGGTTTGTATCGTGAAGATGCCTATTGCAAGAACCATCGAGTCCACGGGCATGACATTAAAAAATATCATACCTTTAAGGACATAATTTGATGACTTATCAACCAAGGGGACCTTCAAGTGAGTAATCCTAATGCCCTTCCCAACTAACAACTTGATGTTTTTAAACAACCTTTTCCAATCATCCACCTACTATCCAAGAAGATTCCTTCTACATCCCACCCGATGATGCTCATAATATTAGTACCTAACTCATGTCTCTGCATCATCCTCCTTGACCACCTATTCAGTCAACATCCACATCTACTCCCGAGGCCATTATATCTACATATATCATCCCTACATCTACCCATCCAAACCTACTACTCTTGCATCCATCATACCTCCTTCCCTTTTTCCTATGCCTATACTCTACATCTGGTTCCTTATCCCCTCCCTCTACACCACCTACCACACCTACTACATCTACCCTATCTTTACCACCTCCCCTTTGCCTACATCCAATTCTATGCACAAACTCTTATCTTAACACCTTCCTTCGATACTCATCCAAATAATTTCCCTTTTACTAACCCTCTCATCTACATATAAAACCTCTTCTTATCATATTGATATCCCCATCATCTCTTAGCGAGTCCTACTTTAGCATCAAATCTTAAACTCCGCACCATCCACCTCTCAAAACAACCCTCCTATCGATATTATTATCAACCCCACTAAGAATAAACCCGCACAACATAAACTCTAAGAATATTGGCGCACCTATCCAAAAACCACTTACTCATCCATATACGAAACTAGATTTGGCCCTTCCTAAATCTCCTCAATCCTATCCACTTAGTGTCCAAATAATCCATCTTGGGGCTCCCTCCTTCACTTTTAGGATCTTTCCCTTCATCCAAAGAACTCACCATCACTCAATCAAAATCCACTAATCCACTACCCATAATTCTAAAACTACATCTAGGAACAACCTATCCCTCCTCTCATCTAAATCATCCTATTCCCTTCTTCTACTAAATCATCATCAAAACCATTTATCCTCCCCTTCATCCCAATCCCAATCAACATCCACAATTCCTTCCACATCAGAATATGGATCCCAAGACCCTTATCAAGCCTGCATAAGAACAAGACCCTTCTCCTATACCCCCATCCACTTCTTCTAAATAAAGCCCATCCCAAATTACTAAGGCTTAATCCTCCTAGATACCCATATAAATATCTATACATATTTATTTCAGATGCCTTCTCCATACGTCACCTGTAGTCACCCTTCCACATATTAAAACCTTCTCACTGATGTGGACCAAAAACCACATGGTTCAATCCTGAACGTTATTTGTGCCTACCATCATGTTCCGGGCCATAACACCGAACATTGGAAATCCCTCCATGCTCTTGCCAACAATTCTTATGGAATAAGATGATCTTCTTCATTTAAGAAGAATCCATGCCCTTCCATCCCCCTAGTCATCATCCTCATCCAAACCAAATATTCCAATCAAATCCAAGACTTCTAAGTCCACCTTTGTTTCTATCACACCCCTAGCTTCTATTTCTTCCAAAGATAACCCTCCTCTTTACATATATGTCTATTTGCATATCACACTCAGTCTCTCCACTTATGAGGCTCCACCAGCATCCACCTCATCCAAATCTAAATTTAGTCATCTTTTTTCCTCCTAGTAATCCTTCTTAACATTCCATTAGTTTTTCCCCCCTTCTACCTCTAAGGCTAATGTGTCTATTCTAGTTGCTACACCCATACCTACCTCCATCAAAAAATTCCATCATAAAGTAGTTACATCAATGAATTTATCAATATTTCCCTTGTACAAGATCATTCTAAATCTCCCAAAACCATAAACATGCTCTTATTGAAGATTTACAATAGCATCCCCATATCATCTGATGATCCTCAGCCCCTTACAAGCCTCATTGGATCTCTTGCGAAGCTTCTACCATCATATCCTTCAAGGATTCTGAAATCTCGATGACATTCTTCCGGAAGATCATGATCTTCCTCTCTTCATCACGGTTCGTATTAACGATATCTTCATCTGCAACGATCCATGATTGACAATTTTTTCCAACATCAAAATCATTTCTTATCATACCTTTCACCATAGCTTAAACTACCTGACACCATTATTGTTAAGTTTCCCATGTTGTCCTCCATGTTTTTAATGATGTTGATCACCCTCGCTATGGGCACAGTTATCCTTCCCATCTGTGTTGGCCACAAAACTCCTTCATTATATATTCTAAATTTTATAAAGGGAGTTTTAGGATAACGTCTTTCTTGGATTCCCTTAGATTCACACCATGTGTTCCATCCCCTTCACCCTCCATCAGTTGTATTAAAAATAAACATGAACGGAAGATTCATACTATCCTTGTCGATCACCCTCCCTTTAAATCATGTCAGATGACTTACCGACTCCAAATGATGCGTTCTTATCCCTAACATAAAACTTTTCCTTCCGAGGCTTCCACCTATTCTTTTGTGCCCTACATCTAAGTTACCCCATGATTGATATTTTGATGATGTGATGTAGCCCCTTTTCCTGGGGGAGTATACAAATCCTCACTTGTAATTCCCTTCCTTATATGCAACCTTCCTTGGTCATCCTGACAAAGGACCCTATGTATCAAACCAATGTTGGGGATGTCATTTCTTTTGGTACCCACTTTCCTCAAAACCAATCTTTTCTATAGATGAATTTGATAACCATTCTTCTCATGCTGATGACCGCCCTCACAACAAAACCATACACTAATGGTTTCAGTTTCCTCTCTAACAAATCCATTGTATATACTTATATTTATTGCATTGTGTGTGGAAGGTGATATGGCCTCAGACGTTATGAATAGGGTAGCCAAAATATTGTCCTTAACCAATCCCGTGAATCTAAGCTGATAAGTTTGTCTTAGGATACAAAGATTCCTCTTCACTCATTGTTCATGCACTTCTTCCTCTTCTCACAACAACATTGAGTCATCTCCCTTTTCTCCATAAAACTTTCTCACAGAATCCAGATGATACTGTGACTATGCCCAGTTGACGCATTTTTCTTAGTCTCTACCATTTCCCTTGGATCATTCACCTATCAGGTTGAAAATGAGACTATGTCCTTTCCTCTTAAATATATCAAAATGTATAGGGGAGGATTCCCCTACTATTGATATCCTTCAATGCAGCGACAATGATGAGTCCATTCTTCCTTACATAGGGGTCGAGGATTCTCATATCCAAAATTCCATTCCAACTAATACTTCCACCCTCTGTAATGAATCATACCATTGACATCAACATAGGGAATCCCTCAAGAGCCTTGCATCCTCAAGGTTGGCTAGTATTATCTATCCTTAAGATCTCGAAGCCTTCACCTCCTTCTTATCCAAACATATTCATACCTTCGTATGGTCATACTACTGACATGTCGAGTCTCAATCCCACCATCATCATCTCATAAAATCATCACCAAACTCGACATCCAAACCTGTTAAACAGAAATCTGCATCACATGCATCCCTATGTGTTTCGATTTTTGTCAAAGAAGAACTATAACATTTACTTCTCTCTGGTAAATTCATCTAACCTATTGATTATTAGATAATGGGTTTCAAACAACATACCTACATTTCCAAGTCTTCTCGAAAGATCTCCACATTTACACCAATTTCTAAGTATTTAAATCTTGCTTTTCCTAATAGGATGAATTTCCTTCATCCTAACATCAACCATCTCTGTCAACCTCACTGGAAAATCATGAGATTCTCTCTCTTATCGATGGTTTTTTTTTTTACAATCAGATCCTTGTCATCCCCAGAATACCAACATAAAACTTCCTTTATCACCCCTTGCGAGGACTTTATGTTATCGGGTCATGCCTTTCGGTGTGAGAAAATGTTGGGACTGACTTACCAGTCCCGTGATAAGACCTATATCTTCTATCTACCATATCTATGTAAGATTGTGGAAGAATATGTTTATGAACTCTTGGGTAAATCCAAGGGTCTACAAAATCATAATTTTTTTCCTTGAGGTCCTCTTTAAGTGTCTTATCTGCTTCCTTCTTTGTCTTAATCCATCCAAGTGTGTATTTGGATTGCTTACTGGATAAACTCATTGGATTTATCATCTTTATCAGGGGTATTAAAGTTGACCCCATAAAAATTAAATCCATCCTCGAAATGCTTCCTCCTTCTAACCTCAAAAAAATTGCAAGGCTTCAAGGCTGACTTCAGTCAGTCCACCATTTCATTTCACAAATATCAGACCATTGCCAACCCTCTCATCACCATATTCATGTAAAGACTCCTAATTGAATTGGGATGCCAATTGTCAAAAATCATTCAATAATCTTAATCAATACCTTCTCTCTCCACATGTTCTCACACCTCCACATGAGGGGGAGCCTTTTTCCATCTCTATATATCTACCTCCGATCATGACTCTAGGTGCCATGTTGGCACACCCCTGATGAGCATGGTAGGGAGCAGGATGTCTATTATATCCTCCATACCCTTCTCAACTACAAAACCCACTTCACCAAAGCTGAAAATATTGGTTTGCTCTTTATTATTTTCCACTTCTAAACATCTGTCATTACCTCCTTAACCAAAAATGACTCCATTATTACCAGCTTTCACATTCTTAAGATTATACATTCAAAACACTTATCATAGTGAATGTATCACCCAATGGCTCATGCTAATGACAGAGTATGACCTAGATGTTCCTGACCAAAAAATCACATTAAGGGTCAGGCTATTACCGATCAACTTGCTGAAGCCCCATCTTCAAAATAATCAACTCCCTCATGAGTACATTTTCTTGAAAAATATATCTTCGCTCTTGATCATGAGTTCTCTCATCTTTAGATGACCCTTTTATTTTACGGATATAAGTGTCAACAAGGGGGAGGTGCTTTCATTATCATTATTCCTCCTTGGGGCACTCCCATCCCTATTTCTCAAAAGATTAACTTTGAATGTCACTAACAATATGGTTGAGTATGAAGCCCTCCATCATAGGTCTTGAAGACTATTTTTATAGTTGATATCCAAATTCTTCATATCTATGGGGATTCGTAGACTCCTCGTTAAGTCAATTCAAAGGAACCCATCAATATAAAAAAGGACATCCTTAAAAAATACATGTATATCATCATCTTCCTCCTTGAAGAATCCAATCCCTATACCATCAAGGCTATCCCTTGACCATCCAATTATTTCACTAACACAATGGCATCCCTCGACATCCAGTTATTTAATTGACATGATGGATTCCCTCACATACATTATCCCATAGACAAATGGAAGAATCTAATACTCTTTGTTGTTTTTCAGTTTCTCAATCAAACCATCTCATATCCATGAACTTCCCCGTGTCAATCATGTTGATATTAATCCACCTGATCTTTGGTATTCTTAGATATTTGAATACATATCCCAATCTAAAATAACCTCTGACATGTCTAATAATGGTAAGAGGTCCTTCCTTTAACATATAACCCACTATGTTATGATTTACAAATGTGGGTTCGACAAAATTCTCTTGCGTTGCCTTAAGTCTTCTCAATTTACCTATGATATTCAAGCAGTCCACGATGACATCTATGGTGGACAATTTAGTGGCTTAGAATTTGCTAAACATGTCATTCACCTGGGCTACTACTAGCCTAATCTCAATAAAAATTACTGTGAATATGTTAAAAAGTGTCTTAAGTATCAACAATATTCCAATCATGTTTGTATTCCTAGCTAGGTTCTACAACCGACCCATAACCTTTTGCCCTTCTCATAATGGGGGTTCGACCTCACTAACATATCCAACCCATGCTCCCCCCACCACCATCATTCTATCATCACCACTACTGATTATTTCACTAAATGGGTGGAAGCCATTCCAATTACATCTACCAAAACTAACAAAATCATCAAATTCATCTATCAACACATTATATGTCGTTTTGGTGTCCCTCACAAGATCATCACAAATAACAAAAAATCCTTCAAAAAAACCATAAGAAGCTTTGCGACTTCTTTAATAGCTTCTCTTCTCCTTACTATCCTCAAGCTAACAGAAAGGTCAAAGCCTCAAACAAGACCCTTCGCAATATTCTTGCTAAGACTATTGATAGGTCGGGTCGTGATTGACATATTCACATTCCATTCACTCTTTGGGCCTACTAGAATAGCCTCTGCACCCCTACATGCACTACCCATTTCTTTCCCGTATATGGCTCCAAAATTTTTCTCCCTATGGAAGTTCAAATTCCTACCTTACATGTTTCCCTCAATGAGTTTATCTCTAATGAGGACTATCACCAGGAGCATCTAACACAATTGGAGTTCCTAGATGAACATTAATTGATCGCCCTTGTTGATCAAGGAACACTTGATAGAGAAAGCACACAAGAAGTTTGTGTAGGAAAGAAAGTCACATGCAAAGGCATGAATGAATAGGAAAAATGCACATGCAGAGAAGAAGTTCAAGGAAATAGCCATTTTTTGGCATGAAGATCTCTTTTTAGAAGATGGCGTGCCAAACACACCAATGAGGCAAAGACGTGCGCGCCACACATTGTCTATTTCTGGAGAATCGGATTCAGAGTGATTTTGCATAGAGATAGTCTAAGAATAGGATTTTCACCTCAGTTAACTATCAGTATTCTATAGATAGCACACTTGCATGTGTGTCTATGCATGAAAATGGCATGTGGCTACTAATAGCATGCGACCTATTTTTTGGAATAGATAAGTGGTGAAGGGCAAGTCCCTACCCTATATATATATATAGTGAATTACCTGATAGGAGATGTTGGATATAGAGAGATAGATAACATAGTGTACATGTTTCTGGATTACCTTATTAGATCCATGCATGTATCGGCATAGATTTCCAGTATTGTAAGAAACTTCTGTGTTATTGTGATAATTAAGAGATGGAAGATATTGACTGAACCTAAGTGTCACTCATGTGTATAATTGGGTAGTGCATGTTCTTATTTATATCATGATTATTGTTTAAACCTATTATTTCCTAGATCTGGATATTTCATGCATTGCATAATGATGTATTAGTTATGGATCTATATGGTTTAATTCTTCATCATGTTAACATTCTTCTACAGCAACCCTAAAGAGGGACCTGGTACCTTTGTACACTTTGGGTGACCGTTTATTCTAGGCTGAGTGATGTGCTAGTGTGTCTAGGGTGTCATATGGTGAATTCTAGGATGAGTGATGTGCTAGTACATCTAGGGTGTCATCTAGTGAATTCATGATTCAGATGACAGATCTCATAGTCTAACATTAATGAGCATATAGATCTACGAGGGAAACTATCTTTGGTGTGACCTTCCACTTCCCAATCTATACACCAAATCCCTGAGCGCGTTTCATGGGATGAATTTGTTGATAGCTTATCTGAATATTTTTCCATAGCTACAATCTGTGCCTCTAAGAATGGAATAACTCTAGTTTCAATGTTCCCAACTACCTCAGCATGTAACCCAGTTACTTTTTACAGTGACTTTGACATTAGATCACCTGTATGTCATATGTGACAGTTCTCTTCTGACTAGTGTTAGCCATCCATTTAACCAACCGATTGCTGGAAAACCAAAATGATTGGCTTGTCATGAATATCTTGACCGACAGATTGGATATGACTGTTTTGATGATAAACCGAAACCCCATCACCCTCCCATTTCAAAAACACTAACTCAAAAGTGCCTTGCTAAATAACTATCCTACCTCAGCAAAATTCAACCCACAATCATTCTCCTCAACCTATTTCAACCTATAGAACTCCCTTCCCTACCTCAATCTTCAGCGCTACATTTTCCACCCATATATTTTAAAAGGGTCAAAACTCCCTATAACAAATTTATGTGCATTTTTACCTTGTAATTTAGTTTAGCAACAGGGTCTGAGGATTGATTCTTACACTCAGAAACCATGATGCCGTTCTCTGCGCCATGAATCCACTTCACTCATGTCTACATAACTCAATCAGATAGATCCACTCCATGCCTCATGAGACCATCCGAAAGATGAAGAGATGTCTCCATATAACTATTCTGGGGTTGGTGCGTACCTTGCCCACCTGATCTAGAACCTTGTGTGTTCCCCTACCTCCAGAACCACCAGATCCATTAGAACTAGAACCACCTATACCTCCTGCTCCTCCACATGTATCTAGAATAGGACCTGTAGATGTACTCCCTTGTGCTCTGATAGTAGTACTATACTGAACCCCTACATTATGTGTGGTAGTTCCACTTCCAGAGGTGAACCCAAAATTCTATGCGCTTACATTCTATGTAGATGATGCACCTGAAAATGTTCCTCCAAATAATATTGAAGTCGCCTGTCCTACCATTAATGTACTTGCTCTTTGACTTACTTCGGTTCTCCTATTTCCCAAATTCACTTTCTGATTAGTTATGATACTAGTTACTGGAAATTCAAGTGTAAGGGCTAGGTCACCAGGTGGCTTAAGATGCGCGCCTATGGCCTAGGCAGTCTCTGCTAGCGCACTTCTGTGTGAGGCCAAGGGGGTATCTTTGTCATGCTTTCCAAGATGGGGGAGTTCCTACTACTCTAGCTCCACTTCTTCTATGTGAGCTTCAAATCCTTCACGAGCCATCTCTCTCCTCAACGCCATAATTTCTGTAATGGTACGTTGCTTCTCTATCAGACTCTCACACGCCTCATTATACTTAAACCACCTTTCCTCTCTCTGCCTTTCTACCGCTAGGTCTGCCATCTTTAATTAAACCTATTCCTTCCCTCGCATGTGGTGATGTTTAGTTAGCCATCGATTTACTTTCCAAGATCTTGATCACCAGTGGAATACTTTGCAAATATGTTCCTCTAGGATACCGCAAAAACTAGAATTCAACTACTTCTGGGTAAGAATACATCGAAATTGAATATTCCAAAATATAAATGTTTATAACACCATGAAACCACGTATCCACAACGTGAGTCCAGATCAAATTAGCATCATAAAGGGCCTGAAAATCTTCCTATGTCCAAACAAGTGTGCAATACCTCTAATTCCGCTTAGATGCATAATCAATCAACCAATCGTATAATTCTACTAGAAAGATGGCGAAAAATCTCTATATAAAATGTCATACAAATTCTATTCTACCCAAGTGCGTGTGTTTAAAATCAGATCCAATGCTGAACCACCATGCATATTCTTCCTCCAGATCATGTATCCACTTCTCAATACTTTCTAGAGTTAACCGGTACATCTTCATCACGAACCATCCTGAAAACAACTGAAAAAGAGGTCCCGGAAACATAACCAATGATGCATCCTAGAATTCACTAGATGACACCCTAGACACGCTAGCACATTAGTTAGCCTAGACTGAGTGGTAAATCAAAGCATACAAAGGTACCAGGTCCCTCTTTAGGTTTGCTATAGCAGAATGTTAACATGATGAAGAATTAAACCATAAAGATCCATAACTAATACATCATTATGCAGTGCATGACAGATCCAGATATAGGAAAGAATAGGTTTAAACAATAATCATGATATAAATAAGAACATGCACTACCCAAGTATACACATGAGTGACACTTAGGTTCAGTCAATATCTTCCATCTCTTAATTATCACAATAACACAGAAGCTTCTTACAATACTGAAAATCTATGCCGATGCGTGCATGGATCTAATATGGTAATCCAGAAACATGTACACTATGTTATCTATCTCTATATATCCATCATCCTACCAAGTAATTCACTACATATATATATGGTGGGGACTTTCCCTTCACCACTTATCTATTCCAAAAAATAGGCCGCATGCTATTAGTAGCCACACGCCATTTTCATGCATAGACACACATGCAAGTGTGCTATCTATAGACTACTGATAGTTAACTAAGGTGATAATCCTATTCTTAGACTACCTCTATGCAAAATTGATCTGAATCTGATTCTCCAGAAATAGACATTGTGTGGCGCACAACGTCTCTTCCTCATTGGTGTGTTCTACACGCCATCTTCTAAAAATAGATCTTCATTCCCAAAAACGGCTAAGTCCTTAAACTTCTGCTTTACTAGTGCGTTCTTCCTATCCATTTGTGCCTTTGCGTATGACTTGCTTTCCTACACGGACTTCTTGTGTGCTTTCTCTGTCAAGTGTTATTTGATCAACATTACCCCCACACTAATTTCATTGTTGCCTCGATAATGGGTATCTCCAAAAATTGAAGTAAAGAATAGAAGAATGGAAAGAATGAACGAATGTATGAAAGAATGTTTTATCCTGCGGTATCTTCTTCAACCTGAACAACTAATTCAAAATATTTTTATTTTATTTCAGCCTTCAAGGTTAGCCATTCAACGAGTGCTTGTTCTACTTTTTCTGGAATGTCCACAACAATTGAATCCAATTCATCCCTCGCAATCTCCCCTTTTTCATTTTACAAGACTAACACAATGATGGACATTGAGGTAATTCTTCATTCTAGAAATTCCATCTTCTGTGCAATGAGCTTCCCAAGATCTTCCAGTTGAGTCTTGTGCAGATCTTGTGCTGCTTCCAGGGCCTCGTGCTTCTGCTTAACTATTGACAATCTTTCTGCGTGGTCCAATGTTTCATCCTTCATTGCTGTCTGGACCTCATTGTTTTCTTCCAGGGTATTTATGTTGATAAGAACCTCTGGAGTTGTGTAAATTTTTAAAGCATGGTCTACTTTCTTCAATTCTTCTTGTAGCACTTGCAACAGCCCCTCATAGGATGCAATCTTTCACATCACTGAAGCTTTCTCTCATTCTACCTCTTGTTATGGATCCCTTGGAATTGACATGTGCAAATATTAATCTTTAAGTACCAGGTCCACCAAATTTCCTACATAATGTATTGATGAGGGAAACGTCTGTGGTACCTTGGTCTCCAAGTGTGACCTAGCTCTTATGATATTGTCACCAATCTTCTTTGTGATGCAGATAGATATAAAATTCTTCTTCTACGCTAAGTCCCTCTCTTGTGTTAGGCATGCTATTTCTCCATCCTTATTTTTAATATCCTCTCTGAGCGCCCTAATTTTGGAAGCCTTGTCCATATTTCATCTTGCCACCTCTATCGAGACTTTGAATAATGCATTAATCACCTATTCATTGGACATGACAGTAGGATTTACTGTCATGTGTCTAGCTTGAGATGTCTTCTTCAACCTCTGTGATACGCATGATTCCTCACATACATCAAAATATGGCTCATCCATGTCTGTGTGCATGGACCATGACAACTGTTTCCTCATGCGAACTGTGGCCATATCTTCATCCATGAGCTCCTAGTCATATAAGTCTTTCTGTGTCAGTGTGCTATGGAAATGGGCACAAAAAATTTTACCTGTGTCCTCTACATAACCCATAACTGGTGGAATGTGCTCTCCACTCATTCTTCTAGATCATTGTTGCTTAGGGAATTTAGCTTCTAAATTTGGGACTTGTGTCTCCATGTCCTAAGCAGTCTCTGCAACTGTCTCCTATGGTCCCTTTTCTGCCTCTCCTCTTTCCCTTAATTCCTCATCATTTTGTTCTTCTATGTTCTTTGGAAGAATAGGAGAATTAGGTGCACTTTCCTCTAACTGTTCTACCTCCTCATTAAACTTCAGTTTCCTCCTTCTGTGGAGAGAGTCTGGGTGATCTGTGGACCATTTTTGGAGTAACTCCTTGGGTCCTTGTTCTCTTGAACACTCTCTTAAATCTGTGCTCCCCTTGGACTACATTCAAGTCCTCATCATCCCCCTCTCGTGTCTGAGGTGGTGTAGTGGCGTGCTTAGATTCATCCTTATTTCTAGGATGTCTTCTACCTCTATGCTCCAAACCACCACTATCTTCATGCTCATCCTTCTCGTCCTCCACTTCAATTGTCTCTGTGGGCTTAGGCGATGGGATGTTCTCCATTGTATGCTTTCCCATTGGTGGTGCTGGAAGTGCGAACTCATCTTCCACATACTTCTTATTCTCCATTTTTGGCTTTAGTTGGAGATACACCAACTCTTCTCCAATATCTCCCATCACCAAAATTATTGGTTTAATGCTCAATACATCTTAGATGAGTCTTTCAAAATATGCACCCAACCTTGGATACACATATTTCTTCCTTAGTGTGGGGTAGTCACAATCTACCTTCTTTGCATTGAATGTCAGTTACCGCGTGTCTGTAAACCTGTGTAATGCCGCCTGGAAGTACCTTACTGTGAATACATATGGAAACTTACACCAAGGGCTCCATACTCCATATTTCATGGAAAACCATGCTATATAGAAATGCGGGTATACAACGAACTGAAATGCCTTTCCAACAACTAAAGGAAATTCCTTGGGGATGCACCATTCTTTTTCAAAAGCCACACAAATCCTATCATACAACTTCTCATCCCATTACTTAATCTGCTATTTCATGGATCCCTCAAACAAGTACTTCTTAAGTGTTCTGCAGGTGATTTGTGTTCCATTGGATACTCCCATATCTTCTCCTTTGGTCCATCAGGTACTTTGATCTCCATGAACACTAGTGATAACATAACAACTCCAAAGCCGATCTTTCCTCCTGCACGCGCTTCCTCAACGATTATCTCTGTAATATAACGAAAATTTTTGTAGACTACTCCTTAGACATATTTTTGGCAATGTTCAACCACATGGTGTTCACTTGTGACCACATTTCCTGGTCATTTAGATTTGTAACAATATGCACAGCCGCTTGCACAACTAGATACTTCTTCAGCTTGTTGATGTCCATACCGCGCAGACCCTTTGTATACCCCAACTCCTTCATGGTCTCCAATATTGTGGTTTTTTCTATCAGATCATCTCGTAAATCATCTCATGTGCATTTCAACCCCGTTACCGTAGAGATGAGAGTGACTGAAATTCTGACTCTGTGACCTGTAAAGTAGAAAACGTCCTCGTGCACTCTTCTCATGAGCCATTGGTACAAGGGCTCATACTTCCCGTAGTAAGGGAGATCATATAGTTTGTAAACTCTTATCCTCTATAAGATCTTCACACCATCATCATCATATACTAGCATGTCCTCCGCCATGCATTTATTTGTCTTTGTGTTCAGAAACGAGTCAAGATCCTTCTTATTCTCTATGGTACGGTGATTTTACTCACTCACTTTGCTTTTCCTTATATGCGAATCCCACTCCTGGCCCACTATGACACCCTCTAGATATTTCTTTTCAGAAAAATTTCTTTCTGGAGCCATATCTTCTTCTTCTTCTTCTACCACCTTCTTCTTTCCCTTCACTCATGTTATAGCTGATTTCTTGGGTCCCATTTCTACCTTGCAATACTTTTTAGATCCTTTCTGCTCAAATTTTTTAAGGTGCGAAGCAAACCCTATTTTGATTCAGCATGCCCTAGGTGAAATTACGTGCCCTAGCTCATCTCTATCACCTTGCTTCACTCAAACCCTTCACCACTAGGGAAACAAGATCCTTATGTGCATAGATCTCTTCGTCACGACTGGTTACACACCTCTCACACCTTTAAACGATCACTTAGCTCTTCGCACTTGGCTTCTTTCAAATACTCTTAATTGCAATGGTAAAAATTAACTTGCATCCCATCCTTATATATATTTTCAAATTTTGGATACATTCATTGCTCCTTCACCTACCAAATATCCTTTCATTAATTGACCAATTCCATCCTTTCTGTGCGTTACATCCTCGTACTGGAGCTATAACCTTCTAGTGTGCCTTCCTACCCTCTGGTCATAGACTTCTCTTCAGTACGTTCCCTTGCACTTGAGTTCCTCATCACTGTACCTTATCCTGGTAGTTTTCATGGCCTCTGCTTACCTCATGTTATACTGTTCCTTCATTCATCTCCATCCCTGGTTATTTTTGAGAAGAAATGTTTTTACTTTGAAAAACACCCGTAACAGCTTATTCTTTTCATCTTTAAATTCCCACAATCTTGTACCTGGTTAGCAACAACCTCCAACACCACCAAGTTTATCAAGATAGAATTAAACTTGCTTACAACAAGCACCTTAAAACTTACGATTTCAACATCGGTGACCTTGTCCTTAAAGAAAATAAGAATGTCAATATTTTAAAAAGGATCCAACATGGAAAGTTAAGTTTTAACTAGATTGGACCATACATTATCATGCATAAGTATGGATCTTGTTCTTATCATTTATCCTCTCTTGATTGTAAACCTGAACCGAAACCTCTCAAAGCCTTGTACTTGCGACCTTTATATTATTAGCATACACACCAGTGTGACCCTAGTCACCTTAGCAATCCTATCTTTATATCAATTTCCTTTTTCATATATCACTGTGATGATATAGAATTATGTGGTCTACCATTGCTATCCTTTTTATTACCTTATATATAGGCACCATGGCTATGCTCATAGAATGTTCCTTATGGATAGGTTTTCCCATCTTGGTGAGAACTCCATAATCGTTACTTCCATTTCCCTCTTATCTTCCTTATGGAACCATGATGAGGACCTTCAAGTATAGCTTTCACATATTTACTATCCCCTCCCCAAGTGGTCTACTTGGCTATCCCTAGCTCCTACGTAAAGTTCAATATTGAAAATCAAGGATGTCTATATTTTCCAAAAAATAGACTACTCCCTCGAAGGATAGATATTCATATAAATGAAAATAAAATAATGTAAAAATATAGATTGATCCCTCGAAGCACAGTTATTGTGTATCTTGCCATCTCAAAAATTAGAAAAAAGGAAAAATAAAGAAAATAAAATAAAAAGCAAAATGTAGACCACTCCTTCGAAGGATGGCTACCCTATTGTACATGGAAGTAAAAGGATTCTCGCATTAATCAAACTTTCATATGTAAAACATCCTAGGAAAGCTTCCCGCATCGATTATCTTTCCAATCAAAAATTCACACCCGAATTCAAAACACATCTGTAATACATTTGCTTGTACATTTATCATATGCATAAGACCATATAAATAGACAACTGCTTAAGTAGTTTGATATAAAACCGTGGGTATCAAAACCAAGGGCAAAAAACCGTGGGTATCAAAACAATGGGCAAAAGACCGAAAAAACCATGGGCCCAAAAATAGCCCATAATGGTTACCCATTACCCATGGGTTAATAAATCACCCATGAAAATTTGCTTCGGGGGCTTTGCCCCTGAACCCCCTTCCATCGAGGGGGCTTCACCCCCCCGAACACCCCTGACCCGCTCAGCGGCGAGTGGGACCGCCGTAAAAATACCCGAGTGTAACACATAGAAGGTGTACCACACTTTAACATGAAAATAGGCTCCACAAACATAACATAGCTTGCACATATTTACTATCCCCTCCCCAAGTGGTCTACTTAGCTATCCCCAGCTCCTACGTAAAGTTCAATATTGAAAATCAAGGATGTCTATATTTTCCAAAAAATAGACTACTCCCTCGAAGGATAGATATTCATATAAATCAAATACTATAAAATATATACTGATACCCTAAATGAAAATAATCATCGTTCCATCTTAAAAAAATGTAGACCAGTCCCTCGAAGGATGGATACCCCATTGTATCATAAAATTATAAGGCTTCCCACATTGATCAACCTTCCATTTGTAAAAGCATCGTAGGAAAGCTTCCCGCATTGTTCAACTTTCCCATCAAAAGAAAAATTCCAGCATCGATCAGTTTACATCATTATATTCATAGCTAGGGCATAGTCCTAGGAACACCACCTAAGGAGTACTAGTTTCCCAAGTGCATGCTATATCTTGACCAATTATCGTGTTTAAAACAAGTCTATAAGCTTTCCCTTCCATATTTCCTTTCTTGATCATGAGTGTGACTAATTTCTGTTGGTTGCAAGTGCATTTATTTTTTGGATTCCAATTCTTGCTTTACTTCTAATACAATTTGGATCATTCCTTTCACCTGTGTTCTTCTCTATGACATAGATTCCTTCACTTGTTTCTTGGTCGCAACTCATCAAGTTGTGTCTCTCTATAAGCCTCTTTATTTCATCCTCTCCTATTTCTTAACATCAACTCTGCATCATTTTATTTCATTATCTCATATATAGCTAACCATATACCCATGTTCATCACACTAGTTACTTTCTATATCCTATCTCATCACCTCCTTACCATGTTTCTAAAATCTATTACATTTTATCACATTCATATCCTATTCTAAGTTGTCCAAAACATAATCAAATCCATAATTTAAACATCACCATAAACCATAATCCTACTCATGACATTCACATCACATTCACAATTCTATAATCATAATCATCCACATCTACATAGAACATAACTCATCAAAAACATTAAATCATCTCCTCTTCCCCTTTGTTTTTGGTGTGTCACCCATAACACACTATTCTATGTCATATCCGAATTTTGTTATTATCTTTCCTTTTAAGCCATCATCATGTCCTTTTCTAGGGTACCATTTTTATCTTCATCCTCATCTTCCATAGACACATTTTTTGGTTGATTCGTCATCTATGGAGGATTTCACATTATTATCCTTGCATTTTTTTGCACATGATATCCGACTCGGACCCGTTTTTACCAAAACTTCCACATCTATATTACATGGACTCCCATTGTATTCCCTCTATCATGTAGTGATTTATTGCCGGCTCAGAAGTCCGTAATACATTTTTGTCATCTCCATTGAGGTCGTACTTTGTCCCCTACTAAAGTGATTCCTAAAATCACCGCCATATTCCAATCCTTATTTTTTCTTAAATCCTTCCTACACTAGGGAATCATTCCTTATCTTCACTTTTTCCCATCCTTTCCCACACTCCCTTCTCATCTATCTCTTTCAAGCTAGTGATCATTTCCCCTTGATGTCATAAATCCCTAGTTTTAGGGGGAGCACCTAATAAATACTTTTTCACATCAATTACATTTACTATCTCTTCTAATTTTATCTTGCAATTTGATATTACAAACCCTCAACCAAAGGGGCAATATGTAGATAGTTATTTTTGGCACCCACTCGTGTCTTCACCTCACGTACACCTCTCACCCTTACCTAGCATGCTCATTTCCCTCCTATGTTTGAATTATCCACTTCCCCTCCTAAAATAATATTTCCCCCTTCCCCACATTTTAAATTAATCATCCATTCCATAAGCCCATTTAATCCTATATCATATTTTATTTACCATTACCTCATCCACTTATCATTATTCTCATTATCCCCATTTATCCTTATATTTTAAAATTACCATCAATTATTAATAACCCTTAAATTATCCCAACCTTACCTTAAATGCCATCATGGGATTCTCAACCCCTCTCATCATTACCCCTCATTAATTATTTCCCTAGGATTCCCCCAACTCATCTCACCCTATCCTAAGATTCCTCAAGCCTTTAAACACCTCTTATACATGTGCAGGGCTTAAAATAACCCGCTAGCCATTTCTTTACCTATTCTAGAAACTTCAATATCACTATAATGTGTCTTAGAAGACTGCTCTTCGTAGTCATCGATGACTGACCCGAGTCTTTTCCGACCTTTCCTTGTCCTATTTACTCATGCCCACCCCTATTCCTTAAGGGCTAGAAATTTTGAATCATTCTAGTGCTTTGTGATTACTTATTTTGCATCTTATTTTCAGAGCTCTTTTTATATGTTTGATTCGCTTGGCTATTGATTTGTATGCCATTGAGGGATCTTGGAGTTTAGAGAAGAATATTATGGATATATTGTTCATTCATGCTTTTTCTCATCTTGTAAGTTTTGTGCAGGTCTTTACCGAGCTCTGTGTCTTCCTTCAAACATTTTCAGTCATGCCCATGTCCAACATCTATACATATCTTTTGTAAATATCTCATCCCTGATCTAGTCAACACCAACTGGGTTTGGTCACCATTGACCCATGCCTACCTTTTATTAGATCTGACCTACCCTTTATCCTTTTACACTTTATCCACTTTGTCTTATGTCCTATTTAACTCTCTGTATGCTAGCCATTTTATCTAGTACTCTGTCACCCATTTTAGCATCCCAGAATCAGTATCTACCCAATTTCTACATTCTTCTACACACTTGACATAGGTCAACACCAACCCTCCTTGCATACACTTCATATTTTTTCTATCCACACCCATTTGTTTCCTCTGTGTCCTAGTTTTCATTTTTACAGCCCTGCATCAACTTTTTAGTTCTGTTCCTACACCTTTTTGAACCATTACTACTCAAATCGCCATCGACTGTACTGTCTATTTTCAGGTTGCTGTAGACCCACCTTGGTTTAGATTTAATTTTGGTGTCCCTGTTATCAGTTATCATTCCAAGTTTATCTTATCTTATTAGATATATATTTTAGATTCTATTATCTGCATATCTCTACTTCTTCATTGATCATCTACTTCTTCTATAATCATGTGGGATGACACCCTTTCTAGGAAGATTTCACTTCTCAGAATTGACTTCTTCGAGCAGCCCACCATATCCATCTCTAATCCTTTTTCATGTCTAGTATTCTATATTGTGCAAATTTTTAACTTGCAGAAAGGAGGATCTAATTTTTTGCGCTCATACCATCTCCATTGCCATCCACATCATGAGGTCCCTAAACCCTCCCATATTCTTGAAGTTTCTTTTTTCTCATTTATTTTCACTAATATGAAACAAGAAACATGAAATCTTACCAAAAAATAACATTTGGAAGGTAATCCAAATATAATAATACAAGTTATAACAAAGCATGTTTTAAGATATGTATGAGGTACAACTGATTATGGTCTAGAATATAATAATAATGCCTAGTTCTTATTGTAGAGATATACCGACTCAGACTATGCTACATATTAATGAGCCCTATTAATGCTTAAGTAAACCCCCATTTTTTAGTGTCGTCATTTCATGCTAAGAATTATATTATCATTTTTTAATTAATACTTTAGTATATTTGAAAGGATTTTTTGTGCATAACCTTGTTATTTTCATCCTATGTATCTTTATTCAAATGAGTTTAAATGGATCTTTATGTGTGTTAAAAATGTGTTTGAAGAACATATCTTAAGCCAGTGTAGGACTCATACATGGACTAGTGCAGGAATCACCCATGCATTAGTGAAGGAATCACTTTGTAGCGCATGAATTTCTTTGGATTGCATGAATCACCCATGCATTGGCGTAAGAATCACTTGGAGTGAAGGACTCATGTTACGAGGGAACATGAATCATGTGGAGAAAGCAACATAAATCATACGACAAGAAGGTGAGTTAATTTAGCTAGCACAAGATTTGACATGGTGAAAAGGGAATGAAACACGAACTATCATCGAATACATCACGTGACTTATGTGGATCATGTAAGCTTGACTTAACATCCAGTTGATTGGAGACGTGGAACATATGAACAAAACAACTTATAGTCACCATGATTGTAGGGATTCAATGCATGATCTTTGACATCTTCTTGTACTAATAAATCATCTCAAATGATATTTAATTAAGGAATCCATCTGTAGTTGAAAATACAAATCTAATATAAGTGCGACATGCACTTGTTCTTCCACAATTATAACTCTTCAATAATTAGTTTTTGTCATATAGATCTTTTAGTTAGAGTAATAGTTAATAGTTACAAATAATACATCATCTTTTAGAGTGACATGGACTGATCTTAATATAAAAGGGTATTTTTAGTAGAATTATAGAGTTAGTTCGTTGATTTTTGTTGAAGAAATTATTTTATTCAATAAAGTACATGATATTGGGATAAATTGACTTGTGTGATTTGTAATTTTAAACTGGATCATAGGGAATGAGCAAGGGCCACTCCCTCCCAACGTGAAGGGAAATTTTCTTTTTTATTTAATCTCTGTTATTCAACATTTTTTCAAATTACCAAAATTTCATTACTTTCAGTATTTCAATTATGAATTCAGTAATATCTTGTTTTATCAATAGAGTTCACTTCTTAATTACATTTGGAATAGTATTTTATTGATTTCATTAGTGAATACATCTTGAGAACAATGTTAATCATTTTATTTTTTACAAATAGTTGTGGACAATTCCCTGGTCTGGTTATAAAGAGATAATTTAAGTATGAGTATCAACGACACTCATAAAGTTTTGGATCCGTTGTCGGGGAATTATTAAGGTGTTAGAAAAGATTAATATACTAACTTGTGTACTTTCTAATATCCTGGTAAGTTTCCATTTAGAAATCTCTTTCCCATAATTATTTCTTTTGAAATAAAAGACCTTGTAGTGATAACAAGATTTTTTTTTCTTTAGAGTATGTGGAACACAAGCAATTAGTAAGCACTTGTAGTTAGGAAATTGTTCTCAGCATGGCAAGATTTTATGTTTAGACCTAGAGACCATATAGGTATATTTATTAGAATCAATTTACAAACCCCCCTCAAAATCAACTTGTGGAACTATTCGATCAACAAAAAATGATGGATGATGGAGTGGAAAACCCCAATGGTGTAAATAATGGAAACCATCCACTTGGAAGAAAATTTACCTATCCCATACAATTTGAACCTAATGATCAATCCCCCATGAATAATATATGTCCTTCAATTCTACAAACCTTCAAGGGACTAGTATAAAGAAGATCTTGACCAATTTCTATTTGAGTTCAAATTCTTTTTCCAGACCTATGAATACACCTTAGATACTCATAACTTAAAGTTATTTCCATCAAATTTGAATGATACATCCATGAGGTGGTTCATGGGTCTAATCCCTAGATCCATTTACAGTTGAGAGGAGATGGAAATTGTCTTCTCAGATAAATACAAAGATTACTATAGGGCAAGGGATAGAAAGGAATAACTCTTTAGGATATAATAAAAAGAAGATGAGAGTGTTGAGTCCTATCTTTATCAACTCCTCTTTCTTCAGAGGGGGTGTGACACTGGTCTTGATATTACTCTTGTTATAACTCTATTCCTTAAGGGATTTGACGAGGACACATAAGAAGATTTTAATATTATGGGAAAAGGAGATATGAATACATTAGAATTCACTGAAATCATTGACCTCTATAGGACCTACTCCCAAACTCGCACAAACCTTCAAAAATGGAATGGAAAAATTACCAATGTCAACATATCCAAACTAAGAGAGGAAATTACAAATCTAATAACAAATATTTTAGTCCATCTTAACACAACTATGGATAAGGAGAAAGCTAGGAACACATAGCCATTGTTCATATATTGTTTAGGCTGTAGGGAAAAACATGGGCTTAAGGACTATCCCTTGGATATAATAAACACTTGTCTTGTCCGTGATCTAAAGCATGCCACAGATCAATGTGGATTACTACCCTTGCTAAAGAATCATATAAACTATAAGACATAAAATGAAGCTAATTTGAATTATGTGACTTATAGGCAAGGAGGTAAATTTCAATCAAATAAGAACTAGTCCTATCCTCCAAAAACACAATGGGTTCAAAAATAGTGGAATACACTATGGTCATACCCCTAGCCTTGGGCTCAAGAAGTCTCAAGGGAATGGAATCCTTAGTAAAATGCACCACCAAATAATTATCAGCAATATTGGACTCCAAATTCAAACATTCCACCATTCCAACAATTTAATCCTCAATTTCAACAATAGTTGAATGCACCCCAAGGATTAGGCAAGTAGTATTATAACCTAAGAATACACCAGGGACAACAAGTTTTGTTGATTGCACCAACAACTTCTACCCCATCTAAATAACCTTCCAAGGCACAAATTCCAGCTCAAACTATAACAAAACTAAAAATGTGAGGTAGGGTAACCCAATATACACTGTAGAATCAGAAAAAAAAACCCCTCAGTAAACTATGCAGACTGTAGAAATATCTTGCTACATTTAGGGAAGGTCACCTCAAAAATATCATCTCAAATCATAGATGAAGTCCCTAAAGACAAAGAAAAATTAGAAGAAACACAACCCGATCATCTATTGAAGAAACATTTGAAACAAAATTTAGATATTCCCTTTCCATATAGACTATTGAAAAAACAAAACACTGTAACCCATGAGGAACTAGAGTTAGAGATAATTCAAGGGTTAAAAAATTGAGTATTGGAATCCCTGTGTTATATGCTCTTAGAGAAATCATAGAGTTGAATAAAACCATAAAAGAGCTTTGTGTTAAAACTCTAGGTAGAAGGAATACTCAACCTAAAATAATCCATGTTGATGGAAAATTGGCTAGTGTTTTGGAAGGGAATATGACACCTCCAAAATATGAAGACCTTGGGAGTCTAATTGTTACAGTTTGCATAGGAGATGTGAAGATTCCAAATTTTATAATTAACTTAGAGGCTACAATTAATGTGATGACCACTGACACATTGTCCACATTATCTCTCCCTGAACCACAATCAACTTCAATAGCATTACAAATGTCTAACCAGTTTATAGCCAAGACCAAAGGGATCATAAAGGACATGACCATAAAAATTGAATCATGAGATTATTCAGTAGATTTTATGGTCATTAAAATAAACAATAATAAAATTGGTTACCATTTGATCCTAGGATGCCCTTCGTTAGCCACTTCTACATCTCTTATTTATTATAGGATATGAAACATGGTAATTACAAATGGGCATGATCCAAACAAGTTATCTATTTATCCAAATGCAAAACCCTTTGTCACCGAAGATAAACAATGGTGGAAGGATGATAACGATGAATCAAAAGATGTGGTTTCATCTCTGGCTATGGTCATAATTCAAGAACATTCAAAACAAATCCAAAATTGTGATCATGAGTCTTGCATTGGACTGTACATGAGTCTTGTGCTACAACCAATTGAAATCAAGGATGAAATAATGGA
The DNA here is from genome assembly GCA_019776745.2 of Taxus chinensis. Classification (NCBI taxonomy): domain Eukaryota; kingdom Viridiplantae; phylum Streptophyta; class Pinopsida; order Cupressales; family Taxaceae; genus Taxus; species Taxus chinensis. The sequence continues at coordinate 732,850,783 of CM034154.1, read as the reverse complement.
TGAGAACAATCAACATATAATTTGCAAATTTTCAGGAAACATATATCTGACTGAGTGTGTATTTCATAATATTACTGAAATCCACATATTGATTCCCCATAGTTTCCCCCTAGATTAATTTTTGAGAGAATAACTTGTGGTAAATTTTGTCCACCTAGACACAAAGTAATTACCCATTTTCCCAGGAAAAACCCTGGTAGTCAATAGTTGGTTGACTAGTTAAGAGGAGAATACTGTATTACAAATTTTGTGCTCTCATCCTCAAGCCATTGCTTGGGAATATGGTGACATGAAGCGTATTCATCCTAGTATTTGTACACACCACATTTACATAACTTATTCTAGACCAGTCAGATAACCATAAAAAAGGATAAACCATGCCTTAAGAGACATTATAAAAACTAAGATTGAGAAAATTCTTAGGGTAGGATTCATCTACCCAATTTTAGATATCCAGTGGTTTTATCCATGAGTAATAATTCCTAAAAATAATGGGAAATGGAGGGTTTGTGTGGATTATAGGGAGTTGAATAAGCAAACACATCGAAACTATTTTCCCTTACCTTTTATTGACCAAGTCCTAGATAATTTATCTAGAAAAAGATATTTCTCATTCTTTTATGGGTTCAGTGGGTAAAATCAAATCATAGTATCATGAGATGATTAAGATAAAACTAATTTTACCTTCTCATGGGGGATATTTATCTACAGGGTCTTTCCTTTTGTCTTATGTAATGTTCCTACTACTTTTTAAAGAGCCATGTTAGAAATATTTTCTGATCTCACTCATGATTGTGTTGAGATTTAACATTCCAAGAGGCAATTGATAATTTATAAAAAAAATCCTCTCAAAGTGTGAGAAACATTAGTTATCCTTAAAATAGGATAAATTTCTATTCATGATGGAATAGGGTATAGTTTTGGGTCATCATGTTTCAGCTGAGGGAATTAAGGTAGATCCAGATAAAATTAACATCATTGTAAAACTTCCATCTCCCACAAAGCAAACAAAAGTAAGAAGATTTCTTGGACATGTTGGATATTATAGAAGATTCTGAAATAGTAAGTTGGATTCTCCATTGTTTTCTCTTCTAACAAAATACTCAGAGTTTGAATGGAAAGAATCACGTCAAAAATCTTTTGACATTATTAAGGAAAAATTGACAAATACCCCAATCTTAAGAGGACCAAATTGGAAGATGTCATTACACATAAAAATAGATGCTTCTAATGAAGTAGAGGGGGTTGTACTTGTAAAAAAAGAGGAAGGAGAAGTAATGCATGTTATTTACTACATTAGAAAGAACATCTCCCTTGCTAAAAGGAATTACAATACCACAAAGAAGGAGTTTCTTGGAGTTTTTTATGTAATTAAAAAGTTCCCCCATTACATTACAGGATATGAAGTAGTTGTTCATACTAATAATCTTGCTATCAAGTATCTAATGAATAAATATTTGGTGCATGGTGGAATTGTAAGGTGGCTACTGTTATTGCAAGAATTTAACATCAAAATTATTGATAAATCAGGGAAATCCAATGGGGTGGCTGAATTTATCTCAAGGCTATCCATTTAAGGTATAGAGGTTCAAGTCAATGATGATTTTCTAGATGAACATCAATTTGTAATATCAACTGTCTCTTATTGGTTCCCAGACATGGCTAATTACTTGGCTAAAGGGAAGTTGCATATTTCCTCACACATTAAAAAAACAATTAATCATAAAACATGTGATGTATACATGTTTTAGTGGAATACTTTTCAAATGTGGACCTGACCATATATTACATAGGTATGTAGCTGAATATGAGATATTTGACATACACTGAGCATGTCATGATGAGCCATCAGGAGGAAATTATTCAATTAAGAGGACTATCCATAAAGTTTTGGGAGTTGATTACTATTGGCCTTAATTATATAAAGATGTCAAAAAGTATGTATGGAAATGTGATCAATGTTAAAGGATGGGAAAGCCAACATTTACATTTGAGATGCCACTCCAACCTAAGGTTCTTCTAGATCCATTTGAGAAGTGGGGATTGGATTTCATTAGACTAATTGACCCATCATCTCAAGGAAAGGATTACATCTTGGTTTGTATGGACTACGTTACAAAATGGGCTAAGGTCTGAGCTCTTTGATATGAAAGGGATGATAAAGTTGTAGACTTCTTATATGAACATATCTTCCAATGGTTTAGAGCACCAAGATCCATTATTTCAGATGAAGGACCAAATTTTATATTAGGATTAATTAGTACCTTTTTGGTGACATATCAACTAAGGCATAAGAAATCATCCCCATACCATCCACAATCCAATGGTCAAGTAAAAGTCACTAACAAAGTATTAGGGAATATCCTAACCAAGACAATGGATATCTCAAGGAAACATTGGGTTCAAAAGTTACCTAAAACAGTATGGGATTATAACAAAACCTGGAAGAAAACCACATGATTCACTCCTTATAAGTTGGTTTATGGAGATAAACCCATCTTTCCTATAGAATTTGAAATTCAAACCTTAAGAACAATTACTGAAGTGGTAATTGAGTTATCAAAAGCACAACAAGAAAGGATTCTACAACTAAATGAGCTAGATGAAATGAGGTTGCAAAAAATTTGTCAAACAAAAGTCATCCAACATCAAATAAAAATGTGGCATGATAGTCATATTAAGATCATGAAGTTTCAAAAAGGAGACTGGGCTCTTCTATTTGATTCAAAGTACAAGGACTTCAAGGGAATATTGCAAACAAGATGGATGGGTCCATACCAAATTGAGGAATTCTTCGACAATGGGACTGTATAGTTGATTCCAATTGATGGTGAAAGAAAAGTAATGTTGGTTAATGGGCATATATTAAGAACATACCAAAATCTAGCATCAAAAGAGGAATTCAAGAAGATGCTACAAGAAAATGTAGCTCTGAATTGCTTGGAAAATGTTTCTTTGTCTAAGACAACTCAAGGCTAAATTACTTCTCAACAAAAATAAATAGAGGATGGTTGAAAATAAAAAAATGGTAGCCATCATCCTATGAAGTAATGAATTAAAACCAAAAATGATGATCATTACTTCTTTAAAAAAATAAAAAATATTTGAAAAAAAAAATGCAGGTGGCTGGAAACAAGCAATGACAGTCACCCCCATAATCATGCCATCAATAAATGTTTTGAGGAAACATTCAGAGAGATCAAAAAAGAATTAATTGCTTCTATCAGATTTGACAAGTGAATGTTGACAAGGTATGTGTCATTAATTCCCTTTTAAATTTTAAAAAGTTTAATTATGAAGTGATAATCATTATTCTTGTGTGAAATGATGACTCCACCATTTCCAATATGTTCACATGCACACCATATCTAAGTAAATATGAAACTCATCCCTAATAAATCTATCTCATGTACCAAATTATTCTTCACCTCGTCGTTGTCTCATCATAATTGGTTAAATTTTACCTAATTCGGGTTGTTTCCATATAAAAACCATTTCCCTAGTTTCTTCCTAGTTTCCATTAATGTCATTCCATTCCTAAACTACCACTAGTCCAACTTTGCACTAACATATTTTTCATTCCTGTGTCATCACTACCCCATTCCTGTGCTCTAGATCCTTTCAGTCCTACAACATTATTTTCTTTGTTTCAAATACCAATAATGGGAATTAGGCTTCATTATGAATTGACCAGTTTGGTGGAATTACTCTTTGATAGGAAATCAATACCAATCTTTGAGAAAGCAGGGTGGTTGGAATTCCTTTTTACATACGAGGAATTTAACCCAAGGATGATAGAGGAATTATGGTGAAAATGGAGGATGGACATTTAAAATTAAAATGTAAGAAAATATTATTCAACCATTCCATAATTAGTGGCGTTTTTTTGTGGGAAAGAAATACAAATTAGAATTAGTTATTGAAAATAAGAGAAAGGCTAATGACATAAAATGGGTTCTTTTCCTGAGTCTTGAGTGGATGTAACAAAATGTGTTAGCAAATATTTTACACGTGATGGTCAATATGAGGTTATTTTAGGCCTTGTTTCGAGAATAATTATTCATCTACGCCACAAAAAGGTTAATTTGCCCCAGTTTTTATTTGAATTTGTTTCATTTACTACCGATAAATTCCATTTACATTCCTCTTACCTCAAATTCCAAGGCCTCATCCACCTCATTTACAAGCACCATTTCATTAAGATACATCACAAGATAAAAAATTGGGTTAAATTTTAAAACAAGTATTCCATTGATCCTTATTTGGTTTTAGAAAGAGGACACTTTACCTCAGAGAGGCCAAGGAAATGATTTAGGTCATCAGGGCCTACCCAAACCCTTGATGAACATCAAACAAAAAATGTTCCTTCACGGGAGAAATAAGAAGCAAAAACCATCATACAATCCCTACACCAGACACCTCTTGCTTTTCCACCTTACTTTGAATCCCCTCCATGTCCTGCTTCGGAGATGGAGATTGATAAAACAACAATCGTGGTTGAGGACTCACCCATTTATGAAAAATTGAAAGCCTCGATGCTGGAAGGTGAGCCTAGCTAACCTATTGATTTTGATACAATCACCCCCCTAGTGTTTCCTATTTCTAAGGTTTAGTATGAGCTCCAACAAGCTAAGAAAGAATTTCCCAGTTACAAAATATTTTATAAAAAAAGAGGAGAATTTATCTCAGTTGGAGGAAGAGAAAATTCAACATCTCCAAAAATCAATAGAGTAGAAAGAGGAAGTAATCCAGCAACAACATGATGTAGAAGATAAAAAAAGGATTCAGTGTCTTCAATCTAGAAATGAAGAATTAACTATAGAAATTGTGCTTTTAAAAGGAGATAGGAAGGAAATGGAGCTTGTAGAAACTATTGATCAGATAACCCCAAAAAAATTATATTTCCCCAGATTATTATGTTGAAAGGTATGGTAAAAATGATGAAAGAATGTTATGATCTTAGAGGAGTGGCATAATAAAATAAAATGTTAAAATAAGAGAAGAAGGTACTCTAAGATAACATGCTTCTTATCTGCAGGTTATATGACCAAGCCCTTTCTTGTAGGGAACCTTCTAATTTTTATGCATTATTATTAAAAGAGAAATTCTTCGAGTGGAAAGTTTCTAGAGTATGTTCCATGGATTCTATAGATTTTGAAAATGATAAACAATTTGTTGGGGCATATACAACATCATACATATTTGGTAAGGATTTCTAATGTGAATTTTATGTACATAAGATTCTTCTCCTTGAGAAAGTAAAAATTCCAATCAATTTATATGTTGGAGAAGTGAAATTGAGGCCTTTTGTTTCCACCTTAAGACATCAATCTATGTGACATGAGAAAAGAGGGGAATATATTAGAGAAGAAACTAATACATGCCTCTTAATGAGGCATTATCTCCTAGCTCCAATATAATTCTTCAGAAGATATCAGGCCCGTGTTTATTATTTTCATCTTGTGGACAAATACAAAGAAAATATTTCAACTTGTGTCTCAAATTTCTGTGAGTATGTACTCCCAAAATTCAACATGAATTTTCTTTCTTGTCAGCTAAGGTCTGGACTTCTTCAAGAGGTTTGGAAAAACAAGGAGGTTATTTCCCCAACCAACCTCTGTTGGTCATTGAAAAGGGCCAATGACCTCAAAAATTATACTTGGAATGCAAAAGAAATGGATTGGTATGATATATTAACTAACACTACTATTAGCACATGTAACAAATTGGAACACTGCCTAGGATCATCCTGAAGCAAGATAAAAAAAAATGGAGAGATACAATGATTAAATTATTTGGGTTTTTTGATACAAAACAGAAAGAAACATGTTTTAATTTTACCAATGACTATAATTATACACGTATAGTTGAGTCCTTGAACATATAGCAGGAGGAAGTGCTAAACCTTAAGTTCGAGGGAGTGAAAATCCTTGTTAATGCCTATGTAAACCCCTATTTTATAGTGTCATCATTTTGTGCTAAGACTTATATTATCATTTTATAATTAATACTTTAGTATATTTGAAAGGAAATTTTGTGCATAACCTTGTTATTTTCATCTTGTGTATGATTATTCAAATGAGTTTAAATGGATCTTTATGTGTGTTAAAAATGTGTTTGAAGAACATATATTAAGCTAGGAAAAGAATCATACATGGAATAATGCAGGACTCACTCATGCACTAGCACAAGACTTGCTTTAGAGTGCAAGAATCGTGCACTAGCATAGGACTCACGCACGCATTGACACAAGACTCTCTTGGATTACAAGACTCACATTATGAGGGAACATGAATCATATGGAGAAATCAACATAACTCAGATGGAAAGAAGGTGATATGATTTAGTTAGCACACGATTTGAAATGGTGAAAAGGGAATGAAACATGGACTATCATCTAAGACATCATGTGTCTTATGTGGATCATGCAAGCCTGACATAACACCCAATTGATTCGAGACATGGAACAAATGAATAGAAAAAATTATAGTCACCATGATTGTAGGGATTCAATGCATGATCTTTGACATATGTTGGCACTAATAAATCATCCCAACTGAGAGTTAATTAAGGATTCCATCTGTAGTTAACAAGATGAATCTGATCTGAGTGCGGCATGCACTTGTTTTTCCACAATTGTAACTCTTCAACAATCACTTATTTTCATAGAGATATTTTAGTTAGAGTAATAGTAAATTATTATAAATAATTTTTCCTTTTCTAGAGTGACAAGGACTACTCTTAATATAAAATGGCATTTGTATTAGAATTATAAAGTTAGTTTGTTGTTGAAGAAATTATTCTATTTAATAAAGTACATGATTATGGGATAAATTGACTTATGGGTAGGAGGAATGGGTGAATTATGGAATATAACCCCTACCAGGATGAATATGCAAGAACACGTAAGAATTTTCCACTTCGACATTAAAAGCCATCAACTGTGAGATAATCATGGGTGGAAGTGGGTTAGTTTGGAAAATGAGGTGTCTAAGCCCTTGATGCATGTCTGTTAGCTGTGGAGCTAGATTTGGTTGAGGTACTCATAGATCGCACACTAAATCTCTATGTTTCCTAGGGCCTTGAATATTTAGGTGGATGTGTAAAATACTAAAACAAAGAGACAAACAAATGTGCAAAGAATCCACAAGAGGATAAGGTCAATTTTTAAGAAACCTAAGCCAACTAAGGATACGCGAGGAGTTGTGTTAATTCCTTTCTAATTAACTCTATGTTCCTAATTAACAAATGAAAGCTAATTAATTAAACAAAAACATAAAACTAATCTATTTTTTTGTGTGTTTTGTAATTATTTTTAAATAGAAGGGAATAAAACAAATAAAATAATTAACTAATCTAATGTTTTTTGTATTTTTTTGCTTACTAGAAAAAGAAATAAATGTGCAAAGGCAAACTAACTTCTTCTTATGAAATTAAATTTCTTTTACTCTAATACTAATTAAACTAAACAATGAAATAGCTGGATATGGCTAATTATCTATGCATAGGATGCTGGTATAGGGAGAAGTAAAACTGTTTTATTGATATATACATGCACCTAAACAGTTCAGTTGAAAAATCCCAAATAAATACATGCGCCCAAATAATTTGGTGGAATTGTCAAATAAAAGAAAAGATGCCAAAGAGGCATAATTGTCATGGAAAGTTTACAAAAATGTATTATTTTTAAATCTAAGCTAACATCCCACCTTAATTAATTGTTTTTACAAATGTACCCCTGAAACAATTAAAATTTCACCTTGCTAAGAGACTTGGTGAGCATATCTACAATTTGAGCATCTATCGAGAAGTACTGGAGCTGGATGTGGTGGTTAAAGTCTTATTCTCAAATACAATAACATTCGACCTTAATGTGCTTTGTTCTTGCTTGGAAAACTAGATTTTTCACAAGCTTCAACACACCCTGATTTTCATAGTGAATGATGGGAGGAATTTCTTCAAGAATCATCATACATGCAAAAATGCGACGTAACAAAATTGTTTCGCACACAAATCCTTGTGTTGTGCGATATTCTACCTTAGTGGATAAGAGAAAAACAATAGTTTGATTTTTAAGAATCCATAAGATAGGTCTAGACCCTAGATGAAAAATATATCATGAAGTTGATTTCATGTCATTAACGGATCCAGTATAGTTCAAGTCTCTATATCCCTGTAAGAAGAACTAAGAGTTCTTCTGATACTCTAGACCATAGTCAATTATGCCTCAGACATATCTCAACACATGACTCATTGGGGTAAGTGCACCAAGTTGGGGGACAATTAAGTGGACATCAAATCCTGAATTTTACATTAAAAACCTCAAAACATCAAATTTAGTCTTCCACGGACTTGAACCATGCCGAAAAGTAAAAAATATGTCATAAAAATGGTACCATTGCGTAGGGGAGACTGTTAGCTTTGTATAAATATTGATTTTAAAGTGAATAGAATAGGATAAATATCATTTTATAATTTTTTACTAATAGTAGGTCTTTAAGACACTTTTTCTCGTGAATGTTTATGTCTAGGTTTAAGACTACAAATTTTGTTTCACTTTTCAGAATGTGATAAAACCTATACCATCCCAACCGTGGTGAAATTATATACATGTTCAAAAAAAAATTATTTGATTTCAATATTTTTTGATGAAGTTATGGCGGGCAAACAGAAAGTGCTCTGTTTTCTTTATGTTTTCATACCACTTTCACAGAAAAAATCATAAAAAATAAAATATTACTCAAAAAAATAAAAAATAAAATCCATCCCAAGATAGATAGTGGCATCTAACTTCTCACCAAAGGAGAAAAATAGATATCAATTTTTGGTCATCCAAATCGTGGGCAAACGGACTATAATTTTATAGGTGTTTTTTAAAATAATACCAAGTCATTGAATTTTAAGTGTTTAATATAGTTAACCTTATCCATTTAAAAAAAAAATAGTATTTTAGAAACTAGATTCCAGATTCTATGATTCATATTAATATAAGTTTTTCTAATTTTGAGTGTATGTATTGCTAATAATCCCTACAAGTTGATATTATGTTGTTATTTACAATATGACGTCCACTTATGACCCCCTTTTTGTCCCCCAACTTGTTGCACTTACCCATTGTTACCCAGTGAAATTTATTTGGCTGCTGCATGAATATGGAGAGAACACATAGCAAAGAAAAGGTCTCGTCTGGTATATGTCAAGTAAATGAGACTCCTAACAAGATTTCTATAGAGAGTAAAATATACTTGACGTGAATCCTAGAATCTTTAAAGTTGTAAATTTTTTTCCAAAGGAGTGGACATAGGTTTATAATCTGACATGCCATACTTTTCCAAGAGTGTCTTGGCATATTTCATCTAGGAGACAAAGATATGATTCTATCTCCAAGCCAAGAAAATAATGAAGCAGACCCAAATTTGTCATGTCGAAGGATTTCTTCAAATCATTCTTCACATATTTGATGAGATATTCAAAAATCCCTGTGATCATAAGATCATCTACATACAAAACCAAAATAAAAATCTCTCTGCCTATCTTTTTGATATACATATTTGAATCAGAGGGGCTACAAGTGAATCAATGTTGACAGTGTACAATTGATCATTAAGAAGTGTATTTTTTTCTGGCATATTAGAGCAAAATAAACCTACCACTTAGAAGATTACTAAATGTGAAGTGACCTCTAGAGAACATGTCATGACATTCCATATGGTTGAGAGTCAGTGTTGTGAGACGTCATAGAAATGAGATCATCATTTAAGAAAGCACTTTTCACAAGGCAACATATTATAGTTTCCATCCATTGCTTGACACCCAGTGTCACAACAATGGAACTTTGTAATTTGAGGAGCTTGTGCATCAAGGACTACTGGAGTGGTTCTGGTATCGACCATACGGTGTCAATTCATTCAGACTAAGTTCCTATGAATCCTTTGAAACTAGTCATACCAAACAGATGATGAATGCGAGATAGATCTTCCCTAGATTTTGTGTCTACAATCTCACTGCATCCAGCATAGATGTGTCCTCCTTCATTTTATTATTCATTGACTAAGTTCCCATGTGTTACCTTGTAAACAAGGAGTAATAATCTACATAAATGACCTTCTTCCATTATGATTGACATCAGTGTCATCTCTGAAATGTATTAGGTATCCGATGCTACCAACTATTAAAATGGCCCATGAGTCTGATACTCCATGGAGGAAAAAGATGAGAACTCATTTGAACTCTTGATGAAGTATCTCTAGGATATTTTAGCTTGTGTACTCATTCATGGTGCTCTGATAAAATCACTTGATGTTGATTACTCTGATCATATCCAGATGAGGTGACAGTGACACACTCATAATTCGAAATTCATCAAGATAAGTCCTAGGATACTTTTTACACGTATCCTATGAAGCAAATAAGTTTATTCAAAAAATTGCATTTCCACTCAAAGCTTCATACCATTTGGATGTATGCAATAGTCTATGATAAGAAGTTGGTGAAAGAATTATTGCATTCGAGTGGCGGAATTAGTCAAGTGAGTGGCTCATCACAAAAAACATCTCAGCTCTCATAGATCTTCGTTGTCGAAGGATCTATGAGACGATATGCTTTTCCCAGGTCACACTATACCCCAAAAATATGCATTGGTGTGTTTTTTTCATCAAGCTTCTTCCTCTTGTTATCTTAAATATGAATATATGCAATACAAATCCAAATACTCTAAAAAGAGAAATAAAAGTTTTACAATTACTTGGATGCCTATTTCGATGTCTTTTACTTCAAGATCTTTATAGGTGCTCGGTTCAGAAGATTTACTATGCAGGCTGAAACTCTTGCACTCAATTTTTTTTCTCCAACTTCGTAGTTGAAAGTATGCAAGGAGTCATCTCCATGACAATCTCAGATGTGAGATGTTCTGCAATTACATTCTATGCTGATGAGTATAGGGGGTAGTCAAGGTGATAATGTGATGTCATTCTCCTTAAAGAATGCCAAGAATATCTTCTACATGTGAATCCCCCATTGATCTCGAGAAGAGGATAAGAAGGGGCTACCCGGTCTACTGAACAACTCTATTATAGAAGGTATGGAAATGTGAAAAATATTCACTTGTATTTTCAAAGAAAGAACACCCAAGTCTTGCTGGAATAATCATCAGTGAAATAAGTGGAATTACCAAAACCCCTTAAATGAGGAAGGAAAGCGTTCGCAAATATCAGTATGTAAGACCTTGAGATGATTCTTGGCATAGAATGTAATTGAATTGAATGGATATTGATTTTTTTTTCCCACCATACATCTAGGAAAAATAGGTAATGACTGAGTGAGAGGAGGAAGGCCTCATACAATCTTCTTTGAAACTGAGCTGATAGAGGGAGTTGATAAAAATATGTCCATACGAACAATTCCAAAGTGCTAGTGGATTTCAGCATGGAGGAAAATATTGCAACCACAAAGGATGAAACCATCATATAATGTAGATAACCAATCCTTCAAAAAAGCTCTGGCACGTATTGTACATCTTATTTAGATATCAAGACACAATTTGATGCCATTCTGAACTGAGGAACTCCACCTTGAGCTTGTGATTTAACATCTGAGAGACAGATACATGAGATTTTTGGTCAAGTTGGGGACATAGAGCACCTTCGTGAGAGTAAATCTTCTCATCCTCGAGAGGAATGGTTAAATTTCCTATTCCTTCTACTACATACTCCTTGTTGGTTGTAATTTAGACCCAATCTCGAATGGGTTGATTAGTTAATGAATAAAAAATACTCTTCTATCACCCGTAATATGGTTTTTTGTGCATGAATCAATCAACCAAACATTCTCTGATGGCTGTAATGTTTGGGATACAAGCAACGAAATCATCTTCTTGTGTGCACTACAATGTGCTGATTCTAGGACCCCTTAAACTAAGTCATCATCTATCTTGGTTTTGACATGTCCTTTCTACTTATTTTTGGGAGGATGACACTTAGATTTACTTTGAATCACATCAGATAAATGTTTTCTCTTTCTCTAGATTTCTTTGATGTGTGACCATTGTACCAGTAGTTCATAGTATCATGTGTATTCACGGTGTACATATGTGACACCACCAATTGACCTTTTAATACATTTTACTTCTATTGTCAGGATTTTTTGTTTGACTTCTAGTGATCTACTTATCTTTTTGTCCCTTACGAGGATTCAAAATCTTATTCTACCTCAATATTAATACTTTGTCCTCAAACTCTTCTTACACTGACTGAATGGGTTCTTCATGGTTACAGAAAATTTCACCAATTCGGACAAAGCTAACCTCCTTCTATGTGTAATGCTCAATGTGTTGATGAATATCCTAGAATTAGGACTGAAGAGCTTGTAGTGTGAGAGGGACAAGAAATTTATATTTTACCACTTCTCCAAGTGCGGTAAGTTTTTACTCACAGTTTCTACAACTCGATGCAAGAATTCTTTCACCTTTCTCGCCTCCGTTGCATACTCGTCATATGAAGCTTTGACTGGAGATACATATTTTTTTGTCAAATTATTTTCTTCGTAGATCTTGGAAAGAGTATCACAAGCTTCCTTTGATGTTTATACATATTCAATACGTGTGGTTGCACCTCATCGGATATGCCCAGATGTGATCAACATCAAGGATTTTTCATCAAAATTTTCATAGTTTGTTCATCTCATATGCGTTGGTGGGTTGAGTCGAGTGTGCCCAGTGAGGATCTACTAAAGATATTCAAAGAGGAGAATGGTCTTCATCTTTTTCTTACCTGCAACCTAATTTTTCCCTTTCAAGATTTTGGCATCAGATAGAACATATTTTTTGAGCTAACATGATTTCAAAAATAAAATTATTATTCTTATTATGTTCAAAGGTGCAATGGCTTAATAATGAACAAGAGAGTGAACATGAGCTCGATACACTCATGTACACTGAGACATAAATTCTTATGTGGGCATTGTATTTCACATTCATCATCTAATTTGTATCCTTTTTTGAGCTCCGCATGAACCTTCTTGGGTTGACATTGTATGTCGAACTAGAACCAATACAGTATTCCTTGACGCACAAGCTCCTCAAAATATAGATTTCTAATTTTATGTAGGGCATCGAGCAAGGAAAAGTAAAGTCAGGTGCTTTCTTCTTGACCTTGTAATGGCAATTCATTTCTTGAATTTATTACATCACTACTCTTAGCGCGACATGTACTCCTCACGGTTATTTTTCTCCTTCATGTTTTTCAGTAGTTTTCAAGTAGTAGATCTCAAACGTGAGAAATGGAAGCTTTCAAAATTCCATGCAGGTTGCTGCCAAGGATTCAACCATGTTTTGGCAAGTTTTCTCCTCCTGAAATAAGTCTCTACACATAAATAAGTATCTACATAGGAATAAATCTCCACACAGGCCGATGAAGACAAAATATATAGAAATAAACAAAAATGGCCACATTGGGAATGCTTTCATGAAGGAATGAAGCTCTGATTGCTTGTTCACGAAGGTATTCAATGTTGAGGATTTTTAAGACTTGTTTGTACAGTGCCAAAAAATAACAATAGATGTTAATGCTCCATGCCAATCAGATCTAAAAAATTGGTCACTGGTTTTTCTAATAGGTTGTTGAAGATTGATATCACACTTTAACAAGAAAAGACAACTGGTCACTACAGTCTTAATGTTGGTCACTACACAAGCCACACAAGGAGAAGAACAAAATATTTTCTTGATATTTCAAGCATGAAAAAATCCCAAATAAATACATGTGCCCAAACAGTTCGGTGGAACTGTCAAATAGAAGAAAAGATGCCATGAAGGCATAACTGTCATGGATGATTTACAAAAAATGTATTATTTTATAATTTAATATAATATAGGATTTAATTAATCTAATAAAAAAATGATTTTCCTATTTGTAATTGTTGATGCAACTTCTTCTAACTCTACCTCAGAATCATGGGAAGAACAAAAAGCTTCGCAGGAGCAATTCTTCCCCTAAAGCTTCCCTAGTAAAACAAAATCTTTCTAATGAATAAATACAAATCTAACACAGGCATAAAAGCTTCTAAAGATAAATTCATAGGAAATGAAGTAACTTTTCACAATATATTTTCTCATGTGCAACTAATATTGAATTTTGAATGCACTGAAATTTCCTAAAAAAATTAATAATGAAGAAATGGTAAAAAAATAATGTAGTGAAAAATTCCTCCGAATCCTTCTCAAGAAAGTCCACATGGATAAGATGAGAGGAAATCCTCAATGGAATATTTGAAAATTATATCTACTATAACCACTCTTGCAATTGAATCTTTCTAAAGAAATGGGTTTAATTAGACTAAAGCTTTGAATCTATTGAAAATAAACAAATAAACTTGCAGGAATTTATAGACATCCCCAACCTGGAAATGTTGTACATAGACAAATCCATTACTAGAAATGCGTCTTGATGTCCCCTTAGCTTCTTTTCCAATGAGTGTTCAACATGTACATGGAATGGTGAAAATAGAATGGGAGAGTTTTGGAGCTGGCTGGTTTGCAAGTAGTCTGGAAACAATGCAAGCAAAAGAACAACAAGGAAAAAGAATAGGTTTTATTGCGTACTTCTTGGTGGGATTCTAGAAGCATAACAATGTAATTCTAATTGAGAAACTCTAACCAATGCTTCCAGAAGAAGATTGATTCTTATAGAAATTTGGCAGGGAAGTGGTCTAGCCAAATTGGTAGGAAAGAAATGCCACACCACTCAAAGAAGGGGTAATTAAATTACTAATTATAGTAAGTTGGAAAGGAGACATTTGTACGCATCTAACAAGCTTAAGAAAAACCAATTTAGAAAAGAAACGTGTGAGAAATATGAAATAGAAGAAGGCAGTAAGAGTTTGAAATCACATAGGAAATTCTTGGTCAAGTGCACATAAAACTTCTAGTCTGTGCAGAGTGGTGTTTGCACAACCACATCTAAGGACATAGTAACCGTTATGTAACCACCGAGGTGGTTATGTAACTGCCAATGCGGTTCTATAACTTAAAACTGGAAAGCCAAATAAAAGTTTACAAAATGATAAAGGAAAGTGGGAAAAGCATTGAAATGGACCAGTAAATAAAATTAACTTGTAAGAACATGCTGCAAGTGAATATTTGGACTTGAAATTTATTGAAAAAATAGTTTGTCATCATTAGGGATTTAAATTTTTTGATAATGTTAAACCGTGCAAACTTGGGTGTGTATATATTACCTCCTCGAAGAAGCATTTTATCCATAAAGAGGCATAAAATGTAGATTTTGAGTATGAAACTCACAAATGGGAAGGTTAGAAGTTATACCTGATGCGACTGTGTGTTGGTAGTATGCCAATCCACACTTCTCACTACCTGTAAGAAGAAAATTAGAGTCAAGTGCATACATAATGTAGAATTGAAAAAAACATACTAGAATAAAATGACAAGAGGGATTACCATATCCGCGGGGATAGAAATAAACATGTGCCAATGCTCAAGCCCTATAAAACACACACAGTCACGCTATATATATCCAAATTATTATTTCTAGACATAATTTGCATTTAGCCACCTAGTTGATTTTGAGCTCTGAATCACTTGTGATGGTTTCAAACGAGATTATAGTAAAAAAAATGAGCATTCTAACATGGTGGAAGCCCAACCAGTGGGAGGAGAAATGGGTCACAAATAGGTGAGTTATTTAGGTCAGATCCAAAAGTGGAATTACCGTAGCGGTTATGAAACCGAATATCCACATAGATGGGTGGTTATGCAACTGCCTCTCTATATAGAGCGGAGGTTGCATAATTTAAAGGGAATCAACCACATTTGACTAAGTGTAGTAAATGTTTTTGTTTTAAAATGTATTTATGATATTTTTGGTGAGCTTATTATGCATTGTTATTATTCTAACTTTCTCTTTTTGATGTTTATGAATGCAGGGTCCATATGTTAGATGGAGTCGAGCTAGGGAGTGTGACTAGTTCCCCTATATTGGATTCATTGAATCAGGGTGAGAGGGACTTACTACACAGGGCCAAGATGTGGAGGATATCCCAGACATAGTTAGTAGCAATGACTAGCCATTTTTATGTGACTTGTTGAGTTCTTAAGATGCAGACCAGAACACTTTTCGGCTTCCTGGAGTCATAGTGGAGTGGAGGATTATATTGGAGGATGTCTACAGGATTTTGGGTGTTCCTGTCACTGGTAGGAAGTTGAATTTGATAAGAGCGATATAAGTGGTATAGTCTCATAGCTGGGCTGTGTACATAGGAGATGTATTGACACTAGATACTAGTGCCAAATAGGGCATGAATTTTTTTTTAGTTTCCTCTGTTCCTATCCTTGCCTTGTGCAAGGCCATCATTGGTATTTTGGATTTGTGTTTTATTGGGGATAAGTGTGGAGAAAATTTACTCTACTGTTGGGCCCCATTATTCAAAGTATTAAGCAACATGGCTGCACATATGCATGGGGTGTGGATATTTTTGGAACTACTTACCACGATCTTTACAAGATTGTTAGATTGGAGAGAAATTCACTCAGTAATCCTACACTTTTTATGAGTTGGGTCTTGTTGTCAAAATTTCACCCCCAGGGTAAATTTCGATAACATGCATCAAAAGTTGCAGAAAGGCAAATAGGTTGACCCAGGAAAAATCGTGGAAAATCGGCTAAGTCCTAGTCCTAGGAACAATCGGGACATTTGGAACAGAAATGTTGCGGTGGGGCGCGAAAAGCCGATCCAGCAGAAAGAGAGAAAAAAATTGGCTAACTGCTGAGAGGGACGCCTGTGGGACAAGCGGGCCAAAAAGGCGCGAACCGGCCGAACCGGGCGAAAAAAGGGCCAGACAGTCCAAAGCAAAATGGGACAAGCGGGACAAATGGACGCGAACCGGCCGGTTCACCCGAAATCAACACAAGAAGCACTGAGAAAAATGGGACAAAGGGACGCGCGGGATGCGGATTGCCGAAAATCTGAAAGCCAATAAAATTGCGCCACGTGTTATCGGCCAAATGAGGGACAAGGAGGCCCATTTCGGGTAGATCGGAAGTTTTTGTCCCAGATGGTTTGGGACATCCGGGACAAAAATACGTGAAGGGCGCGAAGGAGCTGGCAGGCCCGCGGACTAATCAGAAGCTGCCACGTGTCCTCACAAGAGAAAAGTCAAAAAGTCAAAGGGCGAGTTTTCGAGCACCGATCCAAATCAATGAAATAATGCCACGTGTCCTAGCTAGGGCCCACAAGGAGATTTCAAAGGAAAGCCCACCAAAAAGCAGAGGAGAGAGAATCACGCGACCAATATGAGCATGCCACGTGTCATCCAAGTGGCAGAGCGCGGGAAATATTTCAAAATCCGTTTTGGTCTGCTCCGTGCCCTAAATCTTCAGATCGCCATATCTTTTGATCCAGAGCTCGGATTTCCACGTTCTTTATATCAACGGAAATATTATGAAATTATCTACATGATTCTGGGATCAATCTCGAGTTTTGGTCCAGTCTGAAGAGAGAAAATCGAGAAACGGCTCTGACGCGTGTGCACGGCCAGAAGTGACATTTCAGAGGCCAAATTAATGCAGAATGGGTCGCATTCTCCTCCAAATCGGTCAAAGATGGCAGGGGTATGGGTTGGTAAGGTATCCTATGCTGTTTTAATGCGTTGGAATTCAATGAGGAATGGGCTTACACATTTTCCCACGTTTATGTCCCCTGGGCTCGACCCATGCAATGTAAAAAGCCAGATTTGGCTCAATAGATAACAAGTTGTTCATTCTTTCTGCTCGGCCCTCCCTTCTTTTCTTCTCTGGGGTTGAAAATGGAGTTCGAACCTCCTCCCTACTTTGTAATGGTGATTTTTGCCTTTTACTAATGGAATGATGTTCTGTGCAAACTTTTGGAGCAACAAAACGTGTTTTGTGATGCATTTGTCCATCCTTTCTCGTTTTTGCTTGTTTTCTTCTTGCCTCTCTTCATTGCAGGTATTTGTGCATGTTTGAACGTTCATTGCAGATCTAGAGCTGTGTTCATGGAGTTTTGGGACACTTTCTGTGTGAAATCTATCCTTGGGCCTGTGATGCATCTGTCCATCCTTCCCATTGCTCACCTCTCTTTGTCCCATGGCAGTTTTGATAGAGGTTCAACATTCTCCTTCTCTGGTGTATCACCGTTTTAGTGTAGGATTTTGCTGTTTTTTCCTTGTCTCTCTCTCTCTCTCTGTCTCCTTGGCATGGTTAGATTAGGATTAGATTAGCTTGCCTGCGCTGGAATAGCTTGTGGCAGGTAGTTTAGGAGCAGGAACCAGCCTTCTCTGGAGATTCCTCTCTCGGTTTCACAAGTCCCACGCTTGGAGAGAGGTTTCCATGTTGTGCAATCATACTGGATGCCTGAACATCGACCTAGAAGCCTGATGTGCGTCCAGGGGTGCTGTGATTTTGCACTAACAGGTCTATGGGAGGATGATCCCCTACCATAGGATCATTGGGATAGCAGATCTCACAGTTATTAGAGTAGCGAGGTGGGTTGGCATGGCTCCCCTCAAGGGGCCACATAGACCAGTTTCCACACTTACCATCAACAAAATGATTACACGACCTTACTAGGATATGGTCAGCTTATGGGGTGAGGGAGATGTTATTTTGACTACTTACAACTCCACTACAGAGTTAGTGGATATGACCAATAGTGTGGAGGTCCCATCTGGTTCAGAGGGTGCCCCAGTAGTTTGGGTTACCCTATATTGTCTCCCTCCTAGCAGTCCTGATGCTATATAGGGGGATACGATAGGCTAGAGCTGGCCCGATGGGAAAGCTCAAGTTTATTGTTGTCACACTAGGGCTCATGATCAAAATTCCATAGGCTACTCCAGATCCTGCTAGACCGAGGTTTCTTCTTTAGATCGAGTCCACACCTGCACACACTGGGGAGGAGGAGGAGGATGAGGAGGAGGAGGAAGAGGATGAGTAGGCCAAGATAGAGGTAGAGGTAGAGATCGAGGTAGAGATGGAGAATGGAGGAGAGGAGGAGAGAGACACAAAGTGTGCTGCTAGTGGGGAGGCTTCCATGGTAGCTAAGGATGAGGCTGAGGCTGAGACCTTAAACACCGAGGAACCTTTGACTGGAAGCAGTGGAGGGGATGATGAGTTTGTGTATGGATGATAGAGGGGAACTAGAGAGATTAGAGGAGAGGATATTAGAGTGGATGAGATATTGACTGTAGATCCTGCATCACCACTAGCACTAGTTGACCCAACATGGATGCCGAGAGATCCGAGTAAGTAAAATACTCTTCCCTCTATTCTACTCCTAAGACTTGACTTGTTAGTCAACTATGCATTGTTCTACATTATTTTTATTTTGTTTTTAAATTTTTTCCGACTCGTTGTTGTTGTACTTGTGTTTTTTAGCTAACACTGAGGGTTGGCTAGATCTTATTCTTAGGATTCTCATGGACATTTTTGCACAGCCTACATGTATGACACGAGATGAGTTGATCATGGAATTAGGACAACTATCCATGATGGAGTGACATAAAGACATGTTCGAAACAACATGGAATACAATGAGATCCATGACCAAGATGGGGAATGACATTGGTGCATTTGAGGCGGATGATAGGACATGACGACGAGATCACTCTCATAGTGGTGCTACCACCCCTGGCCGATCACTTGGTTCTTCGTCTCATGGCCACTCCCACATGTCCAGGCATGGAGGACCTCACTCCCATCACAAGAGCCATACAAGGAGTCCTATCCATGCACCTTCCCAGGGATCCCATAGAGAGGGATAGACCATATGACTTATTGCTTTGAGTCATTTTTGATTTTATATAATTTTTTTGGCTCCTAGACGAACATTTTGACCACACTTAGAGTGTGATGGCATTGTACACAAGTCATGGAATTTATTATATATACACGTCTTTTTGGTTCAACTATTTCATGCAGGAGTTGACTCGGTGATGGTTTGATTTTCCTATGTACTCTTAGATATTTAGAATATTTGATGTTTTTATATGATTTTACAAATGTATGCTATGGATCATGAATATGCGGAAAAATCGTAATTTGATACTTTGATTTTGAAGCAATGTTTAGGAATTTCATTTTATTGGAAAAAAGATGAGAAATGTGATAAAATAAGAAAATGAACTTGCTCGAACCCTAACCCCCACACAACTAGTAAGATGTGAGGGGCTCATCACCAAGAGCCAAGAGGGACATGAATTGTATAATTTAATGAGTGGAAATGGTGAAAGAAATATTTTTTTTGACAAAGATCTAACTATGACCCATAACCCAACCCTAAACAAGGTCAAATAACCAGTCTGTGATGTGTTTTTCTTGAAATTTTAATTAGACTTAGATCCATGAATGGCCTATCAGTTGAAAAAATCTGGTTTTAGTGATATGAATATCCCTTGTAACGTAGCATCTAATTCATTTCATTGGGATTTTGAGATTTTAATGCACTTTTGTTCATTAAAATATTTACAACTTATTGACTTGTTTGACGGGGGACCCCTGCATCTTGCCCCATGCTACTAGTAAGAAGCATGGGCTCATCACAAAATACAAGACATAGGTGTGTAAGGGAACCTCCTTCCTTTCCCAATCTCACGCCACTAGTAGGAGGCATGGGATCATCACAAAATCTTGGTAGGGAAAAGAGGTGTAGCATTATTTATTCAAAGAGAGAATTTTTGTATTTATTGTTGGTCTATATTTTTTTGGTTTTGATTTTGATTTTAGACTTTTAATTTTGGGAAGGAACGCTTTCCCCTAGCCTTAACCCCATACAACTAGTAAGATGTGATGGTTAAACACCGAAGGTGGAGATAGTCGAACACGAGATCCGAGTGAAATGTTTAGACAATTTTTTGTCATAAAAGATGTCTGTAGGGAAAGATGTGACACGAAGACGCTTCTAGTATAGACTATGGAAAAAGATGCCAAAGATAGGAGAAAATCTGAATAGAGCTAGGCATGCAAGTATTAGAAAGACAAATGTCAAAATTCCATCTAATTACTGAGATGATGTAAATGTTGGAACATAATGATTAAGTGGTCTGACCAACCCTTAATGTATATGGGTCCATCACTAATATATAGGTTAATATTTAATGATATGAAATATTTATATTTTTATTATTAAATATGCTAACCTAGGTATATACTTTAGGTTAAATATTTAATATCATGAAATGATTATATTTCTAATATTAAATATTATAAAACTAGGTTTATGTGTCAACCATTTTAGGTTGAAAAGGTGTGTCGAGAGACAAACCCGATCACCTTATATAAAAAGGACTTTAGGTCCTCATTTGATATATTCAGGAAATATATCAAAGGTATGAAAATCAAGTGATTTGGTTTTACCCTTGGTAAATAGGGTTTCAAAGCAGGATGTGATCTTACTGGATGTAAAATAAGTTATCTAAAGTAAAAGGTTATTTTAAAATTAGTTTTTACCCTACTGGGGTTTTCCACCATAAATATTGTGTCACATGTGTTATTTATTTCGTGTAAGTATTTCTTTATTTACTTATGTTATGATGTAATCTTTATTTAAATATTTAATGTAACATTATATAATATTTAAGGTGATTAAATTTGTATTTAATAGAATCCTCAAATTCTAACATGGTAACAGAGCCAGGTAAATTAAATAAAGTAAGATCAAATATTTTATTTAATTTATTTAATTTGTATGGGTTTTTTCAACCAACCTAAAAGGGTATTTAAAAGTATTCGGTCCCCCTTCTTTTTTCCCCAATTTATTTTGGTACTACATTTGTACAATTAAACTCTCGATTAGATTTTTAGGGTTTTTTCAATTTTGAATCCCTATTTTTTTTTTAGGGGGGGGGAGATGTAATATGATATGATTCTTACTTTTAATTACATTTTGTAAATTATATAGAATTAATGTTTGTTTGGAGTTTGATGTGTGCACAGGTGAAAGGGGCTTCAAATATTTACTTATGTGAAAATCACATATAGAAAAAGTTTAGGAAAACAATAGCATCCAACTATTTTTGTCTTGACAAAACCTAAATCCTAAATGAAACCAACTACAACATTTGGGTCAAAACTAAATTTATGGTCAGGAAACTCTGGATGATTGTTTCTAGATTTGAGGTTGCTCCCACCGGTCATCAAGAAATTGTAGATAACATGAATGCATTCTTACAACAAATGCAAGAGGTTTCTTCTATGATTTTGTGCAATGTGAACGATGAGTACCTTCTACACATTAGTAATATCGAACATCTGAAAGAGGTATGGACACAACTAGAATCCATGCATGAAGGATACTTGGTATATCAAGGATAGTAATGAGAGTATAATAGTTGAAGGAATTCAAAGAAATGGTTTGTATATTTTTATGATTTCTCTTCTCCATCTTATTTTATATCTTAGAGTTTGAATAATTCAAAAATATGGCATAAAAGGTTAGGATATGTTAATTATCAAAGCTTATATGAAATGTATAGATATAATCTAGTGAAAGGTGTACATGTGTTGCATTCTTCTCTTAAAGTTACATCATTAAATGATTCTAAATGATGGTTTTGATTCTGATTTAGTAAATGGTCATGATGATGTTTTGATGTTATAGATGTTTCTGAAACTCTTATCTTCCTAGATAAGAAATTAAATTGGGCTCAATCTATGTTAGAAAGTTCAAGTCCTATTAACCTTGGGAAAATAACTAGAAGCCATCATATGCACCATGCATTAATTACCTTGTATGAACCTGAGTCGTGAAGTATTATAGGGTTTAGGTGGATATAAAAAGTAAAGTATAAAATTGATGCTAGTATTAAAAAACATAAAGCTAGAATTGTTGCTAGTGGTGTCAATTAGAAACCTGGTATTTATTATGTTGAGAAATTTTCCCTTGTAGCTAAAATGAGTACTGTTAGAGACTTATTTGCAATTGCCACTCAATTTGGGTGGGAAATCCATCAAATGGATAAGAATTTTTTTTTTTTTTTGAATTGCAATTTAAAAGAAATACTTTACATGTTTTAACCTAAAGGATTTGAAGAAACGGGTAAAGAAAACTATGTTTGTAAGTTGAGAAATTCTTATATGGTTTAAAACAAGATCTTAGATCTTGGTATGTAAAAATAGTTTCCTTCTTTAAAATGTTAGGTTTTTTTAATTGTTCTTCTAATAATGATATATTCATTAAGCAATAAGGCTCACATATTATCATTATATGTATATATGTTGATGATTTTATTATGACTGGTGACAATTCTAATTTAATTCATAGGATTAAAGAGAAATTGAAGCAGTACTTTGAAATGAATGACTTAGGTCTCTCACATCATGTTCTTTATATGAATATATTTAATTCAATTGTTATTTTTCAAAACACAATATGTAACCATTGTATTGAAAAAGTTTCTTATGATTGATTATAAACCATTTTCTACTTCAGTGGAAGTTGGAATAAATATTGACCCTAACTCTGCATATGAAAAAGGTTTATCTTATTTTACATACGTTGTTAGTTGATAGTTTGATTTATCTAACTATAACTAGATAAGATATTTCCTATATAGTAGGAATTACTCCAAGGTGTATTCAGGAACCACTTTTAGAGATCATTATAATCTTACAAAAAGAATATTTATATATATCAAAGGAACTATCAATTATAGGTTGCATTATACTAAGAATAAAAATGCTATCTTATATGGATTTTGTGATTCTAACCATATTGATGTTGTGTTATAAAATATACTTGATATGTGTTCAAGTTTTTTTAGTGTAGGAACCATTACTTGGAATAAAAAATGTAATCAATAGTCTCTATTTTTTCTACTGAGGCAGAGAAGTACAATGGAAGAAGTAAAGAAGCCATGTGGTTACAACGAATTTTGGTAGATACACACATGGAATTTAAAGGAAGTATTCCTCTTCTATGTGGTGGTTAGAGTTGTATTAATCTTGATTAATAATCCATTCCAACATCAGAGGACAAAGAACATTGAGATACATATACGCTTCACCCATGAGAAGGTGTTAAGTGATGACATAAATCTCAAGTTTGTATTGACTACAAAGCAGGTTGCTGATACCTTCACAAAGTCCTTGAGTGTTGCAAATTTTTGTCACTTTCATGAAAATATTGGATTGTTCGGAGTTTCCATTGAGGGGGAGTGTGCATGAAAATGTCACCTCCTAATGGAACTTGGTTTTTGTAAAAATACCTTTGAGCATTTGTAAAAGAACTTCAAGAAAGTGTAAAAAAAAGACCTTTGGGCAAGTGTAAAAATACGTTCGGGCAGGTATACCTCCTCGGATTATTTTTTAGAAAGAAGTGTAGAAAGATCTTAAAGGCGGTCTTTAGTAAAATCTTTAGTGCTATTGAGTTTACTGGTAAACATCTAGTACAAGTATATTATTAAGGAATTCCTTGGTTGTAAAAGGATCCTATATGCTTGGGTTTAATAACCTTTTATGAGAACCTGTGAGAACATGCAAAACTCACAAATCGTACTTAGCCACTGATCATGGGATGATATTTGGGATTACAAATCCTTTTTTACCAAAAGGTAAACTGAGTATGATGAAGGTGTTATAATTCCTTCAATCGATATGCTAGCCTAAAACCTTTATGGTTTAAGGATTGTAAATCCTTGTAGTGTACCACAGGTAGGTAATCTATTGGCATATGTTATGTTATCCCACTTAACATTAAGGGTGAGTGTTGGAACATAATGATTAAGTGGTCTAGCCAACCCTTAATGTATATGGGTCCATCACTAATATATAGGTTAATATTTAATAATATGAAATATTTATATTTTAATTATTAAATATGCTAACCTGGGTATATAATTTAGGTTAAATATTTAATATCATGAAATGATAATATTTCTAATATTAAATATTATAAACCTAGGTTTATGTGTCAACAATTTTAGGTTAAAAAGGTGGGTCGAGAGACATACCTGATCACCTTATATAAAAAGGACTTTAGGTCCTGGTTTGATATATTCGGGAAATATATCAAAGGTGTGAAAATCAAGTGATTTGGTTTTACCCTTAGTAAATAGGGTTTCAAAGGAGGAGGTGATATTATTGGATGTAAAATAAGTTCTCTGAAGTAAAAGGTTATTTTCAAAGTGGTTTTTACCCTATTGGGGTTTTCCACTATAAATATTGTGTCACCTGTGTTATTTATTTCATGTAAGTATTTCTTTATTTACCAATGTTATGATGTAATCTTTATTTAAATATTTATTGTAACATTATATAATATGTAAGTTGATTAAATCCATATTTATTAGACTCCTCAAATTCTAACAATAAAAAATTAGAATAATTTGGTGATGATACGATGAATACTTAAAGATGTTTGATTGAATGTTTTTTTTTCCAATTTTTGAAATTTTCTTAAAGTTTTATTTGAAAATTAAGTTCCATTTTAAATTTTCATAGCATGATTTTGTAGTAAAAATGTAGTATGAATGCAATAATTTACATGTGGAGATACAAATGAATTACTTGTAAAACATTTAAGGTGAAGCAAATTAATTGATTTGCTAAATTACTCACCTTCTAGAGTACATAGGTGATACCCACCATTTTAAAAGTCTTATATTACCTGGTACAAGCCTAACCACTTGGTTATGAATTTTCTCCCTTCGGTGGTATTCTTGTCAATTTGGCTATTGAGTCTTAAGACTAAATCTACTATGCGTATTTCACGCTCATATACTTTCTTATTAGACTAACAACACTTTCTTTTTAGAAAAATGGTATAGCACTGCTTAGCTATAAGTCGAGCTTCATCAAGGGTTTCCAATTATACTAAGCGTACCTCATGGTACACATATTCATCCAAAATGCATTGTAAAGATATGTGAAGGCTAGGTAACTTGATTTCAAATGGTAAAACCGCATCACATCTAAAAACTAAAAAAAGGGGCTGCCCTTGTGGGAGTTCTAACTGATGGTCTATATGCCCATAAGGCTGGAAATAACTTGAGATGCTAATCCATTTTTTTCTCCTTAACTGTCTTAAGGAGAATAGACTTCAGGGTTTTATTTTTTGCCTCAGATTGTCCATTAGCCTAAGGGTAGTACAAAGAGGCTGTATGGTGAGATATCTTGAATTGCACACACAATTCGTGTACCTCTTCATTCTTAAAGGGTGTGCCATTATTTGAAATAATGATTTGTGGGACTCCTAACCTGTAGATGATCTAATTTATAATAAACTTGGTGATCACAGAACTAGGTATATTCGTAAGAGGCATAACCTCAACCCACTTTGTAAAATATTTTGTGGCCGTGATTATGAAGTTATGGCCATTTGATGATGAGGGAGAGAATTTCCATATCGAATCAAGACCCCAATTAGAGAAGGGCCAATATGTCACAATGGGCTATATAGCATGTGCAAGAATGTGTATCTCGTGTTTTAATTCTTGACATTTCTAACACCTATGTACATACTCTACAATGTCATGCTCTAAAGTAGGCCAAAAATAACACATACGATGAATCTTTCGGGAGGTAGCATGTCCTTCAAAGTGAGCACCAAAAACTTCGCTGTGGGCTTAGAAGAGGATATTTTTTGACTCTTCTTCATTGACACATCTTAACAACATACCTTCAAAGGCTCTGTGATAGATAACTTATTCTATAATCACATACTTTGCAGATATGACACGTAGCCACCATCTTTGTTGTGAGGTCATTCCCTCAGGATATGTCTAGTCCACAATATGGTTGATAATTTTAGTGTACCATGGACATGAGGCAATGAGAGGCTTTCTCTCTACATAGAATAAAAATTCATATGGGAAATCTAAATCTAAAAGATCCCCATAGTCTATAGGGTTATTAACTAACTAATAAACAATAATTTTTCCCTTAACGAACTTTTGGTTAACAAAGGTGAGTCCAAACTCACCCATTAATGTTATGAAACGATCGAAATTCTTGGAAAAGGTGGCATGAGTAAGAAAGGTTCATAACTGTTCAGATTTTACTATCACTCGTGTCTCTTAATTAAGCATGTAATGCCTTAATCTCTTTGTTGTTAAAACTATTGCCAAGATTTTTTTCTCCTTTTGCATGTAATGCATCTCGTAATCGAGAAGATTATGGCTTATGAATTAAATGGCCCGATCATGGAAATTTTCATCCTCTTCTGCTAGCATGCATGTAATCGAGACATCAGTGGAGCAAGAGTAAAATATTAGAGGATGATTAGCTTTCGGAGGCATGAGTGTAGGAAGTGACATAAGGAAGTGCTTTACTGACTCAAATGTTTTGTGGCACTCGGTTGTCCAAATTTTGCAACAATATTTCTTAAAAAAATATTAACAAGGTTAATGGAATATGTTAAATCAGATATGAACCTACAAACTACCCCAAGTTTTCCCAAAAAAACTTGATGCGTAATTCATTTGTAAGAGGAGACATCTCCAAAACTGTCTAGATATTTATCGGATCAACATCAATGGCTCAGGATGAAATAATATATCCCAATATTTTCCTCACATCATTCCAAACACACATTTCTCAAGATTTAACATTACTCCATATTCGATCAGTCGCGAGAGAATGACATGGAGCACTTTAGGGTGATCGCAACGCTTATTTTCTTTCACCAACAAGTCATCAACATATGATTCAAAAATCTTATGAATAAGACCATGAAAAATATATGTCATTTCCCACTAGTAAGTGGATCTAGCATTCTTCAAACCACAACACATGACCACGTAATAGTAGGTTCCCTAAGGATTTGTAAAGGTAGTCTTTCTAAGTAATCCTTATCTAGTTGTAGCTAGAAAATCAATCCATAAGAGAAAACAATTCATATCTAGCTTTTGCATCTATGGTGACATCAAGTGAGGGAAAAGGGAAATCATCTTTGAGAAAAGATTTGTTGATGTCTCTGAATTCAATATAGATGCATAAATTCTCATTCTTTTTGAGAACTGGGATAATTTTTGAAACCCACATTGAATAATCTATCAACTTAATAAACCCTACTTGTAGGAGCTTTATTACCTCCTCTTTAACCATTAAAGACACCTTAGGATTCATGGGTCTCTAATTTTGCTTCATGGATTTGGCGTCAGGCTTCGTAACTAGATTTTGTGGTGCAATGTTAGGATAAATGCCCATCATTTCCTTATAGTTGAAAGCAATGGCTTTTGAGTGCTCTTTAAGTACCTTTGTATGCACTTCTACCTCCTCTAGAGTCAGAGAACAACTGATTTTCAAGATTTTAGGATCCTCCTCCATCTCAATGGTTATATCTATATTTCCTTCAATCAAAGAGGCATTAACCTCTTCATACTTAGGTAGGGCTAGAGGTATTTCCAGATCTTCTTTCTCCACCTCATATATCTCAAGACCTTATAATGAGGAAGGATCCATCGTGTGATCCATGAAGTAGGAGGAAGGTTCAGGTATAAGAGAAAATCCCCTCTTATAGTGCGCTAGATGGAGATCAGTGTATGCATTGAGGTATCATAGGATTTCCTTGTCATTCTCTGTATAATCCAAAGTGGCAAGATCATTCTCAGTCTCAACATATTCCAAAATCAAATTGGTTGGCATCCTTCAAACTAGAGGTTTAGATCAGATAAAATTAGTGAATTTGGTTTCTTTCACATCTTCACTTGGAAAAAAGTGAGAAGAGGAATTAGCCATAGAATTAGACAATAGGTTTTTGTCTCGTGGGATAGATTCGATAAAGATGAAGTCAAAACCCTTGCAAAGATATAGAATGATATACTTGTAGAGTTGTAAATGCTCCTCTCTAATCTCATAGACTTCCAAGACTTGATTGATGATGAGTTGAGAGTCACCCAAGACCCTAAATTTGTTCACGCCCATCCTATTGGCTACGATAAGACCAATACGTAAAGATTTATACTCGGATGCATTGTTTATACATTCAAAGTTTAACTCGAAGGAAAAAGGCATGACCCTCCCCTCAGGAGAAGTGTGGATCACCCTAGCCCCAGTAACAAAGTGCCACTTTGCATCGTAGTAGTTGAGAGTCCAACAATCATTTAGGAAGATGGAAACTTGATCATTCATGAAATCTTCCTCTTTGACTTCTGAAACCTCAACCATGCAAATCATTTTCAAATCGATAATTCAGAAGAGTGGAAATTCCAAGAGAATGGAATATGCCCAGGGAATCAAAAGGAAAAATGATAGGAAAATCATTCTCCAAAAACTTAATTATCTCAACATCATTTTGTTAGGAAATAAGGGATAAAATATGCGGAATAATCCCTCACAGAATCACAACAGTAGAAAATAATATGCAGAAATTATTACAGATCTCAAATAAAATTGTAGAATAAAATAACACAACACAAAGAGATAGTATTTAACGTGGTTCACCCCAATTTGGGCTACGACTACCACCAAGAATCACTTGCTCAGATTTTATTACAAGCCACCGCTCTCTCAATACAATACCCAGATCCATTTGGAGCTATGCTCAACAAACTCTACATAATTCACACCTAAATTCAAAACACATCTGCAATACATTTACTTGTCCGTCTATCATATGCATAAGACCATATAAATAGACAACTGCTTAAGTAGTTTTATAAAATTGTGGGTATCAAAACCATGGGAAAAACCTGTCCCATAAACCTACGGGTCAAAAAACTGGCCCATATGAGAAAAGCACGTTTCCGATATTTCGGGTGTAATTTTTCAAGGCCAAAAAATTTACGCCTTAAAAAAAAAAATTCAGGGGCTGCACCCCCAAACCCCTGCTACCAGGGGCTGCTACCACCCGAACCCTAGCGAGGATACATGAAAAGTATACAGTAATCTTACTGTATATTCTTCAACACTTTCACACATGAAAACAGGCTCCACAACCTAACACATTTCTATTATGGCTGCTTTGTTTTCATCAGGATTTACCACTTCAATTTCCTTAGAGTCTTCTAGCTTGGTCATAAGGAAAATCTTAGACGTAGGTGTTGGTCCTTATGGCTTGTTTAAGTGGTTGGATGGGGAGCTCAAATTCAGTATGAACCCCCCGTTTCCTCCTTAAGTTTTCCAAATGGAGATCAAATGGCTTCGAGCCACCCTGAGCTACAAAGACCTTCCCCATATATAAGAACCTAACCTCTTGGAACAATGTAGAAGGAATGACCTTCATTCGATGAATCCAGGGTTGAGTGAGAATCATATTATAGTTGGTTTACTGATCTATAATATAAAAATTAGTCAACACAATCTTTGGTCCAAGAGTGACTGGAAGAAAATATAGTTCCAACAGACGTTGCTTTGAGACCTTCATAGCCTCTCAACATGTTTTTCATTGACGATAAGTTTGTTTCTCCATAGCCTAGATTTTGATAGAAATAAGAAAGGGACTATATTAACAAAAACCCCATTTTATATCATTACACGCTTAACATAGTTGGTTATAAATCCAAACCTATATATATAACACACGATCACCTCTTCATGCCAACTCAACGTCAGGAGGCATCTTATTGATATTGAACACAAATCCATTATCTATCTTAGGCTTCCTCAGTGGGTATACATAAAAGTATAAATTATTTATTTGGACCTCTGGAGGTGGAGTGATGTGGATAATATGGGACATAGTCACTTCTAATAAAGATAATTGATGTGTAAGATAATTATTTAACAAATCCAAGAAGGAAATGTGGGAAAATGTCTTGGTCAGGTCTGTGATCAATTCATAAGCCCTTACTAGTTTGGGAACCAATGATGCATCATCTAAGATATAGGGATAAATGAGAAGAGGTTGTGAAGTATAATATTGGGTGCTAGTCGCTGCATTAACTTTAGGTTTGGTTTCTATCTCTACTAAGCCTACAATATTAGTCTGATTTTGGTCATCTAAAGGGGGAGCTACTAGAGGATTCATAGACGTAGAAACCTCGTGATCAATATTTCTAACAAGTATCCCATTTTTGGTACCATGATAGTTAAGCTTTACATTTTAAAGGTGCGTTAGAAGGGGATCTCTATAAACAAAAAAGTAGATTTTTTTGGGGCAATGGGCCCAATGTGGGTGTTTTGTGTAGGTGCCATGGAATTTTCCAAGAACATCTTGATGAAGAGCTGTCTCTGGTATTTTGGAAGACATTATATAAATTTATTATAATCATGGAATGTATGAGCATTGTGTCATCTAAACCTATGGAAACCATAATACAAATGAGGATCCTAGTCGTGAGGTCTTTGAATCTGGTCTTTTTGGAGTCCATAGTTTCTATTTTGCTTTTGTTGTTGGTTATTCTAGTTGAAGTTTGAGGGACTCTATCCTTAGATCTAATACTAATTTTGAAATTAATTTGGATACTAGTTCAGGTATTAAACTGGGCCTTGAGCTTGGACCTGTTGTGGAGGTGGGAGGAGGATGACTAAATTCCGCTGCATTAACTGAAGGAGTGAGATTTTTACTCCTTTCTCTATTCACATTCACATTACTATTACTATTATTCATGATATTTGTGTTAAGAACATTCAAATTTCTAGATTGATTAGTTACGTCATTATTTGTTGTACCATGGTTTTTGTTAAGGAATTTAGAGTCCTTGATTATTGTTGTTTGAACTATTCAGGTAGTTATAATTACCATGAGAGGGAGTGACCAGTCTCCCATTTGAGCCATATGTCTTTCAACCACTACCAATTTCCACTTGTTCAATGACAAAGAATACCCCTCTAAGACCTCCTCATAGATCCTAAAAGGGAAGTTTTTCACCTCATATTTATTTTTTCAATTGAGGGAATGGAGGAACAATTCATAGAGCTTCGTTTGGTCCATGTTTAGAGTGTTAGCTAAGGAGTAGAAGACATACTGAAATTTTTTGAATGAAATCGGTGGCAGATTCATTATGATCCTTCTTGATATGAAATAATTCTCTGATTCTTGTTTTTAAAATTTTGTTCATATTGAAATCCTTTAAAAACTCTGAAGCGAGTTACTTGAATGAATGAATCTAGGATTCTCGTATTTTATAATACCATTCAAGAGCAATCCCCTCAAGGTTCTTAGGGAATATCTTAGCTATAACCGCATCCCATGGGAGTAGTTATCTAACGAAAGTCACATAAACTTAGATTTGTGCTTTAGGATCCCCCTCCTCTTTTAATTTTAGAAGATCGGGAAGTGGTAGTGGAAGCATTACACTTCTTATGGTAAAGTCAAGGGATTCCTTGAGATATTTGGTTAAGTTCCAAATACATAAGACTCTACCATGGATGACCCTTGATGGGAAGGTGGAGGTGGAACAAGAGGTTGATTAGGTGCAATGTAAGAATTTGTGGGAGTGTAAGGCATCCCCTAAGGCCAAGCGTACGGACCAAGAAAAGAAAACATGTCCCCTCATGGTGATTTGGAATACCAGTGAAGGTATGGGAGAACATTGTTTTGATACAAAGTGGTAGGTGTAAAACCAGGGAACGTCACATTGCTAGTTAAAAGGGCATTTGAGAATGCAAAACTTCCAGTTGGCACATGTGGAGGATATCCGTATGGAGTGTGGGAGGGCATACTCTAGTACAGAGTTATCTAGGGCTAGAAACACCCATGTAGAATGGAGGAGGTGAGGGTGCATAGGGCACATATGTATAATTTTGAGGATGGCGGGGGATCTTTCCTTGCCCTGCAAACTAGGTAAAATGATAAGATTGGGAAAGCTATAGTTCCCTAACTTTATCCACCAATGTTGAAATTACATCACTTGGCAAAGGGAATTTCATTTGAATTAGGCATGATTTGAGTCTTGCTAGGAAGAAAGGAACGTGATGTCGTACTATGAATTGAGCCTTGGGTGAGACCCCGCTTTGGATGTATTTCTGTTATAGGAGGAGGGGTAGAAACATTGTTATGAAAAAGAACATCAATATACCCTTGCATCTGATCCAAGGAATGGTCTATTACGTTAAATTTCTCATCACTTCAGGAAAAGTATGTTAGGAGTTCCTCATTAGGTAACAAATAAGAAGGAAGTGAATCAAATTTCATACTAACTTGAGGCCTAGACAAGACCTTAAGGATTGAACCCTTGTTCTCCCATAAATGTCATGTTATTTGAGTCAGAGAACTCGGGTTGTAGAACTATAGATAGGTTGATCAACCTCCTCAATTTTAACTGATGATCCATTGTTGGCACATTGAGGAGGAGTGTTAGGGGAAGTTAAATTGGATGAGTAGTTATCAAACCCACCCTAATAGTGATGGGTGATTGTTGCATGCCATCTTGTAATAATATGCTTCAAGACCTAGAATGGGTCTGCTGTATTCCTAACTTGACATATTCATGGGGTGTATAAACACTTGTAAAATAATGGGAGAGGAGAAGAATGGATGGAAGAAGGAAGAAGCAGAGGAAACGAAAAATAACTACTCCTTCATGTCGGGTTCAATAAGTTTGTATGTCTAATAATAAACAAATGACATCTAGGATGCACTCAAATTCCTGAGGTCATGTCGGGATAGCTGATATGAAATGGAAATATGGGTATGAAATAGTATAACTGGGGCAGAAAAGGTGAAATGTGTGAAAAATGGGAGAAAATGGATAACAAGTAATAAAGGAAATCGAAATGTCTTCTATGGGCACAATGGGAATCTGCTCATCTAAAGTGATGAATTCTTGTTTAACTTTGGAAAGGAGAAATGGAATGGTCAAGAATAATGGATTACAATGAAGGAGTTTATCATTTTCAGTCTTCACTAAACACCCTCTGAACTAGCTGTGGGATGTATGGGAATTATCCTACGTTTGCCTCATAAAAGTGTCTCCAGACAAGGTCATGGAGATGTGAGAGGAAACTTGTTGGTAGGACCGAATGGGTGAATTGTGGAATCTAATCCCTGACCAAGATGACTATGCTAAAACATGTAAGCACTATCTGCTTTGACATTCAAATCCATCAAATATGAGATAATAACAGGGTGGAAGCGGCATGGATTGGAAAATGAGGTGTTTGAGGCCTTGATTCAATGTCTATCAGATTATGGAGATGGGTTTGGTTAAGGTACTCATGGATCACACACCAAATCCCTATGTCATCCTAGGGCCTTGGATGGTCATGTGGGATATACAAATTAGTAAAATAAAGAAATAAACAAACTCACAAAGAATCCACAAGAGGGAAAGGTCAATGTTTAGGAAACCTAAGCCAACTAAGGATACGTAAAATTCCTTTCTAATTAACTCTATGTTCTAAAGTTAACAAATGCAAGTAAGCATATTTAAATTAAATCAAGTTGATTACTCTCCTTGAGCCTAATTAAATCTAATGTGGCTAGCTAATTAAACAAATGAAAGGCAATTAATTAAACAAAGAAACAAAACTAATCTATTTGTTTTTGTCCTTTTCCAATGAGTTTTAAACAAACGGGAATAAAACAAATAAAAGAATCAACTAATCTAATCTAATATAACGTTTTTGGATTATTGTGTTTACTGGTAAATGAACATAAATGTGCACAGATAAACTAGACTTCTTTTAATTTAAATGGAATTACTTGATACACTAATACTAATTAAACTAAAAAATGAAATAGCCAGATGTGGGGACTTCCTTGTTGCAGAGGATTTAATTAATCGAATAAAACAAATGATTTTCCTATTTTTAGTTGTGTATGTAACTTCCTCTGAGCTCTACCTCAGAATCATGGGAAAAATCAAAAGCTTCTCAGAAGCAATTACTTCCCCCAAAAATTCCCCGGTAAGACAAAATCTTTCTAATGAAGAAATAGTAAATCTAACACATACAAAAAAGATTCTAAAGACTAAGTTCCCACAGAAATCGAAAGGGATAGCAAGAGAAGTAAATCTGTTGGACAGAAACTTTTCTCCTGTGTAAAAAATACTTGAATTTTGAATGCAGTGAAATTTTTCATAAAAAAAATAATAATGAAGAAATGATAAAAAAACACTATAGTAGAAGACTAATCCTCAGAATCCTTCTTAGGAAAATCCATAGGGACAAGATGAGAAGAAATACTCAATGAAATATTTACAAATGAAATCTACTATCACTACTATTGCAATGGAATATTTCTAAAAAAATGTGTTTAATCAGACTAAATCTTTAAATCCATTCAAAATAAACAAAGAAACTTTTAGGAATTTAAAGATACATCCCCAACCTAGAAATGTTATTACAGAGATAAATCGAATGTTGGCAATTCTTCTTGAGTGTCCCCTCAACTTATTTTCCAATGAATGTCCAACCTGTCCAAAGAGATATGTGCTGGAAAGTGTGCAAATAGGAATGGGAGAATAATGGAGCTAGACTAGTTTACAAGTGGTCCAACAACAATGCGAGTAAGAGAGAAACAAGGAAAAAGAACAGGATTGCTTGCATACTTCCTGGTGGGTATCGGAAACTGTGCACCACAATGAAGTTGCACTCAAGTTGAATCAAAATAGCTCCAACGTAATCACAAGTAAGAATCGATCAATAACTGAATAAACTTGCATAACAGAACAAAGCTTGTTCATAAGAAAAAGACAGCGGAGTGTCTTGGCATGCTCATAAATGAATAGAAAAGGGGTACATATAGGGTGCTGAGTAACCCTAGTGCATGACACACATGAAACCCTAAACCTAACCCTAAACCTAACCCATGTGAGATGACCCTCCAACATGAGAGGAGGACACATAGGATAACTCACACTAACACCCCCCTTCATCGAAGCTGGGGTAGCGGCTATGATGAGTCAGACGGAAGAGGAAGACACTCCTAAACAACTAAGAAA
The DNA here is from genome assembly GCA_019776745.2 of Taxus chinensis. Lineage (NCBI taxonomy): Eukaryota > Viridiplantae > Streptophyta > Pinopsida > Cupressales > Taxaceae > Taxus > Taxus chinensis. The sequence continues at coordinate 732,814,996 of CM034154.1, read as the reverse complement.
GATGTGTCAATGGGGCCCGGCAACTAAAGGCCTGATAAGGTGCCCATATACAAACACAATCTTCCTAGAAGAAGAAGAAGAAAAGAAGGACTACATAGCCCGAAGAAGATGAGTAGCTGCAGAAGACCTCACCCCAAGAAGAGACCGTAAGTGAAGAAACTTCATCTCAGTGAAGGGCTTGGTGAATAAATCTGCAATCTGATCAGCTGTCTGAATGTACTGAATGTCGATGATACCATCATGAATAAGCTCCCGTATGAAGTGCATATGGATCTCAATGTGCTTCGTCCACTGATGCTGAACTGGATTTCTGCAAATAGAGATAGTGCTCGTGTTATCACAGTAGATAATGGTAGGCCGCCGAAAGTGGATGCCAAACTCTGTCAGAATACCCTGTAGCCAAATAGCTTCTGTGGCAGCGTTAACTGCTCCTCTGTATTCTACCTCTGTAGATGATATCGCAATTGCATTCTGCTTCTTGCTAGACCAACTAATAGGACCCGAACCAAGAGAGAAACTGTAGCCAGAAGTAGATTTCTGATGATCTAAGTCACCGGCCCAATCAGAATCTGTGAACCCAATCAAGTCAATATCAACCCCTCCATGATAGTGAATGCCATCAGCATAAGTGCCACGAACATAATGAAGGATCCATTTAGCTACTTTCCAATGCAGCTCATGTGGCTCCTGCATGAATCTGGACATGATCCCAACAACATATGATAAATCCGGTCGAGTGTGAGTCAAGTAAATCAAGCTCCCCACCAACTGTCGATAAAGAGTACCATCAACCAAGGGAGTAGAGCAATCTGAAACCAACTTAACCCCGGAAAGAAAAGGAGTAGGAGAAGACTTGCAATCAGACATCTGAAAATGAGCTAGCAAATCAAGAGCATACTTAGGTTGTGAAATCAAGATTCCCGAGTCAGATTGTGAAATCTGGATCCCAAGGAAGTAATGAAGCAGACCTAAGTCAGTCATGGAAAACTTGTTGGCTAAGGCGATCTTCACAGAATCAATAATAGAGGAAGAGCTGCCTGTGATCAACAAGTCATCAACATATAGAACAAGAATGAGTATGGAGTCATCTTGCCATAGAATATAAACATTTGGATCAGAGTGACACCTAGTAAACCCTGATGTAAGTAAGAAGGAGTCCATCTTGGCATACCAAGCCCGAGGGGCTTGTTTAAGGCCATAAAGAGACTTCTTTAACTTACAAACGAGGGAGGAATCTTGGACATAACCCGAGGTTGTTCCATATAGATCTCTTCCTCTAGGTCACCATGAAGGAAGGCACTCTTAACATCCATTTGATGGACTTTCCATCTGTTCGCTGCGGCAATGGCTAGGGTCAGTCGAATAGAAGTCATCTTCACAACCAGAGCAAAGGTTTCTATATAATCAACCCCAGCTATCTGGGAGAAACCCTTAGCTACTAATCACGCTTTAAACTTTTTGACGTCTCCATCTACTCCATACTTTGTTTGGAACACCCACTTACACCGAACGATTTTTCTTCCTTTCGGAAGAGTGGTGAGATCCCAAGTATCATTCTTCATGAGAGAGGAATACTCCTCATCCATGGCAGAATCCCACTCAGGAATACCAGAAGCCTCCCGGAAAGACTGTGGATCAGAAGCAGAGGCGAAGAAAGAGTGGGGTCCAACAAAATCTGAGCGAGTACGTCTCATATCCGAAGTATCTCCAACTAAATCTCCAGCACTTTGCAAAGTTTTCCTGGCCCAAAGGGGACCAGGAGGATCAGGCTCAGAGTCAGAAGATTCTTCACTTGAGTGAGAAGGGACATAGTCCTCATCATCACTACTGTCAGAATCAGAAGACTCAAAGGTCTGATGGTCGGGAGGATCCGGAAGAGGAGCACGCTCAACAGTATCATCATCTGATGAGTCAGAATCTGAATCAGTGAGCTGAAGAACCTCAATAGGTGGAGAAGTAGAAGTTGAAGAAGACTCATCGAACTTAACACTTCTCTCAATATACAACTCATGAGAAGTAGGATTCATCAATCGATATCCCTTCACGCCATCAGGATACCCTACAAAGATACAAGGTTTGGATTGTGGTTCCAAAGCCTTGCGTTTCTTCTTGGGAATCCGAGCCATAGCCTTGGATCCGAAGACTCGAAAGTGCTCAACATCAGGCTTGCATCCAAACCAGGCTTCAAAGGGTGTCATCCCTCTTACTGCCTTGTGTGGAACACGGTTCTGAATGTAATTTGCACAATTCACTGCTTCGGCCCAATACTGCGGAGGAAGAGACTTCGAGTGAATCATACAAGTGGCCATCTCCTTAAGAGTACGGTTCTTTCTTTCTGCGACTCCATTCTGTGAAGGGCTATAAGCAACTGTATGCTGCAAAGAGATCCCTTCAGAAGTACAGAAATCCATGAACCTATTGTTTACATATTCACCTCCATTGTCAGTTCGAAGAACCTTGATAGACCGTTCCACCTGTTTCTCAGCAAGAGCCTTAAAGTCCTGAAAATGTTCAAAGACTTCAGACTTAAGCTTAAGAAAATATACCCAAGTATATCGCGAATAGTCATCAATGAAGGTTAGCACATAAAGAGCTCTAGTAAATGAAGGAGAAGGAAATGGACCAGAAACATCACTGTGAACAAGATCCAAAGGACGAGTGGCTCTCCAGGATTTTCCTTTGTCAAAGTTCTTTTCAGGATGCTTTCCAAGGGTACAACCCTCACAAAGACCCTTAGAAAACTTGACGCGAGGCAACCCGTTGACCATTTCATTTTGGCTCAATTGTTCAAGGTAGCGATAATTTAGATGTCCAAAACGCTCATGCCATAGCTTACTAACCTCATTTGCATGAGTGAGCAAGGCAGTGGGCGTAGAATCAGAAGTAAAGTGGGAGAAGGTGTACAACCGTGAACGGTGATCTACCTTTCCCTCAGCCACTGTAGTGTCATTGTTAAGCTCACGAATAATCACCGAGTTAGGACCAAATTCCACTCGCATTCCTTCACCAAGGTGAGTAATTTGGTAAACTGATAGGAGATTGGTAGAGAGATCAGGAACACTCAACACTTGGTTAAATGTTCCCCCATCCATCTCTACCGATCCACTACCGGAAACCGACACTGTCGTGTCATTACCCATCGTGATTTGGGACATTCCACAAGGTTCGATGTTGGAAAACTCAACATGCGAAGAACCCATGTGGTGCGAGGCACCAGAATCTATAATCCATGTCGATGAAGGAGCAACTCTGGCTACAAGGGCCTTTCCTTTCTTCTTATCATTTTTAGCACCTTTTGCAGCAGAAGACTCGGCCTTCGGAGCACTTTGTTTTATGGATTCAGGAACACTTATTTTATTCTTCTCAAGTAAATGAGATAAGTGATCAATCTGTTTCTTAAAACAGTGTTGCTCGTCGTGACCAGACTTCTTGCAATAGGAACACAAATACTTGCTTTTCTGTGCCTTAGGCTCAGAAGTCGAAGTGTTTGTGTCATTTTTAGGTTTGGTCTTGGTTTCTTTCTTAGGTTGATCCTTTGTTTCTTTCTTCTTTTCAGTCTTCTTTCCCTTGCTAGTACTTGCTACAAGGGCATGTGACTTGGACTTGAGAGACCCCATTTGAATGAGTTTGTCCTGTTCTCGAATGAGTTGGGATGAAAAATAGTCAAAGGAGGGCATAGTCCAAGTATCGCCCAAAGCAGCTTTTGTAGCGTAGAAAGTTGACACGAAGACAGAATATTCGGGACCTAGCTTAGAGAGAATCGACAAGATCAGTTGAGAATCTTTCTTTTCTACTTGACATCCTTTTAACAATAATCTAATGTGGACAAATTTCGAGAAGAAAGCTTGTAGGTTTTCAAAGTCACTAGGATTTAACCCTAGTAGTTCGTTTTCCAACTCATGCACTCTCATGTCATCTAGTTGTCCAAACATCGCATCCAACATTTTCCACGTAGATTTAGGTGTTTCAGACGCCTCAATGTGGAAGAGCAAGTCAGGAGAAACAAACATGCAAAGAAGACCTAAAGCTTCATCACTACGGTTTAACCACTTAGATTTTTCAGGTTCGTCATCTGGTTCAGTCTCAGTTCCCATGGTGATGTGGAATAACCCTTTACCCCTTAGTTTCATTATTATTTTCGATCTCCATTCGAAAAAGTTGAACGGCGTAAGCAAAGGAATTGAAAGTGCATCCATAGTGAGAGAGAGAGAGAAAGAAATGCAGAAAAGAAACACAACCACCCAGGACAATAACAACCCCCCTGCTTTCGGCACTTTATAGTTTAGTGCGTTGATTACAATCGGGTCCGTGCGTGCGGTTTGAAACACTTGGTAACTCGTCTTGCAATTAGCGTAATAACGCGCAAGAGAGGAGACCACAACAGTGTTTCGTGGAGCGCAACAAAAAGGACACCGTAAACAAGCACAAGCAAAAAAATAGAAAGGAGGTGAAAGCCAATCCTGGTTGTGAGAAAAAATGTCTCACGTCGTAAAAGGAAACCCCCTTGCTGCAGACTGTGGCGGACGCGCTCACTAGTCGCAAGCAATAATAAGGGTGAAATACAAGGTTTTAAATGAACTCAAGGAGTTCAGATAGTCTTCAGAACGCCGGAAAAGAGCTTGGAAGGAAAAAAGGTGCTCAAGTGTCACTGCACACTTGAGCGCACGATTAGAGAAAAAAAATGACAATAACGCCTAAAATTTACCGTTTGGAAACGTCCAATTTACTATTTTGAGAGCTATTTTTTAAAAAAAATGATAAAATAACGTTAATTTGAATGACGATTTTAATATTAATTAAATCGTAAATGAGAAGGATTTTGTAATTAATTAAAAAAATAGATTTAATTAAATTAAATCTAATTAATTACAAAAAATTTAAGATCTAAAAAAAAAATTAATTAAAATTAATAAAAAAGACTTTCCTTAAAAAAAGATTTTTAAAATTTGAAAAAAAAAAAAAAAAAACTTATTTTTTAAAAGAATTTAAAAAAATTTTTTTTTTTTTTTTAGAAAAAAGTCCATTTTAAAAAAAACTTATTAGAAAGAAAACTTTGTTAAAAACTTAGCACGTAAAGAAAAAATTTTAAACGTTTTGTGATTAAAAAAGATGAGTTTGAATTTTTTTGTTTTAAAAAAAAACTAAAAAGAAAAAGGGCGTTTAAAAAATACCAAAAACTTAAACCGCAAAAAAATGGGTTCACGGTCATTACTTTGGCAAAAGGCAAGTGGGGAGGTACAGGGAAGAATGCGGTGTAGCAGGCCGAGAGTCACGCAGTGGTTGAGGTGTTTGGGCAGAGTTTGCAGTAAACAGGCCAGTGCAGGGGCAAGATAAAATGGACACAACCCGTGAGGGGTGTTGTGACATTTTGTTTTAAAACAGAGGGACGGGTTGCCAAAAAACAGCTGGCTTGCAGGGCACAAGGGCACGGGGAGTGCGTCAGGGCAGTGCGAGGGCACACAACAACAAAGGACAGCACAAAATAACAGGCAAGCAGATGTACTCACAGGTAGCAAAACAGTACCATGAGACAGGGCCCTGAGGCCGAACGCAGCAACAGGCAAGACATAGCAGAAGGTCGCGAGCTAGAAAAATAGCAGGGATAGAGCCACAGAATAAAACCACAACAATAGCTCGTTTAAAATTTCCAAAAAAATGAAACCTGCAAAGGAAGACTGTACCTACACAAAAACACAAAAAACAAAGCAACAAAAGAGAGAGAAAAAAAACTAGTTTTTAAAAAAAAAAAAAAAACCAGAAAACCTCTTGTTTTGCTGTAGAAACCGTGAAAAAATTGCTCAAGGTGATACCTGCACAAAGAACACAAAAAAAAACTTTTCCAAGAACACTTTGTTAAAAATGCGTTAGCAAGAAAAAACAAAAAATTAAGATCGAAAAGCTTGCACGAGGAACGAAAAAACAAGAGTAATCACAACTAAAAAAATGAGTGCACGTTTACCAGATCTCAGCTCTGATACCATGAAAGAGTTGACGGATCGTATCAGAAACTGTGCACCACAATGAAGTTGCACTCAAGTTGAATCAAAATAGCTCCAACGTAATCACAAGTAAGAATCGATCAATAACTGAATAAACTTGCATAACCGAACAAAGCTTGTTCATAAGAAAAAGACAACGGAGTGTCTTGGCATACTCATAAATGAATAGAAAAGGGGTACATATAGGGTGCTGAGTAACCCTAGTGCATGACACACATGAAACCCTAAACCTAACCCATGTGAGATGACCCTCCAACATGAGAGGAGGACATGTGTAGAATGGTGTTTGCACAATCACCGCTTAGGGTAGACCGACGATTACCCAACTGCTAGAGAGGTTTTCTAACCGCCAACGTAGTTCTGTAATTTAAAGCTAGAAATCCAAGGAAAATCTTACAAAATGATAAGGAAAGTGGGAAAATCATGGAAATGGACAATGAAAGCAAACTATCCTGCAAGAACACATTGCAAATGAAGATTTGGACTTGAACATTATTCGAAAGATAGTTTTTTGTCATTGGCGATTTAACTGTTCTGAAAATGTTACACCGTGAAAAATTGGGTGCATATAGTTATACTAGGATTATATGGAATGAAATTGATGAGGATGTTATGGGAGGATATGGTGGGTAAACATGGAATTTGAATGATTTATATTATGAGGAAAATGTGGGAGAGACTTGAGATACAAGAAATCCAAAGAATTTTCAATTTGGAATGTTTTGAATAAAAAATTGAAGATTAATTTCATGTGAAAGAGGATGATTATTCATGTTTTGATGTAGAACCTATTTGAATCTAAGAACGCCTTTGTTGACACATAACATAAATCTATTGAGCATTTGAAATTGTTTATATAGCTTTATCTATAAGTTTTATACAATTTACCTATGTATTTATGTGTAAGAAAATAAGAAGATTTCACATTCAAAAAGGTGTTTATTCATTGGAGGAAACAAGGGATATTCCTACATTACTTGGAAGTTTTATTGCTAAAAAATATATTGCAAAGGTTACTCCCATTAATGATTGAGGTTTGGGAGTTCATCATTAAACTCTAGGGTAATTTACTGATGTGGATCCAACTGTAAGAGGTAAAAATTCCTCCAAAACACACACACAAATGATTAAAAATCCAAAAGATTCGAAATAGATTTTTTCTCATTCATGAATCCACATTAATACTTTACAACATTACAATCTTGTTTTATTTCCCTCTAGCTCTAAAACCCCTAAAATTCAACAAAACCCTTAAAACACAAAAAAACACCTACTAGTAAAACACTTCGGATGGGCCCCAAATTATGAGCGCAAAATATGTCTTCATAAAATCTTGGCTTATTCTATGAAGTAGAGAAAAATATATTAAAAATTGAATTCATAGAAAAAACTAAAAAAGGTTTGAAAGTAATTTTAGACCACTGGATGAAAGAACTGGCCCCAAAAATATGCTGAAATGGAATCCAAAATTTACAAAAAAATTTCATGGTATATTAATAATCAAGGTCTAGCAACCTGGAAACTTTCAAGACCATCCAACGGTCAGATAAAAAATTATGGCCTTTGGAATTTATGCTCATGCATGATTCTCCCCTGGTTAAAAGAATTTAAACACCTATGAATTCAGTTAATGGAGTTCATCCAATTTTTCATTGTCAATATTCTTAAACTCCAAATCAGGAATCCAAGTATTTTCTTCTTGCTACAAACCTTCCCACTGTACCAAATATTTGATGTAGCTCATATTCCTAACATTGACTGTCTTTTGGTCCAAGACATGCATTACAATGTCATTTTTCTTCTTCCGCATCTGCTGATCCCATTTTATGTCTTACTCCTCCACGACATTTTTATCATGACTGTAGACAAAATCACCACGCTTGGGTACATTTTTAGGTCCTAAACTCATACTTGCATTCATATGATTCCTAAGCGAGAAAACTAGTAATTGACAACTATTTTTGGCCTCTTTTTTGTCTTTCTTGTTCTCTCTTTGGTCTTACACACCCCACAATCCAGTATGATATTCATGAATTTATCGTTCTTGACTCTGGAAACTAGTGCACAGGTGCCCTTGACCCCTCTGGGTACTCCCGACCTCTTTGCATCTTGTTTTCTTATGTGTCGGCCTTCCAGTTGTCAATTACAAAATTCAACCAAGGGAATCATATAAATACAAAGTTATATGACCAAAATAAAGGAACAAGCTCTAATCATATATTATCATCACCTAATGTTGCATCTAAAGGAATTTAAGAGCATCAAAGGTATCCATCTAGCACTCATATAAGGGACAAAGGACTGCATTTCCTACATACACACATAGGAGGGGAAGTTCATTTTTCCATTCACACATCTAGTTACATTGGCACATATAGTTATTTCCCACTATTATGTGTAATTGCACAAGGAATTCATAGGGCACGATTCTATCACCACACACACAAGAATTACATGGAGTTTGAGATGTAGTGCAACACTTGGTCGTAAGTTCATTGAGTCAAGTGACCACCGAGGTTAACCTGACTCCCCATATTACATATTTTCTTTTTGGGATTTGATGTAGTTTGAGGGTTTTGTAGGTCATATTATCTTTGCAGGTTATAGGAGAATTCAATGATCATCTAGTGATATATGTGACCAATAAAAAAGGTTAGTGACCACCTTGCGACATAATAAAAACCATATTCTAAGCTCTTGCATAGTTACAGGCGCCTACCAGTGGTCTCTAGCACATATGCACCCTAGTCTTGGCTCATCCAAAAGTTCCAGGATTTTTTTTTATTGCAACAGTATGCTTCTCATGTTTACCATTTTTCCAGTATAACATACTTTGGGATTAAGTGAATATCAAATAAGTCTTTTATCTCTCTCTTGTACCTAGAGTTTCATTTTTATCTAGCTTATTTCTTATGTTAATCTGTACTTTACCATTTATTTAACATACGTGACTTTGTAATTACAATTTCACAAATTCCATATTTATTAAATCAATTACCTATACATTTATATAAGTCTGAAACATTAAAAATTGGTGAAATAGCAAAGTTTTTAGGTAGTTCCACCTTGTAGGCATTATCACTCATTTTATTTAGAATCCTACATGGCCCAATATTCCTATACTTTAGTTTGTTAGATATCACCTTTGGAAACCTTTCATTTCTAAATCACCATTTCCCATTCTTGAAGTGCATTTAATCTCTTACTTGCATCCACAAATACTTTATATGTTACAGTACTAAATTTCATCTTTTCCCTCACTCCTTGAAATTGTAGCATGTGTTCTGCAAATAATTATTCATCATCACTTATTTTATCTTCAATAGGTAGCACAATCAAATCTATAACTCCCTTGGGGATCCCACCATAAACAATTTGAAAAAAAAGACCTTGATGTTACTTATTTACCGAGTTGTTATTAATAAACTTATCCTATGGTAAATCCAAATCCCATTGTTTTGGATTTTGTCTGACTATGTAATGTAGAATATTTCCCAAGATTTTGTTTACTACTTGTGTCTGTCCATTACTGTGGGGTGACATGCACTAATGAACTGTAGTTTTGTCCCCATTTTCCTCCATAAATTCCTCCAAAAGTGACTCAATTTTTTCCCCCAATCTGAAGTGATCATTCTTGGAACTCAATGCAACCTAAACACTTCTAAAAAACAAATTTGCAACTCTAGATGCATCATTAATTATCCTTCAAGAAATGAAATGTGCCATTTTAGAGAATCTATCTACCATAACAAAGATAAAATCATTCCCTCATTGTGTGTTAGGAAGTCCTAATAGAAAATCCGTACTCAAATCAACCCATAGCCTTGTATGGACATCTAATGGCATATATATCCCAATATTCTATACATGGCCCTTAGCCATTTGAAACACTCTACATCTTGATACGATCCTACTTATGTTCCTCTTTACCTTTGGCCAATAATACTTTTATACCACAAGAGTAGTTGTCTTACTTATACTAAAGTGTTAAGCCAAACCCCCATTGAAAAGTTCTCTTATAATATTTCTCTAATTAAACTAACGAGTATGCACAATTACTTTTCCTTAATAATAACCATCCTGCATTAAATAGTTGGAAAAACCAATACCCATTTTAGGGTCCTTACATTGTCTTACAACATTACCAATGTTTATATCACTTGCATACAATTCCTTAACTAACTGAAACCCTACTACTTCATTTTCCATTGTTATCAAAAGTATTACATGCCTAATCAAGGCATTAAAAAACTTGATTATGCTTACCTGATTTATAATTTAATTCAAAAGCGTAGGCTTGCAAAAATGAAACCCAATTTTCATGTCTACTATTTAGTTTCTTGTATGTGTTTACATACCTCAATGCTTCATGGTCAGTAAAGAGTACAAATTACTTAGCTACTAAGTATTGTCTCCAATGCCTTAATGCTGAAACAATAACATAAAATTCCACATCATAAGTAGAATATTTCCTCTTGAATTCATTTATCTTTTCACCGAATAATTTGATATAAGTTTTCCTTCTTGAATTAGTACAACTCCAATCCCAACATGTGAGGTATCAAAATCAACCTCAACAGACCTTGATAAAATATGGAGATACCAAATCAAGTACCTCTGATACTTTATTTTTCAACAATTCAAACTATTTCCCTGGTTCATACAAACTCCTTTCCCTTCATGCACTCTGTTATGGGTGTGGTAGTACTACTAGAATTCTTGATGAACTATTGTAAAAAATTTCCAAGCCATGAAAACTATGAACCTCTTTCATATTCCTTAGACTAGCACATTCCAAAATTGCCTTCACTTTTTTCTCATCGATCATTACTCCATCCTCTAAGATGACAAACCCCAAAAAAATAGACTTTTTTGAAGAAATCTACACTTTTTTGAGTTTGCATACAAACTATATTTTTGTAATAGATCAAATACCAATTTAAAATGAAACAAGTGTCCTTTCATTGTCCTACTTAATATCAAAATACCATCAAAATAGATAACCAAAAACTTACCAGTGTATCCTTATAGTACACTGTTCCTCATCCTCATGTATGTACTAGGTGCATTATATAACCCAAATGGCATCACCATTCAATTTACAATCCATATTTTGTTTTGCAAGTTGTTTTCCATTAATCCCCTTCATGGATTCAGATCTAGTAGTACTCACTCCCAAAGGTCAATCTTACTAAAATATCGATCTCCCACTAGCATGCCCATCATATCTTCTAATCTGAAAATTAGGAACCAATAATTAATTGTGATTTTATTTATTGCTTTACTATCCACACACATTCTCTAGTATCCATTCTTTCTAGACAATCAATGGTACTAGAGTTACACATGGAATCATACTTTCTCTCATTAAGCCTTTCTATATCAGATTTGTCACTTGCCTATTCAACTTCTCACTCTGTGTTGGGCTCATCCTTTAGGTTTCGTGATTCGTAAGTGATGATCATGGGATCAATCAATATGGTGTTTTATATCCCTCTTTAGAGGTAACCCATATAATAGCTCATCTGGTATGACATCTGTATATTATTTTAGTACATTTATTATTATAACGGGTACACCAAAGGCCTCTAGTTCCACCTTATTTTCCCTTAATATATAACACCAGCCTAATTCATCCATTTTTGCAACAAACTCCTTAAATCCAATAAGCCCTCGCTCTTCCCTTTTTACTTGAAGGGTAACAAGACAACCTTTACACCATCCTTCCAAAAAGTAAATGTATTCTTCCCTCCATTATGTGCAACCTTTATATCATATTTCCAAGGCCTCCCCAATAATATATGGCATGCATGCATTGTGATAACATCACACAACACATCATCCTTATAGGCATTCTCAATCAAAATTTTATTAGGAATAATTTATATATGGATACCTCATTCCCTTTCTTGAACCTTAATGTGTGATAGGGATATGGGTGCTTCTCACATTTCATACCAAGTTTATCAACCATCACAGTTGATACCATATTTTCACAACTACCACCATCAAATATAATTTTACATACCTTTCCTCCAGAGGTGCATCTTATTGAAAGATATTGTCCTGTAACCAAGAATCACCACTGGAACCATATTGTTCTTTATTCATCCTCGATACAACCATCGTTTCCCTACTCATGAGGGTTTCACCTAATTTGAAACAACCTCCATTTCCTCTTCTTCTTCAGCATCAACCAGGTATACTTGTGGTTATTCAACTTTCCTCTATCCCTATGTAGGATAAAGCGGAACTAAAATATTTATGCCCTTATTCATCACATTGAGTAACAGTATATTGCCTTTTGGGGGCTATTCTAACCCGTCTTAAACCATATCATGTTCCTCTATGAGACCAATACCTCTTTGGTAGTTATCACGACCTTGGACCAGATTCTTCTTTCCCTTTTGCATTAGAGGATTCAACCTTTTAGGGAAAAAAATCTACCTATCCCTCTCATTAGAGATGACGATCATCCTCTCTTTAGTCCTATTCTAAAATTACTCCTCTTTTTTATTTTCTTATGCTTTTAATGCAAGTTGATAAGCTTCATCTAGGCGATAGATCCAAAGCATACTCCAATTCATATTGTATGGTATAACTCAACCCATTTACATACCTTGTAAGCCTTCTGTTCTTCAGTCTCTCCTGTTTCACCCAGATTGATCACTTTTAAAATTCATTTTTATACTCTTTGATGCTGAGATCCTTCTATCTTAGTTTTGAAACCTTAGAAATAGTTTCTAGGCACAATCTATAAGAAGAAAATTTTCTTTTCAACTTCTTTACCATTTATTCTAGTTATAGATTCTTGCCCTTCCTTTTGTTGTATTCATTTTTCAGGGTGCTCCCAATAGATCAATGGATAGTCTAGATAACATAGTGCATGAAAATGTAACCTTCTTCTCCTTTGAAAGGGTTATCCATGCACCTATACATGGTATATAAAATGTTATTGAAGATGCTCCACCACACATACATTAATATTGATTATAGCACTCTAGAAGATTCAAGATGAATCATTGGTGCTCGGGTAATTGGATAGATAAGAATTGGTCATTTGATTAAGTTTAGTAAAGCACATTCAAGTATGTTCCTAGAGAAATAATATACATTGGTGTAGGTCTATAAGAATTCCATGTTTTTTCTACAATATATGTAGTAGGGACCCATTAATCATTAAGGCGAGGAAAGGGAAAATTGTCAGTGAGGATTCAATTCTTTTATTGATCTACAATATAATAGAATTGCTTTTCCCCAAGTGATGTCTTCACCAACATCATAAGGACCAAGATACTAACTTCCCTTAATCATTATAACATTGACAATTGTACTACCATTTTATTTGATCATAATGACATTACAAAATATAATAAAATATTGATTTAATTTTATAATTACAAAGAAGTTGTTCCTCATTATGTTAAATGATCCTTATTTTTATTAGTGTGTTTCTCCACCTCATTTGTTAAGGAATACAATAAAATAAAAAATTAATAATGTGGTAAGACAACATACGCACCATCTGACAATGGCATGCAAATAAGAAATCACAATTATTCCAAACATGTTAGGGATCTAATTTATAATTTAGCACATTAATAAGAATCAGTTCTATAGACAATTGTAGAAATATAAGTGGTGTATGAGAGACGAGTGTACTAACAAGTATTATGATAAATTCTACGTTTCAAACTAAACATGCAAATAACACATTTATATGATAAAATAGAAATATCACTTATATATATACCATGTATATGGGATTTTTTTTGTAAAAACTCTTAACATAGGTTTCACTTATTCAGTGATTCACTTGAGTTGGTGCCATGGCATTCTCACTTCCAACTTAAATATTTTGTAACACTCAAAATTTCACACACAAAAACAATATAAAATACCGTAATATTTTTTGACCTACATTGTAGTTTACACGACACTAAAGGAGACTACTTAGGACTATGCACAACACATGATATGTTTGCACAAAACATGAAAAACCCACATAGATGGAAATGACTATACATCGTTACAATCAAGATCATGGTTTTTCAAATGAAAAGTAGACAAACGACTTCAAAAATAGTAACCTTATGACAGGGTATTCACATGACAATGTAAATTTGAGAATTACACATTTATTGCAAGGACATTTATCCCCTTTAACATAAATTTAGATAAGCTCATATATGTGATCATACAAGTCTTTTGTAGATTTCCTTTATACTATGTAACTTTTAACCTATATGGTTGTATCTCATAAAAGAGGATCCGATACATTATTTACATCTAATTGTTAATTCGTTTGTTCATCCATGCGGATATGTACTTTAAACACAAGGATGATTCACATACCAACCGACGGATGCTAGGGTATTTCCCTAGGCCTAACCTAAGGAAGAATCTTGAGTTTATGAGACCTCCGTATACAAGAAACAGGTGTAAGTCCAAAGGATGTGAAGTTCAGTTCTTTTGTTGAAGGCTCAGGGTCGTGTTCTACACTATTATAAATTTATTAGTTGCATTTAGTACCACTACGGATAATATGAAATAGGTTAGTTTATTCCACAGCCAGAGGTTTAATCACATTAAGGACGATTCCATGTTTCACTTTCTGGGAATAGATCCCACGGATTACACTTCACAAGGTAAAACACCAATAAATTTTACGTATAGTATGCTTCAAAAAATTAGTTAAGGATTTGCGGGCAATACATTGGGAACATAACTTCCTTATTTTTTGTTTCTAGATTACCTTCTCGGATATCATTTTAGTCTGAATTAGAGGTTTATTTTCCCAAAAGTTTCATATGCCTTTGTAATGATGGGTAACCTATTGTATAATAGAGGGCAGTTGTATCTATGAGACTACTAGTTCATGTGTAAGGATTAGTCTAAATGAACATTATCCCATAGGTTTCACATATTACACGATTACATAGAGGACAAGTGGGAGAGAAAAGATGGAGTAGGTCCAGCATTGAAGAGTTACGGTTTTCATAGAGTTTACCCCCACTGTGGCTCCCATTTTTATACCCAAAACAGGTTAAAACATGTTATAAGAATGGACCTAATTTTCACCTTTTCCAAGCACATCATTCATTCGGTTTGTTGCACCACAACCTAATCTATACTGAAAATGTGTTAGTTTTATAATTAACTCTTATTAGTGCCACCATGAATCCAGACGATAATAGGCAATGGGTATCTAGTTCATTTATGATAAGGATTTACAGGTGATTCCAAGGTTTTATTTGGTGATCTCACCACCTACCACTTCTGCCGTTAAGTGTGCCCCACCCAACGCGGGTTGTTACAGATGTGAGGTTGGTTTCCTATGGCACCCCCCCCTAGGAAAACCATTTCCTTACTAGACCCCCAACTATAAATCATTCTGATGGGGATGCCTACCCCCGCAAAATTTAAGCCATGGTTGTCCCTAATTGCGTTTACGGAAAGTCCCCTCAGCATATAGGTATGGATGACAGCTCAAAACTGGGATCTTATTTGAGGTACGCTAGAAGGTGTTATCAAGTGTAAAGATTTAAGTTCATTCTAAGGTTTTAGTTTCTTTTTTGCTAAGAAGATCATGTGAGAAGGGTTATATGCCACAAGTTTTTAAATAGTTGAATGTTATATTTCGTTTGTTCTATCTTTTTCGTTAAAGAACCACCAACACGCTAGAGATTTTCAGTAACATTTCACAACGAGCATGCACGAAATATATCAAATTCAAATTCATTTAAACATAATACCAATTATACAATACAAATTTGAAATCAAAATACACCCAGGGTAGATGCACCAGTCTGCTCAACAACTCGCATCTATAAATATTACAAACTTTTCAATAATAGCCTTTCAAATTCAACAAAATGTGGGAATCTATCTCTACAAATTTGTTATAACAACACCACACCAACACCACAACTAAAACTACACAATGGATTACAACCACGCTGTATCGCATCTTACTTGCACGAAAACAACCATGTGGGAGCATGAAATCAATGATAATCGCTGGCAGAACTCCATGTATAGATTAGCTTAATTAATGTTTTTGTTTCCATTTACCTTAAATACACAAGTTTTCAATCAAAAGACGAGGTTAAAGAAATATAATCATTCAAACCCAGGCCGAGAAGGGAACATAGAGAAGAAGAGAGTAGAAGAGAGAGACACCCAATTTGCCAAAATTGCAAAACTCACCACAAGTCATAAGGATAGAGTTGCCACAATATTTACAATGTGTTTAAATAAGTTTTACGATGGTTAATAACTTGCATAGGGTCCTACAACTTATTTTAACTTTTCTGATTGTTGCAAAAAAGGACGCCTCTTTGGGTTCAGCGGCACAGAATTACATTAAAAAATGTCTTCCAATAAGCAAATCGATCATGAGGGCGATTAATCGCCTATGAGTTCATATTATAGAACGACGGAGATTCGAGTTGACGACTGATGATGACGATGGCCCTGGTTTTCAGAATACCACTAGTGGTAATCCCGATCCAAGTTGACATAGTAAAACACCGACCAAGGCATACACCCACCCCCTTACCCAATAACAGAATGTGCTTTTCCAAACCCAAGGTTCTAGGAAATTGTCTAGGAAAAATAATTAGGCGTTTGCCGGAAGGCGAAAACATTTCTTTTTTTCAGAGCCCACATGGTGAGATGATAGAAACACAAGTTTTTTAATTTTCAAAAACTTCTACAAGTGCAAAATGGGGTAAACAGGACTAGAGGAGTGGCAGAGAGAGGGTAGAGACAAAAAATGATGACCTCAGGGTCAATCAAGCTT